>JARHVA010001927.1:1862500-2265000 GCA_037957365.1 Torreya grandis | reverse complement strand
CAACTAAATAGGTCAGGTGCCAACCCACCATGCTACATAGGTTTCAGTCATGCTAGCATGTACTACCCCACTTGTATAGTCCTATAGTATGTGTTGGACTCTACTAAAATCTATAACATATTAGTCCTGAGGTACTGGTAACCCCCACTTTCTAATCTCACAAGACACATCGGTAAAGAAGTGTGGACCCTCAAGAATATCTTACCACAAACTAAACTATCTCTAGACTTGGTCTTATCTATATTGCTCTACAACAAAGTCATGGTGGCCTATGATATATCAGGGTGTAAGCATGAAACCAATAACAAATAGGTCCTCAATTTAGTAAAATTATATTGTCAAGTACATCTACCAGATAAAATTTCTATCAACCATCTCATTTATGGCCCATCGATAAAAATGTAGGTCCCATAGGTGGCCTCATAGGCCTAATCCTATGAGATACCAACCAAATGCCACTATATCTCTAGGTCCCTACTAATATCTTGGCCCTACTAGCTAATCAATACCTATGTGCTCCCAAGCCCAGACCTGAAACAATGTATTATGCCTAATATTGTGCCCTCTATGATATGTTATCATATGTAAGTCTTGATAGAGCTAGGCCAAAATGATAGGCCCCCATGCAAATCATGAAGATTGATCATACATCTCTCATATCAGTCCAATCAATCCAATTTATAATAACCATCCACTCTTGTCTGACAACATAAGGCCCCTAATAAGAGCCATCAAAATCACAACCTCTAGGGGAACTTTCCCCTGCATTGGTATTGGTACCATTGTTAGAGGCCCTGTCATTGTTGATATTACTTTAAGGTTTGGAGGTAAGGCCAAGTCATCCAATGCATATATATCTATGGTCCCCTAAACTACCTCAAGGTCAATCACACCAAGTAATTCCTCTAGCATTGCTAATCATCTCGTTGACATCCAAGTGATCCTTTGGCCCTAGATAGGCACTCATAATATCTCATAGACATCCTCAAAGGTAATTATGGCCTCATCAATCAATAAATGAAAAGTGGATGTCTTATAATTCCACCACTCTACAAGTATTGAAAGATAAGTTTGATTTATGCAAATCATCAGTAGCCAAGCCAGGTGATATAGCTCTATCACCTCTAGTAGGACCACAAGCTCTTCTGTCCATATAATTTATTACTGTAGCACTCAAGATCATCACTCACACACTATAATGACCCTAAAATCACTCCAAATCACCACATAAAGCACCAAGTCAATCATTTCTTCATTTTTCATCTAATTAATCAAGTCTAGCTAATTTCTTCTAATTTCAGACCTAGAATAGTATTCTTTGAGCCCCATTTTCTCTTCTTCTACCTTGTTTGGTCTTTTTGGTGACCTCATGATATCACTATTTAGAAAATTGACCTTGTTCTTTTCCTTCACTAGTTTGATAAGTCACCACTCTATAAGGAGTTTTCGTTATTCAATAGGGCATCCTCATGTTTTTAGTAATTTCACCATTTGAATTGGCAACCCTAGCATTTTCCTGGTGATTTCCTTCAAAAGTGGCAAGGTTAATGATTCAGCCATGACCTCATGGTTTTGGCCTATAATATTTCCAAAAGTCCCTTGAAACCACCTTTTTTTATGGTGACCTCACCATTTTCAAAAAATATCAAATGGTGAGATCGCCTAAATTCCAACTTGTACCTAGTAATGAATGCATTAAATGTAAAATTAAAAAACCCAAATAGGTACTTACTGATTTTATACTCCCAAATGGTCATTATTATTCTTTAATACACTCTTTAAGGTATTGGTGGTATGGGATATTATCCGTTATACTCAGCTCTCTCATGTGCAACTGTCAGAGCTCTAGATTATAATAGTAGATGGTGAAAATGACTAATTTTCACCCCCAAGGGTAAACTAATAGTAATTTTTTCAAAACCCCTCTAGGTATATTATTCATACACCTAAAATTGGCCACCAATGACTTCATACTGAAATCTAGACTGATTCTTACCAACCTTTACAAATTAAGCCTAATAATCACTAAGCGTCTCAAATTTGGCTTCATAAAATGCAATTTGGCCTATAGACCTATTAAATGGGGTAAATACTAAAATTATAAAATTCCTAAATGTAATTAATTAAAATTCTAAACCTAGTTAAAATCTTAGTTGAATTATCCATGAGCAATTAATGAATTATCAAAAAAGGAAATTCAAATATCAAAGAATATCATAGGAATTCATAATTACTTTTTGTGAGTTGTTAAATATCCTAACATATCTCAACATGCCTATTCATTAAAAATCATGACCATTTGACACCTTTTAACTCTAATAGGGTTAATTAACTCACAAAGGTTAGGTTTGAACCCATTCGAACCTTTAACTACAATTTAACTCACCTTGGGTTGGGGTTAGTTGTTAAACCTATAAATACAAGCCTAGACCTCTTCATTTAAAGATCTTGAGCATAATAAATTTATAATGTTGGTTTTAGATAAATATTGCATGACAAGTGTTATAATGCCAAAATCAAAATCCAAGCCATCAAGCTACATCAAGAAAGCATGAACAAAACCATGGTGTTAAGGAGAGTAGGAGCCATACAACTCCATTTATCAAAGACTTCTTGAGCACAAGCTGAGAAATCCAAATGAACACATCACTTGGAGCATTCATGAAAGGTGAGGAATTTATAAGTTCTTTGCATTCTATTTGAGATTTTTCATTTTTTGTTTATTCACTAAGCTCCCCCTTATGATCTAGGCAAGCAAGTATTATGCATGTTAGTGTGTTTTTATTCAAGTTTTCTTACTTGTTCTAACACATGACCTAACCACCCTTCTTGGATTCTTTGATCACAAATGGCACACTCGGTGGGATATTAAGCACCCGACATACCAAGGAGACCAATATGAAACTCATAAATTGATAAATGAATGCTTGAATATCATCAAAATAGTAATTTTAACTTTGATTTTGCCATATTTTTAATTCTTGAATTAACTCAAATTTACATATAAACTAACATTGGTCAAGCCTAATCAACATCAGTTCTACCAAACCATCATCATTTCTACCAAATCGAGCTTAGTTCTATGTGACTTTCATTGGTCAATATGTAAGGAAAAACATAGTTTATAAAACTTGCATTCTAAATCTTTATAGCATTCCTAATCATGATTTCTTAGTCTCATTAGATTTTATACTCTCTACCTAACCTTTGTGTTGTAGATTTTGAGGAATTTATATCTAGTTTTTCCTTCAGGTTCACAAGTGACTGACATCAGTCTTAGTAGATCGATATCAATCCTTTACTATTGTCATCAGTTCTCTTTAAGATTGACTGACATTAGTTTCTTTAAAACTAGCATCGATCAAACTGACCAACCATGATCATTGTGTTTTTTGAAATAAAAATCCAAGAGCTACTTTTCCAAAGTTCCTTTTCTCACCATTTAAAGTGATTAAAATTAGGGGGAGACTATCTAACCTTTGTGGGACCAAGGCATGATTGGAGCATAAAATTGTAAGTTTAAATGGTTTTAACATTTCATTTTGGGTACTTAAAAAGAATTAGCTAAGTCATTTACACTTCATTTTGGTGCTAAAATGAACATGTTAAATCTTGAACATTTGGTATTTGGTGTTTAAAAAGAATTATACTGGCTAAGTCTTAAAAAAACTTTATTTTTTATGCTTGAAACAAATGCTTAAGTCTTGAACACTTAATTTTTGGTGTTTAAAAATGAATTAGGTTAAATCTTGAACATTTGGATTTTTGGGCTTAAATAAAGAAAGGTGGTTTTTATTAAGTTATGTTGTGAAATTATTTCAATCTTTCACACTTAAGACAAGGGGCCAAGTAAATAACTTCATTACACATTTCAATTTGGTTCCTAAAATTAACACTTACTTCAATCGCAATTTCTTTAAACTATTTATTACTTGTTTATTTTCTCAAAATGAATAGCGTATGTATGCTCTCCCCCCATCCCCTATAGGGAAATTGTGTGAACAAAAGTGCCTTTTCACTTGCATTTTTTCCTAGTCCAAGGCATGGAAAGAAATTTTTCTAGGATCTTCCCAAAACTTGCATGGTTTGGGTGATCTAAAAGCAACCTTAAAGTCTTTCCACCTAGTCTTTATTTTCATGCAATTTGGCTTATGGAGGGGCTGTCATTACCTCTTCATGAGTTATTTAGAGAAGCATTGACTCAAGGATTCATCTCTTGATAGTGTTTCAACCTTGGTCAACCATGGGGTATACAAATTAGGGTACACATACTATGAGAGCTAGAGGGTTGAGCAGTTAACCTCTCCTTTTGTAGTGAAGGCCTAAGTCAGGTTTGGTCAACTAGGGGATTTCACTAAATAGTCCACACATGGAATAATCATGTAAAGGAATATACCCTTGCATGATATGTTGATTTGTATGAACTCAATTCACATGATGCTTATCTTATATTAGCCACACTTGGGATCAATCTAGATGGTCGTAACTTGTAATTTTTAGTCAACCCCACTTACCATACCTTGTTAGGATCTAGGATGATATACTTAGTTGTATTTAGTCTTTTTTATTTTATTGATTGGTGTTTAAATCTAAAAATTTGATTTTTATATGATGTCATAAACAAGTTAGTTTGTCTACACTACTCCATTATTGAGGAGGTATTATGCCATCCATTTGACACCTTAAATTAACTTAGATTTATTGTGTCAAAAATGTTGTGTGTGTGTCACTTGATTGAAATGGGTAATGTTATGCTACCCAAATAAATTCAAGTTTGAGCCTTATAAGAATTTGAAACAAAACATTATTTATACCTTTTGAGAGTGATAATGTCATTATGTTGCTCAAATTGTTTCAACAGACTTGTCTTGTCTTGTGTCAAAGTTGCCATTGTTAAAACCAATCACATGTGTCTTGTGAGATCTTTGTTTTAGTGTATTCATGTTGTTAAAATTTGCCTAGTTTGTTGGTCAATAAAGCCTAAGTTTTCCTAAATTTAGTTTTTAATTAAATTTTACAAGTTTAGATCGAAACATTGATTGATTTTTGTGTAGACCTCATTTCATAGGGGCTGATACACATATCTTTCTCTTTTGGGTTGCGTAACTTAGGTTAATTTTTTACCCAAATTTTGAAAACTATATTTTTTGCACCTTTATTTGAGAGAGTCAATCTATCTTCAAATACCTTTTATTGAGTGTCTTATACTAATTTAACCATGTTTATGTCTAAAATTAAGTGCCTAGTTTATGTCAAAGTGTTCCAAGATTGTTAGATTAAAATCATCCTTTTGTTTCAAGTCTAGATTTTGATGCCACATTTGGCCAAGATTCCTATCACATGTCTTGTTTGAGCCTAGATTTTGATGTTGTGTTTGGCCAAAATACCTAGCAACTTTTCCCTTTTCCTAGTTTAGACCTATTTGGAGCATCTTTGGACCTAGAATCTGGCATCTTATTTTTAGTTTATTCTACTTGACATTGTTTGTGTGATACATTTAATGTTATACATTTGACATTATACTATTTTTACCAAATATTTACATAGACCATTTGGAGATATAGATCCATTCCTTTGACCAAGTTAGACCTAGTTTGAACCTTTTGTCTTTTTAGACATAGTTTTTTAGAGTTTGTAGAACTATAACCCCTCTTGTTGTAAAATATTTTCCATTTATTTGACCATGTCTCACTATACATGTAGTGAAATCTTGTATAATCAAGGATATGGAAATTTTGTCACATAAGAGGAATTTTTTTAAGACCATTATGAAGGATATGTTGTTTGGGAGATGGATTCTTATCCACCTTACAATGCTCAAATAGGGTAACAAAGTCAACATCCTTTGGCCCATTATTTGGTTAGCATGCCTCTATACATAGAGCAAGACCAAGAAAAGATGGCCTAATATTTGGCTAGTGTACCTTTGGTTATGGAATAGGTCCAACAACAACCTTATTACATTACAATTTCATCAACCTATGATCCTAAAAGATCCACAGAGGTAGGGCATGAAAACTTGTCAAGTCTAGTAAGAGGGCCTTACAACATGTCTTACAATCATAATAATGAATAAGCCTCTTCTATCAACCCTAATGTCATTATACTTATGACATATCAAGATCCATGTATGCTTGTCACACAAAGGGGCCTCATAGAAGACCACTTCATTCAAACACAAACAACATATCATATATATCAAAACCTAGTGCATAAATTTAAAAATATGACCATGATAAATGCACCTTGTATTAATTTAGTTCCTTCAACAGCATTCTTACTTGAGTTGATAGGCCAATAAAATCATGGCTTAGACCCACTTATCCAAATCACCTCAAGAGAAAACATGTTTAGTACCCCAACTATCGAGAAGGTTTCTTCTACTTCTATATAGAATAGTGAGCCAAACATAGTGGATAGTATGCAAGTAACATTCAATTTAAACCAAAGTGGTATTAATGCACAAATAAATAGTCAATAACAAAATGTGCCTTTAAATAACAATACAAGTGGTTCATAAACTCAAGGAGTAGGAGTTTATACTTCCCAACCTTAGCCAACTACCTCTAATCTTCAACTAACTACTTTGAGTACCCAACAACAAGGATTAAGTAGTCAACCAACAACCAGTGTCATATGACAATAAAATGTGATGAATCTTACAACACCCTAATAGGTTATGAGTAATATTCCACAACAACAGGCACCACCCAATGTACCCACACAACAGAGGTAAAACATCTTACCAACTCAATAAGGGGTAACTAATGTTTCACCTCGTCAGGTAGCAATGAACATACCTCTTCAGTCACAAACCAAAATGTTGATCTAAAACCAAATGATGTCTAACTAACAATGTATAAATATTGGTCAGTGACAGATGTTAAGTCTTCAACATGTATCCAATTCCTAATAGGGATTCATGTAACTAAGAGGTTCTAATGTTCCTCAAGTACCTATTAGGTAATAATTACCTTATATGCAAAACATGCCACAAGTTTAATGATAGGACCTTGTTTCACAAGCTCCCCTCAATTATCAAGGTATGACTAGTCGATAGCATATCCCTATTTAATCTCAATAGCCATAGTATGGCCATACATATGCCTAATCCATCCTAACCATAATATTCATAAAACTAGGCCTACATACCCAATCCCAACTATAATATTGCACCATAATACATGCAATTTCAACAATCACACCCTAATCCACACATGTGTATTCTTGGTCCTTTCCCAAACCAATCCAACATTCCCTAACAAATGCCTCCATTATACCCCAATCCAAGTAATTCACTTGTGATCACATAGCCTCCACCTAAGGCTAATTATCTCACTAGTTTCATCACGCAAGAGCTACAACAAATGAAAGATGCAATTTCCCTCATCCAAACCAAGAAATTCAAGTTGTATGATGCATATTCTTACCCTTTTAACAACCATTTCCTCTAGGGTATGATCCACCAAAGTTTGACAAATACAAGGGGAAAGGTGAACCCAAGGCCCATTTGATATAATTTTTTATTTCATATCAACTAGTGGCCTATAGTGACATATACCTATTGTTTTTGTTTCCAAGGAGCCTAGCAGGACAAGCATTAGAGTGGTTCCTAAAATACCCAAGAATTTTGTGTTTGATTTTCATGATCTTTTGGACAAGTTTGTGCAACACTTCTCTTACAATCTTGAGCATGAGATTTCATTAGTATATTTGACATAGGAAAAATAGAAGGTAGGAGAAATTTTCTCAAGCTATTTTTAGTGATGGAGAGCCCTTACAAGCCAATTTACCCACAGTCTACTAGACAAGCAACTAGTCATTGTGTTTACCAAAAATCTACACAATGAGATATCTTACAATTTAGAGTTACAGTGTGTACACACTTTTAAAGAGATCATTGACAAAGGTTTATTGATCAAAAGAGCCCTTATTAACAAAGGAATCAATAAACTAGCCTCATTAAATTAGAGCTAGAACCAAAACCAAAATAATGGCCAAAATCAAAACCAGTCCAAGTGCAAGTGTCACAACAAACCTAGGCCAATAACTATGACAAACCCAAGAAATTGAATGACAACAAAAAATTTATATGGAATGGATTAATCGAGTAATGACATGTCCAAATGGTGTAAATATCATTTACATAGCCTGCATAGCATATGCACATAACTCCTAACCAATAACCTCTTCAACAAATGAAGCAAGCACAATAACCTAGACCA
Source organism: Torreya grandis (assembly GCA_037957365.1). Lineage (NCBI taxonomy): Eukaryota > Viridiplantae > Streptophyta > Pinopsida > Cupressales > Taxaceae > Torreya > Torreya grandis. The sequence goes on along the minus strand of JARHVA010001927.1, from coordinate 2,256,775 downwards.
ACACAATAAATGTAGTAACATATGCCTTTGCAAAACCCTCCTCTAAGGATAAATGTTCTTACTCAGTGTATCTTTAGTAACCTTGGAGAACCCCTTGAATCTATTTTTTACAAGCTAGTTGTAGCTAATTTGATTAACTGACCTATTCTAAATCACTTTCTTGAGGGCTCTACCTATCTAGAATGGTACAGGACAAATGAATTATATGAGTATCATCAGGTCAATGGTGATAATTTGTAGTGTTGTGTGAAAATTAAACATGTGATTAAGAATATATTAGAAAATAGAGAGATCACATTGGATCATGGAGCTTTTTCCTCCAATCAGAACCTTAGCATTTATCAAAATCCATTTCCCCAACATAACAACCAGAAATAAAAATAATAATGACTAGTGCAACAACAACAACAATATCAACAACTAAGGTAGAATTAATAGAACCAATAAAATTAGTAGCAAAACCACAACATCAACAAAATGGACAAAACTAAGGCCATAATGATGCCAACAACCAATAGACCTACCATGAAATTGCACATGACTACAACATGGTTATAGGCCATATTATAGGAGGTCATGTTAACACCATTTCCATTAATCCAAGACCAAATACCAATCAGAAAAGACCATTAATAATCATTCCCAATCAACCAACCCATGTTGGTTATATTTTCTTAACCTAAGACTATATACAGGTAAACTAGCAAGTAGGGATTCTCACTTTTGAACCTTATATCGATAACTCATCATTAGCCCATGACCATGCACAAGTGCACCATCAATTAAGACTTATCCTATCTAGTCGCCCTCCATCATATTTTGTTATCAACAATGGTCTTGTATCTAATCCTGATTATGCAATCACAACTCGGTGATCAAGGATTACCATATCAAGCCCATAGCTATTTACCACTTCACCCATCATATAACCACCCATTCTAGGTAAGAATAATCCATTTATTGTTGTACAAGAAAAGATGTTTAACATTGTGGAATAATTATAAAATACATCTACATAAATCTCCATTTTAGATTTGTTGTGTACGTCTACTATCCATAAAAACATCTTAACAGAGTTCCTTGGCCAATCCAAAGTTTTTGATGACATATCTCTGGGCAAATTTAAAGCTTTAGTTAGACACCTATCTCCAGGCCAACAATTAACCTTCAACCAAAGCGATATGTCATCCTTTGGCCCAGTGCATAACAATCCATTATATATCAAAGTTTACATAATGTGGTACAAAGTGAAGCATGTCCTCATAGATAATGGATCAAGTTTGAATATTGTGTCTCTAAAGCTCATCAAGCTTCTTGGATACATGATAGAAAATCTTCAAGTAGAAACAATCACCATCAAATCCTATGATAATGAAGAATGAGAATCATAAAGCACCATCACCTTACTAGTTATCATTGGGCCCTTGATCCATGATACACTATGTCATGTGTTAGATCTTGATTTATCATATAATATGCTTTTGGGTAGACCTTGAATACATGAGATTCATGCAATCCCATCAACATTACACTAGTGTATCAAGTTCTCCCATTCAGGAATAGAGGTTATTATCAAGAGACTTGCATCCATACGAGCATTTTAAGCATTTAGAAGCTGAGTTCAAAAGCTATAACTACCATTTTGGCATGAATCTAGTTGCCAAGAAGGACAAGGGGAAAACAATACTTTTTGATTCACTAAAGGCCAACAACATTGACCCTGATACCCTTGATTCACTTTCTCATATACCACCTCTTGAAATGTCTAATCATTATACCATATCGACTAATAGCCCAAGAGAATATTTGACCCATGATATCTTTCACATTATAAAGCTTCCATAGAACCCCAAGTCCTTTGGAAGATCGAAAGCCAAACCACTCATGTGATGGAAAAGAAAGGGCAAAGGCCATCTATATAGTTTATCACTTATCACTTTTATATCGGCCTCTAGCCAAGAACAGGACCCTCTTAAAGGTCATAAATCATGGTTGTATAATGATAAATTGGCCAATTATTAAAAAAAATCCAAATACCCCATTCCTAATCAAATCATAGAGATCTAATACTATGAAGGAGGAGGTCTCAGGCCAAATCAACAAGGAATACTTGAGCCAATTTCTATGACTCCATATAAAATAACTTATGGACTTAGATTTAAACTACCTAGGGGTGACCCCACATATCTTATTCAAGTTCCATCACCAATGACTAGTGACAATGATGTCGGTAGTGAAGCAGAGTATGATCATAGCCAATTTGATGACCTAACCCATACCAACTTATTTTTATAATAATTCATTTGTATCTTTTGACCAATCATTCACCATAATTTACTTCTATTATATTATCCCCAATTGATAGATTGGGTCTAACAAAAATCCAACGTGCCAATTGATGAGTTCTAAAATGATGAGGCCTTTTAGAATTTTCTAGGCCTTAGGGACAATGTTCTATTGGGAGACCATAAACAAGGGTTCTTCATCAATTTGGATCTTAAATCCTAATTTAGAGAATGAATGAACACCCTTAGCCAAAAATAATTAAATAAAACATTGAGGTCCCAAAGTGAAAACATCCTTGAGGTGATTTTGGACCAGGGAAATAGTAAAGAGAAAGGCCAATCTAGTGGTGAAAACCTATTTTAGGAACCATTAGATGGGGGTGTTCAACCTTCCTCAAACATAGACTAGGAGACCACCAATGACAAACTTATCTACAAGTCTGAGTTTAATCTTAAAGAATAACCAGATTTTGATCAAATCATCCAAGACACCACTGACGATGAACTTGCCTATGGGTCTGAGTTTAGTCTTGAGAAATAATAGGATTTTTATCGAATCATTCAAGAGTTCCCAACTGTATTTTTTACATGGCCATCCATACCATTTGGGGATTTTAATTCATCATGCCTAGGAGAACTCAAAGAACCAGCCCTAATAGAGGACTTCGACATTACCAAATAGTTCAAATATTTGCTCACTATTTTTGAAGATTATTTGACCCTTCTGGTGGAGGACACAATAGAGGTAAATAATAGGACTCTAGATGACTCAAAATGGATCAAATTAGGCATGTCCCTTATTGAGGAGGAATGTGAAGAATTTATAGCCCTATTGAGGGAGTTTGTGGATATATTTGCATGGGCCTAATCTGACATGCTAGGTTTGGACCCCACCTTAGTTATTTACCACTTTATGTTACATCCTGATGCTAAGCATGTAAAACAAAATTTGTATAAGATGCATCTTTGCATTATTGTATTAGTCAAGAAAGAGTTGGAAAAACTCTTGAAAGTGAGATATATTAGGCCAATCAACTATTTTGAATGGATTTATAATATGGTGTCAATCAGCAAGAAGCCAGAAGGAATCAGAATCTTTATTGATTTCAAAGACATAAACAAAGCTTACCCCAAGGATGACTTTCCTCTACCAAACATTGATATGATTGTCAACTCCATAATGGGTTATGAGATAATTTCATTGATGGATGGATTCTTGGACTACAACTAGATTTGAATCGCACCAGAAGACTAACATAAAATAATGTTCACCACACCATGGGGAACATTTTATTATTAGGTTGTGCCATTTGGTCTCAAAAATGTATGGTCCACCTATCAAAGAGCCATGATAGTAATATTTCACAATATGATGCATGATATTATAGAAGACTATGTCAACAACATACTAGGTAAATCAAAGGCCATGGTTAATCATCTAGTAGCACTGAGAAGGATATTTGATTGACTACATGAGTACAAAGTTAGGCTCAACCCCAAAAAGTGTGTGTTTAGAGTTACTTCTAATAAATTACTTGGCTTCATTGTGTCTTTTTGAGGCATTGAAATCGATCCATCCAAAATATGAGCCATAATAGAGATTCTACCACCACCCAATTTAAAGTAGCTCCATAATTTACAGGGAAAAAATCAATCCATCAAATGCTTCATATCTCATATGGAAAATAAGTTCCACCCATTTACACACCTATTGAAGAAGGGTGTAACATTTCTTTGGGATGATGATTATCAAAAATCTTTTCAACAGCTAAAGGACTATTTAGCAAATCTACCAATTTTATTATCTCTTATGCTAGGAAAACCATTCCTCTTATACCTATTATTAATAAATAAAACCTTGGGGACAATTCTATCTTAACATGATGATAATGGAAAAGAGCATGTTGTGTACTATCTAAACCATACACTAGTTGTGTATGAGCATAATTATACACCCATTGAAAAATCATGTTTATCTATGGTATTTACAACTCAAAAACTATGATATTACATGTTGAATAACAAGACCATGATCATTTTAAAAGTAGATCCACTCAAGTATCTACTATCTAAAATATCACTACAAGGCCACATGGCCAAATGGATCATGCTTCTTAGTGAGTTTGAGATAGAATATGTCAACCAAAAATCCATTAAGGGGCAAGTTCTTATAGATCATCTTGTTGAAGCACCCCTTGTAGATACATAACTACTAACATTCTAATTCCTATACAAATCCATTGTGACCATCATTGAAACACCTCTTGAGGATTAGCATTGGAAGTTGTATTTTGATGGATCATTCATAGCACATAGATTAGGGGTAGGTCTTTTGTGTATTACTCCATATGGGGATCTAATCCCTAAGTCATTCAAAATATTTTTTCCTTGTACCAAAAACATGGCTGAATATGAATCACTCATCATAGGGATTCGATAAGTAGTACAATGGAATATAAAGCATATAAAGGTTTATAGTGATTCTTAGTTAATCATCAATCAGGTAACAGACCATTTTTAGACCAAAGATGACAAGTTGGTTCCCTACAAAGCCATGGTTGACACTCTCAAATAGTAGATTATCAATGTATAATTTGAACATATACCAAGTGCTATTAATAGAATAGCAGATGTTATGGCTACTGTTAGATCATTGATTAAACAAATAGATATAGTCAAGGAATACCAATTTCTCAATGAAAATATATTATTGCTAGCTCATGAACCATTAACCATCACAATGATCTATGATATTGTTGGTCCCAACTCTACTTGGTATTTAGACCTATATGCCTATTTACATGACCACATAATACCACCAAACTTATCCTATAAACAATCCAAAGCCTTTATCCATAATGTTGCACATTATACCTTACTTGAACCAACCCTATATCATCATAATTTTGATAGAACTCTGCTTCATTATTTAACTTTGGTAGAATCTACATTAGTGTTATGGGAAGTTCATGAAGGAGTATGTGGAGCCCACACTAACAGGCTAGTCCTATCTAAAAATATCCTATGCACTAGGTGTTATTGGCTAATGATGGATGTAGATATAGTTGCATATGTGAAAAAATGTGATAAATGTCAATGGAATGCTAATTTTATTCATACCCAGGCCAACATTTTGAAACCAATGTTGACACCATGGCCATTTGCTATATGGGGCCTTGATCTCATTAGGAAGATAAACCCCACCTCATCCAACAGCCATAAACATATCCTCACCACCACAAAATATTTCACTAAGTAGGTTGAAGCTATACCCCTCACTTACATGACTAGAAAGTAAATTTCCAAATTCATATTTAACCATCTCATTTTCCATTACAATATCCCCTTTGACATTATATCTAATAATGGCAAGTCATTCAAAAACAAAGATGTCAAATTGTTATGTGTTGAGTACAAAATTTAACAAAAATTTTCCATAGCATATTACCCTCAAGGTAAAATCCAAGCAAAAGTATCTAATAAATCCATTGTCAACATCCTTAAAAATATTATCAATGATGATGGCCATGATTGGTACCTTTAGATATTCTGCACCCTCTAGACGTACGATACCAATCATTGTACTCCCACAAGTGTCACTCCATACTCACATATTAATGATACTGAAGCCAGTCTTCCTATTGAGGTTGAGTTACCTTCATTATGCATCTCTTTAAAGGATGTTCTAGATGATGAGGACTATCAAGTAGCTCACTTGAAAGAGCTAGAGTTACGTGATGAGAAATGCTTGGCTACAATAAACCACCTGCAAGCATATCAGAATCAACTTTGTGGCCACTACAATCGGCACATGAAACATAGATAATTTGAGCTTGGTGATCTTGTACTTAAAAAAAACTAAAAGAATACCACAATTGAGAATAATCACAAAGGCAAGTTCAAACCCAATTGGGTAGGTCCTTTTATCATTGTTGCATACTATAGCACTAGAGCATACATGCTCACCACACTAAATGGGGATGACCTTGATGAGTCGATGAACATTATACACCTCAAGCATTACTTTTCTTGAGTGACATAGGTGTATAATCTATGAGGACCATTTCAAGTTATACCATATTATCGACTTTCTTCTTTATACTATACCATTCTCCCATTTTATCAGTTTACCGTTCCACCATTTTGTTCTACCATACCTTTCCTATCAACCAAGTTATTTTGACCCTTCCTACCTAGCTCATTTGACCTTGGTTCCATTCTATTAGTTTCACTTTTAGCATGGAGATTCATATTAATTTTAGTATTTATATCAAGTATTCTAAATAGAGGTCATATTTTGGAGTAGTGTGATAGAGGTTTTGGTTTTTACATCCTTCATTTCTTGTTTTACTCTATACCATTATGGGCCTAATTATAACCTCATATGGGAAAATTATTATCCCATGGTCATGTTATTAATTATAACTACCTATGGGAAAATTAATGTCATTGATCTATGTCATTGTTTCCTAGTTATAACCACCTATGGGCAAACTAGGAGCAATACTTGTTTATCATGTCTTGATGTACTATCTTACCATATTATGCCATTATGCCAAATGTGCCTATTTTGTTTGAATTGGATGCTACACTAATTAGATTCCTCTACTATAAGGTAGAATTACTATGACTTGAGATTCTATTGGGACTATGTAGGTAGCATCGATATTTATTAAGGTCATCTTAGTCACCCCATCGCCATGCTCTTGCCATTTTGTGAGCTTGGACTATTTTGTATCTCATCATTCTTGATTGAGTTGAGATGCTCTAAAATTATAAAGAAAATTGTAAAATTGATTTAGAAAATCCAAAAACATTGACCACTTCTTTGCCTTAAGTATTTTGATAACCCTCACTAAGTCACAAGAAACCACTTGTCATTTAGTTTCCCCATCCTTATTGGCTTTTTATCCCATGATATCACTATTTTGTGAGTCCATTCCAATATTATTCTATAACATTCATTATGTTTTATTTCTCATCATTTTTCTTCTATCCCATTTCCTGAGAGAACTACATTCATCTCAAATTTTTTGTTGGATATTACATCCATGAAACTATGTAAGTAGCATCCACTTTCCTAGTGCATCTAGAGATAGCTCAATCACCCCCTTCCTTTTCTCCTATTCCCTCATCATGTTTGTTTGTTAAGTTGTCTCCTATTTTCTACGGGTAATGTTTATTGCCTTATTTGTGTCATGTTTTTTGTACTAATAGTGTGACTAACCATATTTTATTTGTTTGTTTACTTTATTGTTGTGCCTTGATTCATACTATGTGTGTTCATTGGGTGATTCCTTACACACTATTATTGAATCCATCCATATTCATACATCAACATTGTCATCATGGTTTTTATCATTGGTGCATTATTTTCCACTGAGTATTGGATTAGGATTAAGTCCTTATGCGTATTTTGGTCAAGTTATCAAGGTGTTTTATCATGATGCCTACCATCATGTGCTATAGCAAAAATCAGCTTCGAGGAGTCTACATGGAAATTATAGCAATGATATCTCCTTCACATCAACACTAGAAATATTCTTGATTTAATCCAAATCATATCCCAAACAAGTTAATTAAACAATGAAAGAATTTTTATCCTTGCCAATTCAGATGAACATCTCCTTACTAGTAGGTTGCCTAATTCATCTTTATCCTTTGTACCAATTTTCCATCTTATTCCTCATCATGTTTGCCACTATCAGGGTACAATGTCTATAACCACCTCTGGGAAAATCATTGTATACCATCCCACTTGAATTTCTAATTATTCTTACTACCTTTGGGTAAATCATTATATTTCTATCCATTTGAGGGTAAATGATTATAACCACCTTTGGGCAAATTGTTCACTTTATTTTATCTAACTGGGGCATGTTTTTATCCTACCAATGATTATAACCACCTGTGGCCAAATCATTATTTTCCCTTTAATTGATTATAACCACCTTTGGACAAGTCAATCTCTTTTACCCTAAGCCTTTTCTTATGACTATAACTGCCTTTAGGCAAATCATCACCTTTTTTATCACACCTATGTCGATGATTATAAATGCTTATGAGAAAATCATCTTGTTTGTCTACCCTAATTAGGGTAGCTCCATATGCCACTGATTTTATAATCACCTATGGGCAAATTATTTCCCTTCCACCCCATCATTTTCATCTATTTGGTCCATTCATTTACTTCTTTCTAGGGATGTTTGTCAACCCCTTTGCCAACCATTCTCTTGAGGGGGAACCCTATAGTTCATCCATTACTATTGAATTTGTAAGCATACATGACCTTTTTAATCTTTGAAAAGATGTTATTATTCTTACAGGTTACAATGCCTTCCCAAATAGGAGAAAACTATAGACACCTTAAATTGGCCACCAATGGCTTCATACCAAACTTTAGACCGATTCTTACCAACCTTTACAAATTAAGCCTAAGAATCACTAAACGTCTCAAATTTGGCTTAATAAAATACAATTTGGCCTATAGACCTATTAAATGGGAAAAATGCACACATGAATTAAGTCAAATCTTACAAAATGGTAAAATTCCTAAACATGATTAATTAAAATGCCAAACCTAATTAAAATCCTAGTTGAATTATCCATGAGCAATTAATGAATTATCAAAAAAAAAATTAGAAATCAAATAATATCCTAAGAATTCATAATTACCTTTTTATGAGTTGTCAAATATCCTAAAATATCTCAACTTGCCTATTCATTGCAAATCATGACCATTTTACACCTGTTAACTCTACTGGGGTTAATTAACTCACAAAGGTTAGGTTTGAACCCATTCCAAGATCTAACTACACTCTAACTCACCTCGGGTTTAGGTTAGTTGCTAAACTTATAAATACAAGCCTAGACCTCTTCATTTAATGAGCTTGAGCATAGTAAAATTATAATACTATTTTTAGAGCAATATTGCATGACAATAGTGTTATAATACCAAAATCATAAGCCAAGACATCAAGCTACATCAAGCAAGCATGAGACATACCATGGTGTCAAGGAGAGAAGGAGACACACAACTCCATTTTCCAAAGACTTCTTGAACACAAGCTAAGAAAACTAAATGAACACATCACTTGGATCATTTAAGGAAGGTGAGGAATTTGTAGGTTTTTTGTATTCTAGTTGAGTTTTTTCATTTGTTGTTTATTCACTAAGCTCCCCCCTATGATCTAGACAAGCAAGTGTTATTATTTCTCTAAATTTTCACTAATTACATTTAAATGAGGAAGAAACTAAGGTTAAGAGGTTTTGGGTGTGACGTTACCCAGATTTAGTGTGCACCGTATCCAAGCTTTGTGGGAGCTCCTCTTTGGCTGTGGAGGAAACACCTATAGTAAGAATTAAACTTAAACAAGAGAGATTTAGAAGAGGATATGGTGGACTGCCAAGCTACACGCTCGGTCCCGAAAGTGTGAAGTTCCTTAAGGGATGACAGTCCACTATTTAAAGAAAAAGTATTGTAAAAGAATAAATGATAAATGACTAAAGAAATGGAAAAGTAGATGGTGTGTACCTATTCCCTGCAGTCTATGTGTCTCAGAATGTTACAAAAAGTTGGCTGAAGGTTTTGTTTGGTCTAGATGGGTTGTTTGAATAGATTTTTGGTTTGCCGATTTAGAACACAATCACCGACATTGGTGGGTCTATCGAGGTCAGTCAAAATGATGTCGGCATCAGTTGGGTTACTGATGTTGGTCAGGGTCGTTGGCCTTGGATGGCTTTCAGGATATTTCCATGGTGGACAGAGGAGTTTCTAGAAGTTTAAAGGTTTGTGCAAGGATGTGGGAAGGTGAATGAGGTCTGAGGAAGGGTAAAGGTAGTGGATAGGTGTGAAAAGAGGGTAAGAATAAGGAGAAGGCCTATCAGCCTCTCCATAGAAGAAGTCAGGCCTCTCAATAGTATTTAGAAATATCAATGAAAATTAATTGACAATATATTCTAAAATACTGAAATGAAAACCAAAGTACTTAGCTTTACAAGGTGAAGAACCAGAGATGTCAGAATAGTGATTCCTATTGTGGCTGATATGACCGGTGTTGTGAGCCAATGAAGTGAACATGGATCGCTTCAATTTAGTAGCTCAAGGTCCTCATATAATCTTTCAAACTAGTCTTTGGAATGATTTGTGCAGAGCTTCAATAGCCAGGAGAATGATAGTCAAGTTCTTGTGCTTGAAATCTCAGAGTGTGCGTGCGAATGTGTGAGAAGGTAGGGGTAGCTCAATGTTTAGATCTTGGCTTATGTAACCAACGTCGACGTCGATCACAGGTTTGACCAATGTTGGTGGAGAGAGAATAGGTAAAAGGGTTATTTTTAGCTCTTTGCCTATCTCTCCACCTAGCAAGTGCCTTTTTCATTTGAGAACAGTCAAAACAAGGGCTTATGAGGCACAGGAGTTGGTTAGGGAGTTAAGATGGGGTGAGAATCGGTCATGGGAAGTTAGGATTTGGAGGACCTAGTCTCAGGCTGACTCATAGGCTAAGAAATAGTCTTAGGGTGAGGTGTCTAGGTGAGGTATCCAAGGTGAGGTAATTAATTTAAAATAAATATTTTTAAATTAATAAGGTGTGCAAGTGTGGGTTAGGAGTGTTAACATTTAGAAAGGGACCAAGGGGGAGTTAAAATGATATTGGTGTCTACATTTTCCCCTTTTTGTCTTGTGGTTTGTTCTGACGAATTGCAAGACAAAAATAGATGTAAGTTACCCCAGGTATGGGATGAGGTATTCCCCCTCAAAGTGGGAATCAAGATAAGGTAATCTGAAATCGGGTGCCAATTTGATAGGCAGTAGATGGGTAGGGTGAGGTTGGAGTGTGAATGCTGCAATAGTTGAGATTGCGCGTCTACCACTTCACTTGATAGGTAGGTCAAATTATCATAGGTAAGGTCGAGGAGGACTAAAATTGAAGTAACTGGTCCCCAGCTTATTAGTGGTAGCTGATTGGGTTTAAATGATCAAAGTTGTAGCTCGAATGGTCATCATGTTCCAAGTATCTAGGCTACGAAGTGCTCTTAGAAAACATAAAAATGTCACAAATATTGGCGATCAACTTGGTCGCGATTCGACAATAGGTATGAGGGGCGCGTATAATTTGCTAACTATTCATGAGGTAGCATACGCAATCTAAACAACCAAGGCAAAGTTGCCTTGAAAGTGGATGTGGTTTGAGGAGATAGTCACAATCTCTAAGGTCATTTGTCAAGTCAGGCTGAGATATAAGTGATCTCAAGTGTTGTTTGTTGTGGTTAGGGAGATGTATGTGATCTCCAATATGCCCCATGAGAAGTCTAAGGTGACTTCTATAGTGTTAGGACTAGTTGTTTGGTCATGATTTTGGGCAGTTTAAGAGAAGACCTATGTTTTTAAGTTGTCGACATCAGTTAGACAACTGATGTCAGTAATATAGAAAGGCATTATTGTCGACGTCAATATAAGATCAGCCGATGTCAGTGACCTAGGGCACGATTTTGCTAACGTCAATGGCCTAACAAATTTGACAAAAGTGGATTGGTGACCTGCCAAAAGTCATTTGTGACTTTAGAAGTGTTGAAAAAGAGAACTCTGAGTGTTAGAGTGATAGAGACCTCTATTTGTCTGTATCCAGCAATGCTAGGTGTCAGGGTGTAAGTGGTGAGGAGTGTTGGTGAGTGTTGGAGTATTTGCAAGTGTTTGGGAGCGTCATGGGCCACCATTGATTGGATTGAGGAGATGAGGTAGATGGAGATGGAAGATTTTGGAGGAGGCCCTGTAGGAGGACCACCACCACTGACACCCATTATACCACCTCGGTAGTGATGACGAGACGAGGTAGGGTGTGTTTTTGGAATTTGTGATTGTGTTTGAATTTGAAGTTATTTTGGTAATTTTTTAAGTTTTTAGGAATAAATCAGAGGGGGAGGTTTATTAGAAGGGTTGATAGGTTAGATAGGGTACCTTAGGTTGTTTTAGGAGAGTTTTGGGGAGTTTGGGGTAGTGAAATGGGGAAGCCCTAAATTTTAGGGCTCACCCTATTTAGCCCTAGGGCCGAACCAGTCACTGATGTTGGCTGATAAAGTGACTGATGTCAATCGGTTAGGTGCCGATGTCAATTATTTTAGAGCTGTCATAGGCACCCTAATTGATGGTGATTGCCTATTGAAGGTTGTTTAGGCTTTGAAAAGGTTAAAAATGATAATCCAAAGGGCCTCAGTCATGTCGATGCACTCTCAAGTGTGGCGATGGGCATATAGGTTTGTTTGAGAGGAAAGTGTAAGTTGGTTGCAGTGGTTACATAGTGATTTAGCTGAGCTAACCCTAAAAGACCCCGTGTCAACTAGGTGCTACCTACATAGCCCATGTGAGGGGCCTTAAGCCGATGTAGTTCTCCCAAAAAGGGAAAGCAAAGGGTAGGTTATGGATTGGGTTTGACTAGGTTAGGTCATGGTTAAAGGTTAGATGGTTAAAAAGATTTTAAAATGAGGTAATTTACTATAGGTGGTGAGCCTAGGGTTAGGGTAGGTAGTAAGTCTTGTGTTTAGATAGTTGGTCCATTAGGTAGATGAATGAACGAATGGTTGAGCTAACCTCAGAAGACCCCATGTCAACTAAGTGTTGCCTACATAGTCCCTATTTTAAGGGCCTCAGGCCAATGTAGTTCTCCTAAAAAGGGAAGAAGAGTCAAAGAGGTTGGTAGTTATTTGCATAACATTTGTTAATGTTGTTGTGTGTGTGTTGCTTAGATGTAGGCTAGGCAGACATTGACACTGTGAGATCATCTCCCTACATTACTGACGCGGATGTGTCGAGACATCACAGGAGAGGAGTGGGCACATATGGCCATTATAGGGCTCGATGGGTTACGATGATATTATCGAGTTGCCAGAGATGTCAGTTTGATGGTGGCATTGATCGAGCGGTGGGATCATACCACCAACACCTTTTAGCTGCTAACCAGAGAGTTGACTGTGACAGTAGAGGATGTGTATCAAATTTTTTGGTTATCGATACATAGGGTAAATTTATATGCATGCTCGAGAGAGGAGCATGACACTCATATGGTTACGTTGTTTAGGGAGCACACTGTTGAGGTGACCTACCATTCAGCGAGTTTTGCATATGAGCTGATTTATGTTGTTAATGAGGATGAGCATTGACTAGCCATCTTGATGATGATCAGCATCACTATTTACGCCCTTATTGATGTAGAGGGAGGGAGATTCCCAATTGTGATGACTAGGGGTTTGATAGACATGTTAGTGGAGTAGACAGTTTTTATGTGGGCTCTAGTATTTTTAGCACAATTATACATGGAGCTATGGGGGATCAGTCGATGGTGGTGGTACAGCATGTGCATGGGCCACCTCTTACACTATTGGGCATACGAGCATATCATGGTTACATGACCTCTTGGCCTCCCAGTAGTGATTTAGGATAGCTTTAGAGTTGGTTTTAGATGGTGGCAAGAGGTCATGGCACAGACATGTGTGGATGTCATCGTCTGAGATATCAATTATTGCAGGGGGTATTAGATGCCCTGATCCTAGTAGATATCATTTGGAGGTCGTATTTGTTATATCTGGCATTTAGAGATCAGGTAGAGCAGCTAGTGGGGGTTCAAAGCCTGCAATGGGTGAGGGGCAAGTGAGTTGGTAAGCTCGAGAGAGTTCCTATTAAGAGAGTGTGATGCCAGTATGGGCTCTTACAGGATGTGCCACCTACTTTCCCACAGTACAGACGAGATGATATTGAGGCACCCCTCCCATTTCCAGAGGAGACAGAGTGGCTAGATTTTGAGGAGATACCTTTAGGTCCAAGTGTGGGAGATCTAGGGTGTACAATGGCCTACTTGGCTTGGTGGGCAAGTCATTATGCTAGGATTCAGAGGGGACCACCTCTTGATCTACAAGCGGTCAAAAGAGAGAGGGATGCCACCATCTAGGAGAGAGATACATCATGAGCATAGGTGGTAGTGCTCTAGGGATAGGTGACAGTTTTGATGACATAGGTGGCTGCCCTGACAAGGCAGGTTACTACATTGCAGGGGTAGTTGGCCGTAGCCCAGGCATAGGTATTAGCAGGGTAGGGTTTTGGAGGGTAGGGCCCTATTCAGCTACCACCATAGCAGCCAGTGTAGTATCTAGTTTAGCCACCACTATAGCAGCCACTGCAACCACCATTTTAGTAGCCACCTCAGCAGGTAGTAGAACATCCACCTCAACCATAGCCACAGAGTTCTTTATAGGGCCTGGCATTGGGATTGATGGGTCCACAGCAAACTATACCTATATCTAGGTATAATACTATGTTGGATGAGATCATGTATTATGAGGGTGCCATTAGGGAATTTTTATAGATCCAGTGATATTCTGAGATGCTAGCTCAGCAGTGATCTGTGTCGCGTGCCATTGCCTCCAGTTCTTAGAGATGGCGATGGTCAGAGAGTGGAGATGATTCGGCATCTTCACGACCATGACCACCACCACAGCCTTGAGGTGTTTTTTTTTTGTAGTTAGTTGAGTTGTATATTTATACCGGCCTACCTGCCATTGACATGAGATGTACATATATTTTGAGAGAGGCACATATATATGTTGTACTATTTCTGATATTTTTGATGTATACTTTCATTTGATAGTTATATATAGATGAGATGTTTGAGATATGGACATGTTATAGATGTGACTTTGTGTTAGTTGTTTTGGTTATGTTAATGTTTTTAGCATTTCCCATATGTTTGATGGTACATGCTTAAAATGATGAATGTATGATGATGTTATAGCCTTTTCCATACTATGTGATGGAGTATGTTGTAACATAGGTTATGTGGTTTTTCATCCTTAGCAATCTTCCATATTGGTGATGGTGTATGCTAAAAATGAAATGAGTTTATCTATGCTTCAGTAGGTTTCCATATTAGTGATGGTATATGCTTGACATAATTTGTATTTGGTTGATAGTTTCCATGTGTATTGTTTTCCATAGAAACTAATGTGAATGGGCTATGATAATTTATATAACACAAATTGGTATTTGCATTAAATAAATCATGATGCTATGTTAGTGTTTTAGAAAATGTTGTGGTTTTATTTTATCAGAAACATGTGATGTTATTTATGATAAAATTGAGTTGAATGTTAGGTTCATAACTATATAGTGAAAATTATGAGATGACAATGTGTGAGCATATAATTTTAAGACACTGTGTCCTGAAAAGATAAACAGGCATGTGACGAAGGTGTGTAAGAAGTGAAAGGTGCATTGCTTGTTCATTGACAAGGACCATAAGGATAGCATAGATAGGGTTTTTGCAAACAAAAGTCCCGCTCATGCAAGATGTCTTTGACCATTGGTTTTTGTTAGAGAGGTATCTTAATCACTTGACATTAAGTGAGCTCAAAATCCCTTGGGTATTTTGGGGTAATAGGTATGATTATGTGATATGTGAGGATAGAGTAGCCCTTTTTAGTAGGGATAACTTTGCCCCTTTTATAGGTGACCCTGAGAATGACTATAGGCAAGTCCATGACTTAATAGTTTATCAATCAATTTTTTTTTTTGGTAGACAGATCAATGCGGGAAGTCTACTTGGGGATGTTACTTTTGTTTTATGGTTATGTGAAGCTAATCGATGTGGGAAGCTTCTAAGTGGGTGTTATTTTTGTAGCAAAATTTGGGCATAGCCATCCTTTGAGGGAGTGGTCTATATTTTGCTTTGTATGTTTTGATTTTTGTGAATAATTGTCCTTCAAGGGAGTAGTCTATTAATTATAGCAATAATGTAGCTGTCCTTCGAGGAAGCAATCTACATTTATAGTTTATGACCTTTTAATATTTTGTTAAGCATCCCAGTTTTATGTTTTTCTATTAATTGAAGTTTTATTCATGGACTAGACTATAGAGGTTTAAGGGTTTCCCTTTTATTAGGACAAAGCATTAATGCTTTAAAAAAGGGTTAACTAATTATTTGTAAGGAAAAAGGGTTGAAAGGAATAGGAATGAGGATGACGGGGTTTGTTCAAGGGATGAGCTCAAGTTAAACATCAAGTGAATGATTACTTGGTTAATAGTAAAATGGTCATAGATGCAAGGCATTAAGGGGCTTAGGTTCTGGCCAGCCTTCGAGAGAAGACAGATGATAAGTGCCTGATCCATACTTGTGTGTTATTATATAAGGTCTGAGCCAATTAGGAGCAAACTTGCCTCATTTTCTTCTTTCCATATTGGTCATGTGTTGGTTTTCTTTAAGGACAAGATCTCCAATTTTGAAATCTTGCTCTTTCAGATTTTTGTTATAGGCACGCTTGATGCGATCTTGGTAGATATGAAGATGATTGAGAGCAGTAAGATGACATTCATCGAGTAACTCAGGTTGTGTTAATTGATCTTGATGAAAGTCATTGTTATATAGTATGTCGTGTAAGGAGATGCAAAGAGAAGGTATTTGTACTTCAAGAGGCAAGATGACCTCAGTTCCATACATTAAGGAGAAAGGTGTAGCACTCGTAGGGGTTTGGATGCTAGTGTGATAGGCCCACAAAGTGAAGGGAATGTGAGTGTGTCAATCTCTTCCAGTGTCATTGACCACCTTCATTAGAATTTTAGTTAATATTTTGTTAGAAGCCTCTGCCTGTCCATTTACTTATGGATAGTAAGGCGATGAGAAGCTGAGTTTGATGCCAAAAGCATCACAAAGCTTTTGGATAGTTTTGTTTTTGAAAGATTTACCGTTATCGGTGATTATCTTGTGAGGTACACCAAAATGACAAATGATGTGGTGGTTAATGAAGTCAACAATTTTGTCAGCTTTAGTGGAGATGAGGGGAAAAGCTTCCACCCATTTAGTGAAATATTCAGTCGCTGTGATAATAGACTGATGTCAGAGAGATGAATGAGGGTTAATCTCACCAATTAGATCTAAGCCCCATTGTGAAAAGGGCCAAAAATCCTTAGCAACTTGTAAAGCGTGGCTAGGGATGTGAAGTAGCTTAGCATGTTACTGGCATTTGATACAATGCCAAACATAGTCACTACAGTCTTGGTGAAGAGTGGACCAATAATAGCCCAGGTGGAGGATGCACTTTACAACTGAGTTACCACTGAAATGTCCTCCACAAATCCCATCATGGACTTGTTTGATGGCATGAGATGTCTCAGTGGTGGTTAGGCATCAAAGAAGGAGGCCATCAAAACCTCATTTGTAGAGAAGACCCCCTAGCATGGTGTATCAAGTAGTACTCTTGATAAAATCCTACCATCCATTGCTAGAGAGGTCAGGAGGAATGATAGAATAAGTCAAGTAGTTGACAAGTTGTTTATACCAAACATCATGTGGACTAGAGTCGATATTGCCAACAAAGTTGATGTCAGTTGAGATATATGAAGGCAATGCCAAATAGTGTACCATGACATAGAATCTCGAGGAATCAGATGAAGATGGGATGTGTGAGGCGAGAGAGGCCATTGTGTCAGCAAACTTATTCATAGAGTGAGGAATAGTTTTCAAGAGATAATGGTCGAAAGATCCTAACAATGTGTCAACATGGTTTATATATTATTGCAAAACTTTGTTTTTACAAAGATATGAACCGTTAATCTGATTAATGACTAGTTGTGAGTCGCCAAAGATATTGATTGTCTTAATGCCCAAGAAAAGGGTAGTTTGAAGCCCCAAAATTAAGGCTTCATACTCATCCATGTTATTGGTGCATGCGAAGTAGAGTTTGAAAGATAGGGGCATGGGCTCACCCTCATGAGGGATTAGGATGACCCCTGCACCCCCACCGAGTTGACATTTAGATCCATCAAAGAACATTATCATTTGATAGGGGATGTCATCATTGGATAGCATGGTGATAGACTCATCAACAAATTCGTAGTTAAAGGGTTGATTATTAGGTAAAGGGGCATCTGCTAGTTGGTCAGCAATCATTTGCCCCTTTATATACTTTTGTTGAATGAATTCCAAATCGAACTCAGTGAGAAGCATGAGCCAACGAGCCATACGTTGGTTTTGGTATGGCTTGCAATGCATGTATTTGAGAGGGTCGATATGGGTGATGACGTAAGTCATGTGGTTGAGGAGATAGTGGTAGAGTTTGGAGGCAACAAAGACTAATGACAAGCAAAGTTTTTCGGTATGAGTATACCGAGTTTCATAGTCAATGAGTTTTCATATTATATAATAATTGCTTGCTCATGATGTTGTTCATCTTGATGCGTGATCATGGCACTTAAGGAATGATTTGTTGTCAAAATGTAACGGTAGAAGGGTTGGCAATCTTTTGGTGGAATAAGGATTGGTGGAGAGACAAGATAGCATTTAAGAGCCTTAAAAGCCTCTTAGAAATCCTTATTCCAATTAAAGGAGACATCCTTCTTGAGAAGGTGATGGAAGGGTTGACATCGGTCAGATAGCTATGAGATGAAGTGACGAATAGATTGAAGCTTCCCTTGCAGGCTATGAAGTTGTTTTAGGTTAGTTGGTGGGGGCATCTTGAGTATGGCTTGAATCTTAGTTGGATCTACCTCAATGCCATGGAGAGAAACGATTAAACCCAAAAGCTTCCCTGAGAGAACCCCAAAGATGCATTTCTTGGGGTTGAGTCGAACGTTATATTGTAGTAGGTGAGTGAATATTATTTTGAGAATGGTTAGGTGATCATGGTGAAGTTTTGATTTCCCCAGCAGGTCATCCACATAGTCCTCCATGATTTTGTGGAGGAGATCATGAAAGATATAAGTCATAGCGCATTGGTATGTAGCACTTGCATTTTTGAAGCCAAAAGGCATGACCCTATAGCAGAATGTCCCCCATGGGGTGATGAAGGTGGTTTTATGTTGATCTTCTGGGGTAATCAAGATTTGGTTATATCTTGAAAATCCATCCATGAGGGATAGCATCTCATGACCAGCCATAAGATCAACAAGTTGGTCGATGTTTGGCAAAGGAAAGTCATCCTTTAGGCAAGCTAGGTTGAGGTCATGATAGTCAGTACAAATTTGAATTCCCCCTATTGCTTTTGTGATAGGGATAACATTTGACACCCATTGCAGATAATCAATGGGTTGGATGAATGAGATGGAGAGAAAATGTTGAAGCTCCTCTTTGACAAGGAGTGCAACACGTGGATGCATCCTGTGAAGCTTTTGCCTGACAGGCTTAGCTTCACGGTTCATGACAATGTTGTGGATGACAATGTCAGGGTCAATATCAGGCATATCGCTATAAGACCAAGCAAAGGCTTTGCTATGATCTGTAAGGAATGTGGTATAGTCAAGTTGTTCCTGGGCATCTAAAGATTGACCAATCTTTAAAATGTGAGGAACATCAGAAGATGGGAGATTAATGTCAACAGTTGATTTGTTTAACATAACCTATGTTTTCGAAGGAAGTGATCATTGTATGAAGGATTCGTCTACACCCATGTAGGTGAGTATGGCATCATCATCCAGGCATTGGACAGTGTTGATGATATAAGATTCGTCATCTATCATGTCTGGATAAACAAGAGGAAGAGACCTTGATGCCTCACCTAGTTGATAGGTCAGGGGCTCCAAGTGAATGGCATTTATAAAAAAAAAACTAGGAGGGATGGAGACCACCGACTCCATAGGTGAGGGTGGGGGACTAGGTGAGGTTGGAAGAGAATGCTCTATGATAGTTTCATGTTGCCATGTCATTTCTTGGCATTTTTGATTGCCTCATCATTTGGAGGCTCAATAGGCTTGTGGGGACCTTGTTCATAATGCCCAAAGCCAAAACCCTTACACACACACCTATGAAAGTAGGAGTGAGAAAATCTAGGGTTGTCAAGGAAGGAGAAGTCACAAGTGAATAGTCGAGGTGATGAGAGAGGATTTCCAATAGTAGGAGCCTGATCTAGCCCTCCATAGGTGAGATTAGTTTGGAGATCGAGAGAACCATATGGGATGACCATTTTGATGCGATGGTCATAGTTAGGGTGGTGATGAAGTTTTCCATATTCCTGTGGAGTTTGAAACATGTCAAGGGTAAGCAAATGATACTCCCCAAGTGAAAGGTGTTGGAAGGTATCTTCCATAGGATCTTTTGTGGCCACTTGAGGAGTAGGTGTAGGTGTGACTGGTGTTTGCGAACTTGTCAAGGCTTTCATGGGCAGAGGTGATGTTTGGGTGGATGTTTTCAAAGGGATGAGAAAATTAGTAGGTCAGTAGGTCGTGTTGCATGTTTTAAAGGGGGAAGGTTCAGCAGGAATGACATGAACCTGCCCCTCGTGTTCAAACTTGACACAACGATGCAATGTGGAAGGGACACAGGTCATGGAACGTATCCAAGGTCATCCCACTAGCATGTTATATTGGAACTCCCCCTCGATGATATAGAAGAGTTCTAGAATTATACGTGGGCCAACACGAACATGCAAGACCACAGTGCCAATGGTAGTAGCAGTGGCATCATTGAAAGAATGAAGAATTGCATCAGTTTTTAATATGCAATTCTTTGAGAGGGCTAGTTGATCATATGCGTGGGTAGAAATGATGTTGATGCTAGCACCTCCATCAATCATAACCTGCTTAATGTGAGTTTGATCAACGTAGGCTGTGATAAAGAGGGTGGGATCTTGATCTTCCAAGTTGTAGGCAAGAATCTCAGAATCACTTAAGGTGATGGAGGCAATGGTGGGTAACGATTTGACTAAAGCAGCTAGTGGTTGGGGGTCTTCAGGTTGGACCTCCACTACTTATAAAGCTTTGATCAAGGCTTGACGATGTTGTGGAAAGCTTTGTATTAGGTCATACAAAGACATCTTCATAGGGGTTTGGTGAAGTTGTTTCACCATGGAGTCGCGAATTGCCTCCAAAGATGTTGGTTGAGATGTGCCCAAGATAGAAATCTTGGGATTTGGTGGTAGAGAAGGCTTGGTGAATGGATATGTCCAAGGGGTAAAAACCTACTCTTTTCCTTTATCCTTTAGGGTTTGGGACCTAGTGGCCACATTAATAGTGTTCATTTCAAATAAAGGGGGAGAAGGTGGTAGAGGGACCATAATATCGCGTTGGGATCCCGATTCAAGTGAGGAGGTTTGGGAGGCATGGGATGGTGTTGGTAGTTTGTCAAAAAGATGGTCAAGAGAATATTCAATGAGAAGGGTGTCTTTTTCTAGGTGTTGGCAAATGACAACCTTAAGAGCATTGTAACTCTCAGTATCTTGCCCAGGTGTGCGATGATACAAGCAAATTTGAGTGTCATCGAACCAAGATGGTTTTGATTCGAGAGGTTGGTATGGCTTAATGGGTGAGAGAATGATGCTAGAAGACTGCAATAATTGGTGTAACAGTGAATCATAGGAACCCACTAATGGGTCTACGCTCATTGTTCCAGTAGGGGTTGAAAACTTTTGTTTAGGAGTTATAGGGAGAGTTTTTCGTACCACCTTTTTGGTTGGTGGTGTGGCCACATGTGTAGATGGCACTTTCTTAATGAGAGGTGTCAAATTTTTTAGAGGAAATATGTTTTTGATAGGTAGAGGGAGTAATGGAGGCAGTTTGTTTTTGTGAGGTGTTGGAATGGGGAGCACTCATGTTAAAGTGGAAGGATGTGGACCTAAGATAGAGGGAAATGGTGAAGGTGGGGGAGGAGTAGACCAATGTGGTTTAGCATTCTCCTTTAGTTTGGTGTGAGGACCACTATTGTGTGGGGTGAGGTTCAAATCTAACTTCACTTATGGGTGAGTCAAGTTTGATACAGGGCAAACACCGAGAGATCTAATCTATTTCAGCATGGTGGATGCCTGCGAGGGTTTGGATTCAGACATGGAAGGCTAAGCTTCTGATGATTTAGAAGTGGAAACCTGATTCTCATCAGAGACTTTGGGTTAAATCATCACAGAAGGGTTAGCAGTATAAGGCGAAGCGAGACATGTAGGATAAGGAGCCTTAAGTCACTCCCATAATGCCTCATACTCTAGGTTCCTAGAATGGAGGAATCCAAAGTTTTCTACCAATCGAGAGAAGGGTTTAGATGACGTTGTGTGAGGCCTTATAGTCGGTCCTTCAGAGGATTTGGGTGATTATGAGAGTGGAAACATGTTGGACGTAGTAATCATAGGCCAAAGGCGAGAGAAAACCATCACTGAATCTTCCTCGGCTGAAGTGGGTGAGGTGGCGAGTTCTTCTCTTGGTGGAGAAGGGATTGGAGAATTTGGCTCTTCAAGCAAATAGAGCACTGGAATGATCATGCCTTCCACGTGTGGTCTAGGAGTGTGGAAAGTATGATCCTCCATTGTTAATAAGAAGGATGAGGGTGGGGCCACTGGTGTTGGTAACATCAAAGCATCCTCCAGTATGGGAGAGGTTAAAGTAGATTCTCCTACATGTGAAAGGGGGGTGGATGGAGAACTATCCTCCATCGATGGAGGAAACATAGGAGAGGAAGGCTCCTCTAAAGGGTGAAGTAGAGGGATGATGGCCCCTTCTACATGAGGGCATGGGGTATGAATGGTAAATGCTTCCAATCGTAAAAGAAGAGGGAAGGTGGGGGCAAGAGGAATAGGTAATATAGGATCTTCATGAGGTAGAAGAATGGGTAGAGGAGGTGTTTGATGTCGTGGGGGTGATACAGGTGAAACAGGTTCATCCACACCAGGAAGAGGGTGAGGGAAAGGGAGCTCTTCATTATGTAAGGGTGGTATGGGTAAAATAGGCTCTTCTACCCGTGGTGGAGAAATGGGTTGACCAACCTCTTCAAATTATGGGAGAGGTTGGTTAGGAATGAAAGGAAAGACTATGTTGACCGTGCGTATGTTGCATTCTTGAGGATCATCGGCCATGGTCTAAACATTGTTTTGACTTAGGGGATGGTTAGGAAATGGTTGCCTAAAGACATCCATGTTTTGGTTGGCCGACACATTAGGGTTATCCAAAACAAGGTCCCCTTTGTCTAACATGTCTTGAACAATGTTTTTTAGGGTCTTGCAATTATCCGTGTCATGACCCTTGACACGATGATAGTTACAAAAGTCATTTTCCCTATACCATGTAGGGATGGCTCATGAGGGGTCAAATTGGATAGGTGGTCAGATTTGAGGGAGGTTGAGGAATCCCTAATTCACTAATTTATCCAATACAAAAGCTTATGATTCTCCTATTGGAGTGTATCGTTGTTGTTCATACTGTTGTTGGAATTGTCTAGTGATGTTTTGCAATGTAGAGGGCTCAGATTGGTTGGTTGTAGTAGAAGATGGTGACCTAAGGACCACAGTGTTCGTTGATCCCTTGGATTAAGGGTGAGAAGAAGAAGATTTAGAAGAAGGGTCATTGGCTTTTGCGTTGGTATTTTTGTTACGCAATTTGACCCTATCTTCCTTGATTGTGTGGAGTTCAAGCTTTCGAGCCATGGTGAAAGCTTCATCAAATGTGCAGAAATTTTGAACCCATAGAGTGGAAAAAATGTGCTTGGCACATGCTCTTGAAAAGAGCTCAATGAGCTTAAGTTGAGGTAGTGAGAAGGAGAGTTGGTTGATCAAAACTCTCCAATGGATGACGAAGTCTACTATTGACTCATCCTCAAATTGTCTAATGGAATAAAGGTCTGTGATGGAGACCTTCTTGGTAATATTGATTGAGAAATAATCGAGGAATAGTTGAGCAAGTTGAATGAAGGTAAAGAGAGAATGACTGTTAATGGAGCTATACTAGTCAAGGGTGGCACCAAAAAGTGACATAGGGAATGTGTGAAGTAATAACGCATCATCATGTGCTATGAGGTAGCAAGTGTGTCTAAAAACTCGCAGATGTTGTGGGTCTTCTTTACTCTGAAAGTGAGTAAATTTTAGGAGTTCCCACTGGCTAGGGTATGGTCAAATAGGAACTAAAGGGTAGATAGGTTCATTGTAGATTTGTTTGTACAAAAGAACACTCTTTGAACCTGAAATAGATGTCTCAAGATTGGACATCTTATCCATCAGCATCTTAATTAGATCAAGAGATGGATTGGCATGAGGGGCACCCCCTAAGTTATAGGGTACCTGGAAGGCATTAGGAGGGGCGTATGACATACTTGGTTGTATTTGTGTAGGTGCAACATACTGATAGTTTGTCATAGGGGCCGATGTTGAGGCCATGGGGGCTTGTGCCACGAAGTTGGAGGGCACAACTTGACTAGATGTCGCCAAGGGTGGTTGAATGGTGGCAACACTAGTTAAAGGATAAGTGGTCACTCTCGTGTTTATGGGTGCAAGAGTGAATGGGATAGAGACAATCAAGTTTTGGAAAGGTGTCGAACTTGGTTAAATTATTTGCGATTGAGGGGGTACGGAAACCCTGATGGAGGTAGGGCAAGAAAGGATAGAAGAGGAGGCCAAATCTTGAACATTGGCCATGGTTGGGTTACTGGTTAGGGTAGTGGCCTGAGTGACCATAGGTTGGGTAGCGGATGTTGTTGATATCATTACCGCTTCAACTAAAGAATTTGGCATCAAATAAATAGGGTTACCCGAAGGATCTCACCTTTGGCTTCTAGAAAGATAATGTTGGAGAGCCTTGACATTGTGGTCAAGCAATATCTCAAAATCTTGATCCCCTTCAGGAACAATAGGAGGTTGATCGGGGGTAGGTTAGATAGGAGTATGCTCGGTGTCTGAAGTATACTCCATTAGATGACTCGACATGAAGGGCGAAGGTGGGAGTGGCTGTTCACTCGCATGGTTAACAAGGAATTTGGCTTGACTGCGTGTCAGGACCATCCAACACGAAAGGGGTTCAGTTTCAAAAAACTATGTGTTTTAGTTTCAAAAAACCAAAATTTGTGTTAAACAGCAAGAAATTTGGGTTTTAAGCTTGTTTTTTTGGAATTTTTTTTATTTATTGACAGTGACCAATGTTGGTTGTTTAACCGATATCAGTTAGAAAATTTTACCGATGTCGGTGGAGAAACCGATGTCAGTTTTTGTGTAATTCCAAAAACACAAAAAATTGATAGTTTTTGGAAGAAGAAGATATTCTAAGTTGTTTTAGACTTCAGAATGGTACGACCTTACTAGCTCAAACACTCAGATAAAACTAGCAGATTAGATGATTAGGCAAGCAACCTCTAAAATGTTAGATTCCTAGGAATGAGTTTTAAAATCGTGGTGGCTTATGCCTTAAGAGAATATGTTGGGAGTTGGGCTTGTAGAACAGGTCCTAGAGAGGAAGTCTATGGCTAGTTTCAGGTTGTGTTATGGTGCTCAAAACTATCTATATTAGGGTTAGTATGTGGCCTGGTACTAGGGCTTGCTCCCTTCACTTCACAAACCCAGAGCCAAGCTGGGCCGCTTAGCCAAAATATACCTTGCCTATAGTTTATACTCTGCTAGAGAATAGAGTGGGTCCTCCTCTTGGTGGTGAAATCCAAGTAGGATCGCCGGGTGGGGTAAGGTATCCTCTAGGTGATGAAATCCTAGATGGGCCTTGTCTCAAGTAAGTTTATGTGTTTAATTTGAAGTGATTGTGATTTGGTTGTGTCACATTTGTGCACTATGATTCATTCATAATGCTTTAATTACTAAGTGGGCTAAGTGTGCATCCAAGCAAGAATGAAATGCGGTAGTTTTTAACTCAAATTGAAATATGTTATTCAAATGTAAACAAATGGAGAAGAGGTAAAGAGTATGAGTTTTTCACTACTCTATGATGCATGCAAGAAATAACAAGAAGAAAAAGAGATGTTATTTTTAACCTTTGCTAATGATTTCCTTTTGAAACAAAAAGATAGAAGAGGGGATGCAAGAAGAGAATATTCTTCTAATGCATCTATATGAAAGTTTGATTTTTTAAAAGAAGAATAATGAACCCAAGGAAAGCTCCAAGAGTCTCACCAGGCGTGCCAGAATGTTTCTCTAAATTTTCACTAATTGCATTTAAATGAGGAAGAAACTAAGGTTAAGAGGTTTTGGGTTTGATGTTACTCAGATTTAGTGTGCAGCGTATCAAAGCTTTGTGGGAGCTCCTCTTTGGCTATGGAGGAAACACCTATAGTAAGAATTAAACTTAAACAAGAGAGATGTTAAAAGAGGATATGGTGGACTACCAAGCTACGCACTCGGTCCCGAAAGCGTGAAGCTCCTTAAGGGATGACAGTCCACTATTTAAAGAAAAAGTATTGTAAAAGAAGAAATGATAAATGACTAAATAAATGGAAAAGTAGATGGTGTGTACCTGTTCTCTATAGTCTGTGTGTCTTAGAATGTTACAAAAATGTGGCCGAAGGTTCTATTTGGTTTTGATGGGCTGTTTGGATAGGTTTCTAGTTTGTTGATTCAGAACACAGTCACCGACGTTGGTGGGTCTGCCAAGGTCGATCAAAATGATGCCAACGTCGGTTGGGTTGCCGATGTCAGTTGGGGTTATTGGTCTTGGACAATTTTCAAGATATTTCTATGGTGGACAGAGGAGTTTCTAGAAGTTTAGAGGTTTTTGTAGGGTTGTGGGAAGGTGAATGAGGTATGAGGAAGGGTAAAGGTAGTGGATAGGTGTGAAAAGAGGGTAAGAATAAGGGGAAGGCCTTTCAGCCTCTCCATGGAAGAAGTCGGGCCTCTCAACAATATTTAGAAATATCAATGAAAATTAATTGACAATATATTCTAAAATACTAAAATGAAAACCAGAGTACTTAGCTTTACAAGGTGAAGAACCAGAGATGTCATAATAGTGATTCTTATTGTGGCTGATATGACCGGTGTTGTGAGCCAATGAAGCAAACATGGATTGCTTCAATTTAGTAGCTCAAAGTCCTCATATAATCTTTCAATCCAGTCTCTGGAATGATTTGTGTAGAGCTTCGATAGCCAAGAGAATGATAGTTGAGTTCTTGTGCTTGAAATCTCAAAGTGTGTGTGTGAATGTGCGAGAAGGCGGGGGTAGCTCAATGTTTAGAGCTTGGCTTATGTAACCGACGTTGGCGATCCTGCCAGCATCGGCCGTGGGTATGACCGATGTCGACAGAGAGAGAATAGGTAAAAGGGCTATTTTTAGCTCTTTGCCCATTTATCCACCCGCCAAGTGCCTTTTTCATTGGAGAACGGTCAAAATAAGGGCTTATGAGGCATGAGAGTTGGTTAGGAAGTTAAGATGGGTTGAGAATCGATCATGGGTAGTTAGGATTTGGAGGACCTAGTCTCAGGCTGACTCATAGGCTAAGAAATGGTCTTAGGGTGAGGTGTCTAGGTGAGGTGTCCAAGGTGAGGTAATTTATTTAAAATAAATATTTTTTAAATTAATAAGGTGTGAAAGTGTGGGTTAGGAGTGTTAACATTTAGAAAGGGACCAAGGGGGGGTTGACATGATATTGGTGTCTACAGTTATGCATGTTAGTGTGTTTTTATTCATGTTTTCTTACTTGTTCTAACACATGATCTAACAATCCTTCTTAGATTCCTTGATCACATATTATTCCCCCATTTATCTTCCTAGGGTGCTCATTCTCGCCCCATTTACTCATTTTTCAAACCAGTTTTTTTAATTATTGCATTTTTTGGCCTCATTTGTTGAATTACATGATTATTTGTTTCTAATCAAGGACCAACCCATCAAATATTCAATTTTTCCATTCTCCCCTCAAAGGAGCATCATGGGCCACCCAAATTTTATTTGGGGCATTTTCGTATCCTTGTTTCTCTGTGTCTCATGCAAAATTTAGCAGAAATTGTGAAAAAAATTATTTCTTCTAATTATGATCATTCTAAGCGACTTTTTTATTTTTTAAAAATTCATTACTTTGACAAAATGTCTTGTCATGCATTATCAAATAAGGGTAAAATATACACATCTAATTCTTATCACTATTGTGCAAAAATTGTAAATCTGAATGGCATTCCATAATAATGCACACCCTGGACCAAAATCACTAAAATGCTCTAATTTGTTTGCACACATCACATAAAGGTATTGATTTATGTTCATGTATCCCTAAATGGGGCAATGCATTATATGCAATCATTATCTTCTTCCAATTTATTTTACATCAAGTTTACGACTAGGTAAATTATCATTCTAGACTATTTAGACACTCTAATTTATTTGTACATGTCACGTGTAAGTGTTGATTTATACCTTTATATCCTTGAATGGGTAAATATATTATTTACAATTTTTATCATCCTCTGATTCAACTCTAGTCAAATTATGACCAAGTAAATTAACATTTTTAACCATTTTGATCAAATATGCAACTGATTTCCAAAAATTGCAAAATACTAAGTAATTAAGCAAATCAAATTAGATTACAAGCTTAAGTGAAAAATCCATCAAAATTTATCGAATATCTATTATTGGAAATTCATAATTTAAAATATCTAGGCCATGACATCACCCATGACATCATTGAAAGGGTGTAAAGGACTAGGCATTAATGGAGATAAATATCGAGTTTAAGGCCACCCATACCTTATTAATGCTTCCTTATTCCAAAATATTAATTTCTTTGTCCTCCAAAATTTAATTAATCCTTGGCCACACATCTTGATCTCAAGATGGACAGTCATGGTTGATTCTCAACTTTTTTGGAAAAGTATAAATACATGGGCCACCATATATAAAAGAGAGGTTTTTTAGTGAAAATAAACTATGTAAAAATATTACTAGAAGAGTTTCATTAATTCCTCCAAATTGATCAATCAAGGATCCAAATCCATTGGTGCTAGAAGAGACGTCAAAGGCACTTGCCCAACTGCATTGACAAAGAATTGAAGCACCAAATCTAGGAATGAATATGTTTATGGACTGTCTTTGAAGGAAAACCACTTTGGGTGGTATTGCTTATATTGTTTTCTTTATTAGTTTCTTGATTTCATTGGCCTTACCCCTTGAGGGAATGGGATTAGAATGTTATGTTATTTATGCTTATTATTGGTTTTCTTTACTACTGCATGAAGTAACCTACTTTATAATCCTACTCTACACCTATGATGAATATGGAAATAGGAAAAAATAGGGAAGGTTTTCTCACCGAAGTGCTTGATAGAATGATTTTGATAAGTTTCCTTGGTCTTTGCTATGTGTAGGTGAGAAATTAATGAAGACTAGTCTTATATTTATATTAATCCCTTTTGATAATATCTCACATCAAAGCACTTAAACCAACCATAGGAATACATTTCATTTGTAAATTAGATTAATTTAGGTCATTAGACACTTATGTTGGGTTAGGACACTTGCATCAATATATGCATCTGACTAGGATGCAATTGTCTAGGTAGTTAGAAAATAGGTGCAAGTCTAGAACTTGTAAGGATGGAAGATAAATGGGTTCATAGCATTTTGGACATGATAAAAGGCCAAAATCATCACAATAACATTAGTCAGACTAAGAGATAAGAAATTAGGCATAAAGATATAGTGTATGTGAGCCTTTTGGCAATGGGAAAGGTCTAGAAGTTGAAAGTGCATCTATGATATGTATTTACTAAGTATATAAGATTGAGTTGTTATATAATTCATAAATAGTGTCTACAGAAGGCTCTCTTATAGATTGCGAGTTAGTAAAATGGTGAATAGACCAAGTGAGGGTAAGGATGCCAAGAATAAACATTGTCAAGCATTTAATGATTAATTTTATGTGTTTACATTTCTCCTCACTTTATTATAGCAATGTAAAAATTGAAATAACTAGATTAAATTATATGTGAACCTAACTGTGTATACACACTTTGTCTTTAGATGTGAAGCTTAATCATGCGAGGTGCCCAAATGTAATAAACCTACAACAATGCCACTGAAAAGTAGTCTTTGCTTATATTGAAAATTGAAAACTTGAAATTTGATATTTGTACTTTGAAAAGAAATAAAGGAGAGAAAATTTCCCTATAAATTTGGAGATTGTGAAATGCATGCCCTCTTATTAGGACATTTGGAGAAGTGCTAAATTGTGATGAATTGAGAGTGATAAAGTCTCAATCTAAAAACCATTGAATGATCTTGAGTTGGAAATATTAAATTCTCTAACTCTCAATTGACTATATAGAATACTTTGTAAAATACTTGAAGGGATGAAACCATGAACTATGACCTGTTATATATTGAAAAGGTATAACCATAGACACTAAGTGTCACTAAACTCTAACATGGCCCACTTAGAATTGAGATGAATCACACCACTATAGATGAATATAGATTTTATTTTAAATTTTATAACTTTGAAACTTGAAACCTGAGAATTTCTAAAATGTCATAGGATAAATGTGAACATGATTGAATACCATGCCACATGTATCTGTATTATTTTGAAATTCTATTTGAAATTGTATTTAAAACTTTGCTCTTTGAAACTTTTGCATTTTTCCACTTTTGAAACCTTTTAAAAATGGATGGAAGAAGGAGATAGAGATTCATAATATATGTCCATGAATGTTTCTAGATAGGTTCCACCCTTCAAGTGTGTTAAACCAGTCAACCAAGTTAGCCAGTCGCTAACAGACCTAATGGTGTAAACAATGAAAAACCTAGGTAGTAGTGAGAAGATGATTTGGAATGTGTTTTCATGATAGAATGATGAAACCAAGTTCATAGATATATTATTTAGGACATTTAATACATGTTCATGTTTGGTATGATTTTTGGAGGTCACTTAATATGGTGGAAAAAATTCTCACAAGTTGACATGTCTGGTTCAGATAAAACAGTGAGATAAAAGGTCATGAGATTGGTCTAAAAGACCAATATTTACCATTAGACCATATGATCCTTATATTTAAGGATAGTCTATAGATATCATAGGACCATTTACCTTCAATGAAATTCATGAAAAGTGTCTATATAGGTGTTGGAGATCTGAGTCACCATGATTGATCTTTAAGGTAAACTAGAAATTCTGAGGAAGTGAGTTGCAGAGATGTTCTTGAGCCCTTATCTCTTGAGTGGTAGTGTCTAATGCATATGGTGATATTATTTAGGTTGTGCATATTTTGTATAATTTATTTATTTTCATGATTGTGTGACTAAATTATGTGTTATCTTTAGTTGTTCAATATAGACTTTTCTGTGTTTAAAGGCCTAATGTAAACAGTGACAATGGAGTGTTTCAAGTGGTGGTTGGACCTAAAAGGTGTCATGGTGCTTAGAGGATGTTTTATAAGGCCTATATTATTTTTTTATGAAAATTGTGTGCCATGTATAGAGGTGTAGAGTGTTTCAATTGGTCATAAGGTAATGTGTCCTAAAGTAGGCTTAATGGAATTAGGTCTCCATGAGACCTAAAGAAGGATTTGGTCTGTTTAAGTTATGGTTGATATAATGTAAATATTTATTATTACTTGTAACATGTCCTAAGACCTATTTTTTTTCCAATATAAGTTGGAAAGTGTGTGTGGTCAACCAAGAGGTATATGATCAAGAGGCTTATATAAAAACAAGGCTTTTTAGGCCAAATTGGCTAGAAATAGGATTTTGGATTGTGGAGTGAATGAGATAGAACATCCTTGAGTGAAATGAGGCCTTATATACCATAAAAATAGAGTAGAATTATTATCATTAATATTTAATATGAGTTTTGAGTATGAATATCAAGGTCATATGACCTAATCAGTCTTGAAGAGACCTAGTTGAGTGAAGAGGCTTAAAAGGTAGTTTGAGAGGGATAAGAGTGTGAAGAGCTAAAGAATGTGATCATCATTTCTTATGTGAGAAACATAGTGTTATTAATGTGATAAAATAAATTAGGTGGTTGATTTGATGTTGAGTCATCTAGGGCGTTGGTGCCTCCTTGTAAGTGGGTGCTTGTTAAAGCTTAGTCAAGTGGGTGCTTGGCTAGTTGGGGTTATTGTTCCATGTGGAGTTGGCGCTTCACTAAATTTGGTTTTTGTATTATAGGACTATAGTCAATTTATATAAATCATTGGTTTTTCATCCCCTCAAGGTTTTCCCTCATATGTGATATGTTCTTGTATTTTATGTTCATATGTATGGTTGATCATGCTTTGATTAATCTATATGTTTGTATGAATGGCTCATAAATGTTAAGTGGAATTAAATGAATGTTTTAAATATTGATTCACCCCCCTACCTCTCAATAATTATGCTTCCAAAAATTATTATTAGATCCTAGTCCTTTTAATTAGGCCTAACAGCTTGAAGGTGATCCTAAGAAGCAAAAGATGTCTAGTGATCAAGAAGAGAACATGTATGATGAAGAAGTATACTATGATAGTGAAGAAGGAGAAGTTGAAGTAGACCTTGAAGATGAGATCATAAGTTCCCTATATTATTTGAAGCATAAAAATAAGAGGAAGCATGAGTTGAGATCTATAGTCAAGGATCTTAAGGAATAGATATGTACCTTGAAGAGTGACTGGGTCAAAGAAGCCGAAAAGGATGAGAAGATCATCAAGGATCTAAGGAATCAGTTAAAAGGTGTCAATATAAAGTTTAGATAAAAATAAGTTGAGTATGATCAGCTGAAGACAAAGCTATATTCTTTGAAGGTTGAGCATGAGCAGCTAATAGACAATATGAGCAAGTTTGGGAAAGAGCATGAGAATCCAAAATAAGTTAAGATCACCAACATGAAATACAACAGGAAGAGATCAATCAGGTAGCCTAATGCAATGAGGTATTCTAATTATTTCAATGGTTGTTATTTTATTTATCATATCTTTGGTCATAGAGTAAGTGATTGTAGAATAGTCTCAAGGGATGAGTTATCATGGGACCATGGGAGAAGTGATCAATCAATAAGACTTAACAAGGTATATGGAGCTTCTAGAGTGCATGAGAAGGGTCAAACATTAGTGTGGAAGCCAAACAAATTTAGGACTAATCATATTGAACCCAAGATTTAAGATGGATTATTTGTTAAGGAGGAATAGAAGACTAAAGAGGAATCTATGCTAGTTCAGAATGCCTTTCACATTCAATATGAAGGAATGAAATGGTATATAGATAGTGGTTTCTCAAGCCACATGATAGGAGACAAAAACAAGTTCATCTCATTGAAGAAGAATGCTATAGGAATAATGAGATTTGGAGACAACACAACTACCAATATAATTGGCAAGGGTATCTTGAGTTTGGATAGTGGGAAGATCGAGATACAAAATGTGTTATATGTGTAAGGTTTGAAACATAACCTGATTAGTGTAAGTCAAATGTGCAACCAAGGGCACACATTGACCTTTCATGACAAAGGGTGTGAGATAAGGAGAGCCAAATCAGGAAGGCTAATTAGCAATGCTAAGAGGACTGAAAACAATCTATATGTCTTGAATGAGATTAAGAAGGAGAGATGCCTTATGAGCTATATGGATGAATTTTAGCTATGGCATAGAAGGTTAGGTCACCTAAAATTTGACAATCTAGTCAAGATAAGCAAAAATCAACCATCAATATCATTATCCACTTATAAAGCTGAGTACATTGGATCAGTTTCATGTTTCACTCAGGTCTTATAGATGAGATAGACCTTAAAAAACTACAAAGTGGAGTATAATGGTCCTAGCCCTATCTATTGTGACAATACAAGTACTATAAGCATCTCAAATAACCCTATCATGCACTCAAGTACTAAGCACATTCCCATTAGGTATCATTTTCTAAGAGAGCAAGTAAGTGAACAAATTGTCAGACTTGAATATGTTTCTAAAAAGGATCAAATTACAAACATTTTGACTAAACCACTTCCAAAGGCAACATTTGAACACCTAAGATAGGAATTGGGTGTAATTCCTACCCCTAACAATCATTGAGGAAGCCAAGTACTTAGGGGGATCTAATCAGGTGGTTCATTAGTTCCTAGAATAGGTGAGTAGTTTCAAGAACGTATGCATGGAGATAGGGCAGCATGTTTGTATTATGATGCATAAACTCATAGTCATGTGTGTTGAGTGTTTTGGTTGCAAGGAGTGTGATCCAAGAAGTTGCATACATCACTTTTTCATTTATGTCAAAGGGGGATAAAGTTTAGAATGAGGGAAAAGTTGATTTTTGATAGAAGTTTTTGAGAGTGGTTGCCTTCACTGATAAAGAGGGAGATTATTGAGTACTATCATTAATGTCAAAGGTGAAGCTTGCATGAGATTGATGTCATTGAAAGAGTGTGCCTAGTTGTGAGTGTGTTGATGTGAAAAGGGGAAGTGATAGAGTATTATCATTTAAATATGTTGTCATGAAATAGAATTTGAAGGCAAAAGAGATAATTTTAAGGTAACTAATGCTTTATGGTTGCATGAAGGTACAGGTCATTGATGTCAAGTAGCATAAAAAGCCTAGTCACTAGCCTAGTCATGACATAAAGAGGTATGTGGATAAAAATGAATGAGCATAGGCATGTGAAGGATGTATGTAATTGTTTGATCATGTATGTGAGGCATTGGAGCACTCATGATTATCTCAAGGTGAGCTTATAAGGGTAAGACCTTCAGTATAAGTCTGTATCTAGACCTCTCTTAGACCCTACCTATTGTAATTAGGTATCATGATCTATTGTCAAGGCATGTGAAGGATATATGATAGTGTTTAATCATGAGAGTGAGATTTTGAGCATGACAATGAGGTGTTGAGAGCATGGAAAGGGGCATGAAGGTCAATTCAAGGCCTATTAAGGTATGAAGACTATGGTGTAGAAAGAGTGTACCCTTGTGGGGTATCAAGATCAGTTTCCAAGGTAAGTATGAGTAGGTTAGCATTGAAAAAGGTGATTCAATTTATTTTAGGTATTTATTTTGAAGTTCTAGTTTGAAGGACAAGGCATGAAAAGTTATTTAGAGGTCTCTCAAGTGCTGAAAATTAAGGGTTTTCAACTCGAGAAGGATTTTCTCATGCTCATTAGCTTGTCAAACTTTTGCATGGGAAACTAATTAGTTCATGGTAGATGGGTAAGGGTCCTATCTCAAAATTTTAGGCATTAATTTTTGGTTTAAGGGGCTATGCTTTATGATTGATTTTTAAGAGTGGAAATTGGTTTGAACCCTCTTAGAACCCTAATGAAGACCTGATGTTGAAGATGTTGCTCAAAAGTGATCAAGATGGATTCAATTGATCAATTAAGATATTAGATCTTATATTGGAATCTCCCAAGTATCTCCAAGTGGTATTGGTTAGAGAGATGAAAGATAAAATATTGAGTTATAAGCTTGTTTCTAAAGAAGTTATTATAGAAGTCAAAAGTTGCATTAGACATAGTAAGAAAATGAATGAAAGAAGGAGATAGAGACTCATAATATATGTACATAAAGGTTTCTAGATAGGTTCCACCATTTAAGTGTGTTAAATCGGTCATCCAAGTTAGTCAGTCGCTAACATGCATAATGGTGTAAATAGCAAAAAACCCAAGTAGTTGTGAGAAGATGAAATAGAATGTGTTTTCATGATAGAATGATGAAACCAAGTGCATAGAGATGTTGTTTAGGACTTTTAAGACATGTTCATTTTTGGTATAAGTTTTGGAGGTTAGTGAATATGGTGAAAAAATTTCTCACAAGTTGTCATGTCTGGTTCAGATAAGATAGTGAGATATAAGGTCATGACATTGGTCTAAAAGACCAATATTTGCCATTAGACCTATTATCCCCAAAATTGGCCACTCATTTTTGTAGTCAACATGTTAACTATATTGGTCTTGTAGGCCAAAAAATGGTTTCCTTCCTTTTCAAAAATATTCTGAGCAGTCAAGTTATCTAATTACCCAAGTCTTTTTAGCAAAAGGAAATCTCTCATTTTCAAAGGGTTTTTCAGTCAAAAAAATGAACAAGGAACAATTAAAAAGACTTGAAGGCATTTCCTAAAGAATTGCTACGTAAGGTTCAACATCGAGGTTCAATGATATATGGTTCAACGGTGGAGTTCAATGATTTGAAATGAATGCTACCAAACCATTGAACCATTGAATTGTTGAACCATTGAACTCTGGTTCAAAACGGTTCAAGCAGAAGGTTCCAGTGAAAGGTTCAAATAGTTGGTTCAACAATAAATTGAATTGAATTCATAAGAAGACTGAGTGAATGTGACTCTTTGTAAAATATAAAATATTGAGCTGATAAACCGTTAAACCTTTGAACTGTTGAACCATTGAACCGATGAACTCTAAAAAGATGGTTCAAGGTTCAAAATGGTTCAAGTGACTGGTGACATCCCCATGGATGTCAAATTCAGGATAATGGAATAAATGTTGATTTTCAAATAACGTAGACTCAAGGACAAACTTCGTGATCCACTGAGAAAGGAGCCAAAGAAGCCAGCAAAAGGTGAAAAGATAGACTCGAGAGCTCGAATCACCAGGAAGAAATAAAATATATCAAGGAAAGAGGGAATCAAATACGGAATCTAGAAGCAGTGACTGAAGAGTTATTTTAGTGGGTGGAATAGTCCACCTAGTGGATATCAAAGAGCATTAGCATTCAATAGTGTGGCCCATTTTTATTTAATTGAGTAAAGGCAAGTGGACAGTCATGTAAGTATCATAAAGAGGAGTGGCCTTGCCTCTCAGAAGACCAGATAACCCATGCCTATGAAGGGACATTGAATATGATTTAAAATGCCTCCAACATGGCCCTTACACAGAACTTCCTCTTTCCAATGCATTCAATGCAACATGGTCCATTTTGTGAAAACAAGCACCAAAGTCTTTCTTTGGATGCTATATATTGTAATCTCTCATTTTGAATGAGGGACATCTCTTAATTATTATAAGCAAAACTCTGCCTAAATTGAAAGGCATTTTTGAGACTTTGAGATTAGATTGTTAATCATATTTTATCAGGTGAATGAGAAAGCAAGTGACTTTTCAAACTTTGTGTTGAAATAACTTGTGTTATGTAGGAAATTGTTCTTATATCTTTTTCATAAATACATTCTTATCCATTTGATCAAATAAGAAGAGCAAGTGAAAATAATCTAGAAAATGTTTTGAAGTCAATTATGGAGACTTTGTTCTATCATAATTGTCTTTAGCTTGTGTGTTTTGAATTTCAGTACAAAGGATACTAGGAAAGGCTTTGAACTACTTGTATTTTCTATCATCTTATTTTGTTGTAGTTTTTGGTGGAGACTTTGGGCTACACTTCATTCTACGGTGTCCTACATACTTAATCAATAATAGAAGCAATGAAAGGCTTTGTGCTTTCATAGGTTTCTTATGGATTCAATTATTACATAGGAGTTTTTCTTTACTTTGTGAACATCATTTCTAAAAAAAGAAAAATGGACAGTGTGATTCTACCCCCCAGTTAGTATTTAGTATAGGTCTAGTTTATAATAGTTTATAGGGAGCCTCCCCTTGCTGAGAGGAGAGATTTATCTCATCATGTTGTGACTGATATAAAAAATTTGTCCTCAATTAGTTGACAATAAAATATTCACCCAACAGCTTTTTGGTGACTCTGCTGGGGAAGAACACTCAAGTTGAAGCCTCACACTTCAAGTTAAAGCAATTTCATTTCTTTTCCATTATACACTAGTAGATTCATGATATATGTGAAGCTAGAAAGCTCAAGGTATTGTTGATCCTATATTTGATAGGGTGCAACAAAATAGATTTGATCTATTTCCTCTTTGACCTCATCTTCAGCGAACCAAGAGTTTCCCTCCCACCAATGTCAAATCTCTAATACCAGGTGAAGCTCCTCCTTTCTTTGCTAGTAGAGCTGTGTCTATACATACTCCACAAAGGTTTTTTATCCCTCCTTTTAATTATCATATCATGGCAGCCCAAGGCCCTTGGGGTAACACCTTTGGCACCCTAAATTTAACCCCACCTTTACATGAACTACCTCGTAGTTCAAAAAAGAATTTTTCCAAGTTCTATGGTGATAGAAAAGTTCATCTTGATGAGCATATTACAGCTTTTTGCATAGCCTTTAGTGTGATAGGCATTGAATATGAAGATATAGTAGTAATACTATTCATAGAAACATTATAATGCACTGCCATAGATTGGTTTTATCATCTTTAAGATCAGACTATAACTGACTAGAACACTCTCAAGGCCAAGTTTGAGGCTAGGTTCAAACCCACAGAAGATGCACATGCCTTGTTGGCTTAGCTTATGCAAATGAAGAAGGAGCCTCATGAGCCTATGTGAGACTTCATTGCTAAATTTGATAAGCTGAGGAATAAGATTCCTACAATTGCTCAGCCGACACCGAAAAATCTTAAGTGTTTCTTCATCAATTCTCAACTTCCCAAAGTGAGTTTTCTGTTAAGGTGGGCTGGCCATATAGATTTTTTTTAGCTTAGATTTTGGATACCAAGGTCAAAGATGATCTTATCCTTGTAAGTAAGATAAGAAGAGATCCTAACAGAAATAAATTTTCTTCACCTGCTGAAAATTTTTCTATAAGCACCATTGATCCTATGGTGCAAAAGTTAGAAAATAAGTTATTAGCTATGACAAAGAAAATGGCCCAAGGAATGTCTACTCTTCCTTCTTATTAGGATATACTAAGGAAGACATTCCCTAACCATTCATATCAAAGTAATGCTGCCAAGAATCAAGGGCAACCCAATCACCTTCTTCCTGCACAGGGGAAGCTTGCCATTAAAGCAGCACCAGCTAACTCAACAATTGGTTATCATGAAGTTGAACATGATTTCTCTTTCCAACCTGAGTTAGACCAAGAAGATGATGCTAATCTCTTTGTAGAAGGATAATAAGAATTAGTTGATGACTCTAACATTGGTTTTCTAAATTACCAAGATGAAGCTAGAAGAAAGGGAGAAGTGTTTGATGGATCATACGTTATTTTTACTAGGTCCCAGAACCAGTCAACTCAACAAGTTGATAAGGGAAAAGCAGGAGAAGAACCTCAATGAGTAATTTCAATTGATAAATGGGGGACTTCACTACCTTTTCACTCAAAGGACCTCGTGATCAATAAGAAAGTAAGTACCTCAAACAACCCTGTACCTTTTACTTCCATTTCTCAGACTAGTCCCACACCTAATAAAACCCAGAATGATGGACTTCCTTCCTCTGTTTCTAGTTTATTTTAGTTATTTTACATAATTGATCATGCTAAGAAGACCAAGATCTAAATGTCTAAGTTTGAATACCTACAAGCCAATCTTGAGTAATTAGATAGGTTGACTAAATGCATCAAAAACAAAATCATCCCTATGGGACAAAATTCTCTTGAAGCAACTCGTGATCCACTAAATAATAAATCCATCCAAAATAATATTTTCATGACTCCTCTTATTTCCCCTAGGAAAATATAACTTTTCTATATTTCCCTTTTGATTAATGGTCATAAGTTGAGCAACTATATAATAGACTTTGGAGCCTCCGACAATGTTATGCCCACCACGGTAGCAGACTCTCTCGGTCTTACCTTAACTAAAACTTTTAGGAGATGTTTCTCCATGGAAAATAATCAAGTATCTCTTTTGGGTCAAATTAAAGATGCCCAATGTGTATTTGTGGCTTTTCCAGATAAGAGGATTAAGATGACAGTCTTAGTGGCTGATATTCCAACTTCCTATGACATTCTGCTTGGACGTAATTTTTGTAAGGATGTAGGTGGAGAGTTGAATATGGACCTATCTGAAGTAAGGATACCTGTTAAGGGCATCATGTAAAAGTTGCTTCTTGAGGAGTCAAAATATATTATCACCCAAATGTCAAACCCTGAAACTCAAATTTTGTTTAAATCCTCAGGAATAGGTAATTATTTTTTATCCACTAAAGATGTTTCTATTTCA
The DNA here is from genome assembly GCA_037957365.1 of Torreya grandis. Lineage (NCBI taxonomy): Eukaryota > Viridiplantae > Streptophyta > Pinopsida > Cupressales > Taxaceae > Torreya > Torreya grandis. The sequence goes on along the minus strand of JARHVA010001927.1, from coordinate 2,216,848 downwards.
TCAGACAAAAGTTCATTGGGTGACAATTCAAAGAATTCAGACAAAAAATTAGAAGAATTGGTTGAGCAAAGTTTAGGTGAAAAAGGATCTTCCCTCACTAATGAAGAAAAATCTATAAAAAGATCAAATCATAATGATCTTTGGATCTTAGAATTTGATTATATCTACTTTTCTATTGGTTCTAGAGCTAGAATTGTTTTGATATCTCCATAAAGAGATATTTTTCTCTTTTCATATAAGTTGTAGTTCAACAACACCAACAACACCACTGAGTACGAATCATTATTATTCAAATTGTGAGCTGCTCATGCTAAAGGTGTCAAAGTTCTTCATGCTCAGGGAGATGTTAAATTAGTGGTCTGCCAAGTGAGGAGCCTGTACCAAACCAGGAATGAATGACTGTGACATTATCATAATCTTGTGTGGGATTGCATTGAAATTTATGATGCTTTCAATATTTCTATAGTGCCCAGAGAATTTAATGGTCATGCAGACACATTGGCTATCTTTGCAACCCTCATGGTTCCTCATAAAAATTTCAAAGGAAATAAGTACACTATTGAGTTGGTCTTTCAACCAAGTGTACCTGATAATGCCAACCATTAATAGGTGTTTAATGGTGATAATCAAATTGTCACTTTTTTGGAAAAGATGGATGATTTGAAAAGCTCTATTTCGAAGGTAGTGCCTCTCCAGCACAAAAATTAGTTCCCAAAACAAGTTCATGAACTGGCGAAGAGTTTCTTCAACTCAAAGGGAATAAAATCCCAAAGGTTTTGGTTTCTCTTGAGAAACTATTTGATAAGCTTGAAAGGTGTATCAAGCAGAAACCAATGGATTCAAGTTCATCTAAGGAGTTTGATCAAGTAAATTTGAGTACCAAAGAAAATCCCAAAATGGTCAACATTGAAAAATGTTGCACTACCATTGAAAAACTCAAATTTGTCACTCTTCTTCACCGCTACATTAACATTTTGGCATATTCCTATGATGACCTGAAATCCTTCAGGCCTGAAGAAATTTAGCATGAAATTCCTCTCAAGATTGGGTTATTACCTCACAAGCAGAAGTAAAGGCAATACAATCCCAAGATATCAGGTACTATCCTTTTAGAGATTTAGAAGATGTTGAATGTTAGGATAATTTTTCCAATTCACTATTCCACCTGGATCACCAACATAGTTCTTGTAAGGAAAAAGAATGGAGAAATTTGTATGTGTGGATTTTAGGAATCTCAATCAGTCTTCTCTAAAGGACAACTACCTTCTACCTATCATGGATCAAGTGTTGTAAACAGTAACAAGCTCAGAGATGTTATCAATGTTAGATGGTTTTTTTGGGTACAATCAAGTAGAAGTTGATGAAGTAGGTCAACATAAAACCGCTTTCACTACCCCTTAGGGCATGTTTGCATTTTGTAGAATGCCTTTGGGTTTGATCAACATTGGTGCACATTTTAGAGAGCAATGGACCTTGCCTTCAAAGATGAATTAGGGAAGTTCATCATGGTATATCTTGAAGACTTCACTGTCTTCTCCAAGCATTGTCTTGATCATATGCATCATTTGCAATAAGTGTTGGAATGCTATCAGCAAAATGGTCTTTCTCTTAACCCCAAGAAGTCAGTTTTTGGAGTTATAGAAGGTAAACTTTTTGGCCACATAATATTCTAAGAATGTATAAAAATTGACTTAGAAAGAGTCAGATCTATCCAAAATCTTACTCTACCTACTAGTAAGTCTGTAGTTCAATCTTTCTTCAGAAAGGTAAATTTTATATGAAGGTTCATCCCAAAATTTGCAAAAAAAACTCACCACATTATCGACATGATGAAGGATAGAGCTACTTTTTGATGGACTACAGAAGGCACAAAAGCATTCAAAGATATCAAGAAGGCTATTGCCCATGCCCCAATCTTAGTTTGTCCAGATTATACCAAAGACTTCATAGTATACATTTATGCTTCTGAACACACACTTTTAGCCATTTTGGTTTAGTAGGACAAAGAAGGTGTGAATTTTCTCATATCATTTATGAGCTTCCCTCTCAAAGATCATGAATTGAAGTATTTAATTATGGAGAAGCATGCTTATTTTGTGGTTAAGGTGATAAAATATTTACAGTTCTATATCTTGAATTCACACACTATTATTCTGGTGTCTGATACCATAGTGAAGGCTATTTTAACTCAGCAAGAGTTCAGTACAAAAAGGGGCAATTGGATTGCCAAAATTTTAGAGTTTCATCTTGATATCAAGCCTACTAAGTTGGTGTGGGGAAGAGGTCTTTGTCAATTAATTGCTAAAAATGTATCAGAAGAAATAAGACATGAAGAGGCAGTAACTGATGACATGCCAACAGTTCTTTTTATTACTAATAATGAGTGGTATTCCAATATCACTCATTTTCTTACTTATGGTGAGTATCCTACTCATCTATCTTACAAAGAAAAGAGAAATTTTAAGTTGAGAGCTGCTAACTACATTTTTTGGGACAATGGTTTGTACAAAAGAAGCTTTGATGGGGTATTTCTTCCTTGCATGGATAAAGCATAGAAAAATAAAATTTTGGAGTCCTTTCATAACTTGGCTTGTGGAAGAAATTTTTCTACACCCATGACTGCTCATAAAATTCTATGAGCCAGATACTATTAGCCTACTTTGTTTCAAGATGCATACGATTGGGTACGTAAATGTGATTTATGTCAACAGTTCGTTGAGAAATCCAAGTTGGTTGTATTACCCCTCAATCCTATGGTGATTGAAGAGCCTTTTCAGCAATGGGGTATCGACTTCATCGGCACCGTGAACCCATCCTCAAGTGTCAGACATAACTATATCCTCACCACAACAGACTATTTTACTAAGTGGGTGGAAGCCATTCCAGTCAAGCATGCCACTTCAAAAGTGGTGTGTAATTTCCTAAATGAAAATATTGTTTCCAATTTTAGAGTTCCAAACAAGATTACAGAAGATAATGCCCCATGTTTCTCTTCTTAAGAGATTGTTGACTTTTGCTATAATCATAGAATTATTCTTTCCCATTCTTTAGAGTATTATCCGCAAAAAAATGGTCAGGCAGAATCAAGTAACAAAAATCTAGTTACTATCATCAAAAAATTGGTTGATGATAATCATAGGACTTGGCATAAAGCATTGTTTGATGATTTATAGGCAGATAGGATTATGCCTAAAAGGGAAATATGTATGTCCCTATTCCAACTTTTGTATAGTCTAAATGCATAAATACCCATTACCTTGGAATTACCAACATTGAAACTGGCAAAGGTAGTAGAAGATTCAACTTTTAAAAGTTCTATTGACAAAAGAATCATGTGTTTGACTGAGTTAGAAGAGCAAAAAAATATAGTAGTGGACCGCATTGTTGAACATCAAAATTAGGTGAAGAAACTTTTCGACCAAAAAGCAGGGATTCACAAGTTTCTAATTGGAGATCAAGTCTTGTTATGGGATAAGAGGAGAGAACCAAAGAGAATGCACAAAAAAATTGATTCCTTATGGAGAGGTCCATTCTTCATCCATCAATTCAGTGGTGATAATAGTTTCTTATTGAGATATCAAGATGGGATGCCATTCTCACTGCCTTGTAGTGGGCAGCATCTGAAGCACTTCAATTCTTGAATTATCAGATAAGTTCATTTGTACATTTGTATAGTCTTTGTTTATTTTATTTTATGTTATTCATTTTGTTTTTTGGCCATCTTTCTCTTCTTGGTGGCATGAATTTTTGGCCCAATGGCATGGAAAAAGGCACTTGGATTCTGGTTTCTACTCCCTTTGATTGTTTAAGAGTACAATCGATAGAAGTTCCCCAACTGGAGCCTACTGTTATCCCCAAAATTGGCCACTCATTTTTGTAGTCAACATGTTAACTATTTTGGTCTTGCAGGCCAAAAAATGGTTTCCTTCCTTCTCAAAAATGTTCTGAGCAGTCAAGTTATCCAATTACCCAAGTCTTTTTAGCAAAAAGAAATCTCTCATTTTCAAAGGGTTTTTCAGTCGATAAAATGAATAAGGAACAATTCAAAAGACTTGAAGGCATTTCCTAAAGAATTGCTAAGTAATGTTAAACATTGAGGTTCAATGATATATGGTTCAATGGTGGGGTTCAATGATTTGAAATGAACGCCGCTAAACCATTGAACCATTAAACTATTGAACCATTGAACTTCACTTCAAAATAGTTCAAAGGTTCAAAACGGTTCGAGCAGAAGGTTTCAGCAAAAGGTTCAAATAATTGGTTTAATGATACATTGAATTGAATTCATAAGAAGACTGAGTAAACATGACTCTTTGCAAAACATAAAATATTGAGCCGCCAAACCGTTGAACCATTGAACTGGTAAACTCTAAAAAGATAGTTCAAAGTTCAAAATGGTTCAAGCAATCGGTGACATCCCTGCGGATGTCAAATTTGGGATAATGGAATAACTATTTATTTTTAAATAATGCAGACCTGAGGACAAACTCAATGATCCACTGAGAAAGGAGCTAAAGAAGCCAGTAGAAGGTGAGAAGATAACCCTGAGAGCTCGAATCACCAAGAAGAGAAAAAATATAGCAAGGAAAGAGGGAATCAAATAGGGAATCTAGAAGTGGCAGCTGAAGATTTATTTTAGTGGGTGGAACAGTCCACCTGGTGGATATTAGAGAGCATTAGCATTTAATGGCACGGCCCATTTTTCTTTAATTGAGTAAAGGTGAGTAGATAGTCATGTAAGTATCATAAAAAGGAGTGGCCTTGCCTCTCAGAAGACCAGACAACCCATGCCTATGAAGGGACATTGAATATGATTTAAAATTCCTCTAGCATGGCCCCTGCACAGAACTTCCTCTTTCTAATGCATTCAATGCAGCATGGGCCATTTTGTGAAAACAAGTGCCAAAGTCTTTTTTTGGATGCTATATATTGTAATCTCTTATTTTGAATGAGGGAGATCTCTCAATTATTAGAAGCAAAACTCTGCCCAAATTGAAAGGTATTTTTGAGACTTTGAGCTCAGATTGTTAATCATACTTTATCAGGTAAATGAGAAAGCAAGTGACCTTTCAAACTTTGTGTTGAAATAACTTGTGTTATGTAGGAAATTATTCTTATGTCTTTTTCCTAAATACAATCTTATCCATTTGATCCAATAAACAGAGCAAGTGAAAATAATCTGGAAGATGTCTTGAAGCTAATTGTGGAGACTTTGTGCTACCATAATTGTCTTTAGCTTGTGTGTTTTGTGTTTCGGCACAGAAGATACTAGGAAAGGCTTTGAACTACCTGTATCTTCTATTGTAATTTTTGGTGGAGACTTTGGGCTACACTTCATTCTACGATGTCCTACGTACTTAATCAATAAGAGAAGCAACGAAAGACTTTGTGCTTTCATGAGTTTCTTATGAATTAAGTTATTACATAGGAGTTTTCCTTTACTTTGTGAACATTATTTCTGAAAAAAGAGAAATGGATGGTGTGATTTTACCCTCCAGTTAGTATTTAGTATAGGTCTAGTTTATAATAGTTTATAGGGAGCCTCCCCTTGTTGAGAGGAGAGATTTATCTCATCATTTTGTAACTGATATAACAATTTTGTCTTCAGTTAGTTGATGACAAAATATTCACCCAACAAAACCATATGATCCTTCTATTTGAGGATGGTCTAGAGATCTCATAGTACTATCTTTTGGAATAAATGTCATTGATGTCAAATAGAATTATTTTCAAAATTGAATGAAAGTGTCAAATAGAATTGTTGCCAAAAGTAAAGGGAATTATTGTTGAAAGTGAACAAAAATATTGATGGAAATGTTAACAAAATTATCAATGAAAATATCAACAGAAATGTCAATGGTCACATATTTTAGTGAAAAGGTGCCTCTTTGATGGGATGCATCCCTTAAAATCTATATAAGGGAGAAGAGATGTGGAAGTATTAAAAGCATTCAATTTGATTGAAGATCATATAAGTGTGAGAGAGAAGGAAGAGAGGAAGAGTAGAATGGAATTGAGAAAATACATCATTCAAGTCTAAGGAAGAAAAGAGAGAAGAGCATAAAATGAAATAGAGTATTTCTTAAGAAAAGAAGTGTGAAGTATATATTTATTTTAATGAATAATATCGTTTAAGAATTGTGAAAGAGAGGAGAGCAGAAAGTATAAAATAAAATCAATGAGAGAAGAAGTGTAAGATAAAGAAATCCATCATTCGATTGAAGAAGCAATCACAGATGGTGGAATCTATTTGGCTTGGGGTTGGTGCCTCATAGTCTACGAGATAGTGCTCCTATGGTTAAATGCTCATGAATTGGTTGAGTTGGTGCTTGGCAAAGGGGATCGGTGTCTCCAGTGTGTGGGTGCTCACAAATTGACTGAGTTGGTGCTTAGTTTGGGGATTGGTATCTCTAATAGGTTGATGCTTGTAAACATTGTAAAAGAGTTTTATATTTATATATATATATATATATATATATATATATATATATATATATAAGCAATATTTTGTTGTGGTTTTCTCGTAAAAGGGTTTCCATGTAAATCTTATGTTTTCTTGTGTTATTAATTGCTAAATATTGAATGTTTATGGTTGTTGTGGTTTATTAAATTTAAAATATTAAAAGATTATCTTATACTGATTCACCCCTCCCCCTCTTAGTATAAGTTTGTGCTTAATATTTGGTATTAGAGTAGCTCATTTGGAATAGGCCTAACAAGTCTAAAAGAGATTCTTTAAAGCACAAGATGGTCAGTCAGCTAGAGGTTGCATATTCAAGTTTGAAATCAAGAGAAGAAGGGTGTAATCAATTGAAGGCTGAATTAGGTTCTTTGAAGGATAAACATGAGAGGCTCATAATCAAGGTTGAGAAATATCATGAGATATCAATCCAAGGTGAGAAGGATGCAAGTTATAAGGGTAAATTGAAGAAGCTAATCAGGCATCCCAATGCTTTCAAATTTTCTAATTCTTTTCATGGATATTGTTTTGTTTGTCATCATGTTAGTCATAGGGAAAGAGACTATTTGAGGAGAAGCAATCAGTCAAAGAGATATCTCAGTCACCTTCAAGCCAAAGGTATGAGAAATGTTATTTTCTTTTGGTGTCATAAGGTTGGCCATATTACTAAATTACGTCCAAGTGGAGTAAAGATATCCTCAAGGTATGTCAAAGGCTATGGAGCCCTTAAAAGATATGAGAAGGGCCAAACTTAAGTTTGGATACCTAAGATAGTAAAGGTTGATAAGATTGAGTCTAAGAGTGAGAATGGATTAATTTATATAGTAGAGAAAGAATCAGATAGGAAGGACTATGTGAAACTCTTTTTATCAAGAGTTGTATAAAATATAGTGAATATTAGTCCTAAACAACCTATAGATCAAAGAGAATATATTATTACAATTGAGCATGAGCCTTGTCAATATTACCTATTATTAATTTCTAATTATAGTGCATTGGAAGGTAATACAGTTGCAAGAGTTGAGAAAATGAACAACACCATAGATGTTGAGGTTAGTGAGTCAAAGAAGTTAGACATGCCTAAATGGATTCTAAGAGAAAGAAATCAATCTCATGGATGCAAGAGGATCAAAAAAGTAACAAAGCAGATGTGGGCATCTCCTGGGTTCACTTTGTTCTAGGACCTTTTATGTGGGGTGTCTCTTCTAGGCTTCAAGGAGACACTCTAAAAAAAAAGGAAGCATGGTGGATGATTATAGGGTCTTGGCTATATTGTATGACAAGAAAGTCATGAAGGTGAGTTGATAGATCAGTTTTATGTAACTTGATATGGTGTAGTGTCTTGATATCTCTTGTGATCATGGATTCAAGTAAGTCTAGCTGCTATAAGCATGTTCTTGATGATCACATCAGTAGTAGTGGTGAGTTTCATATGAGAAGGTGTATTGATATTTGAAATAGGTCTCATGGGTCCAAGAAGTTTAGAGATTTATATGAATTTGGAAACTTATGTAAGGATGAAGGTGTATTCAAACAAGGTATGTCAATCTTGTGAGAAGTTGTGCATGTTTTGGTTGCTATGTTTTGGTTTATGGATTCAAGTGGTATGATTAGGATGAGCATGGAGTTAAGGGGAGCTAACTTAGGTCCCATGAGAAGAAAGTGAAGTATGGACTTATTTTTTATGTGAAATGAATCAAGGAGTAACTCTATGAGTAGTTTGTCAGGTCCAAGGATCAAGAAGGCTATATATGGATGAGCTTGTGATAGTTTGTATAACCCTTTACCATATATGTCAAAAGGGGACAGAGAAAAGAAAAGGGGAACACTAAATCAAGAGGAGAAATATGGATAACCCTTTGTCATTGATGTCAAAGGGGGAGAATTGAAGATAGGGGGAGCAAAGGAAGAGAACCACATCAAGGGAGAGTTCATATACTAATTCATGGGGATTGCCATCAATGACAAAGGGGGAGATTGTTGGAATAATTTTCATTGATGTCAAATAGAATTGTTGCTAAAAGTGAATGTAAGTGTTAAATGGAATTATTGTCAGAAGTGAATGGAATTATTACCAGAAGTGAATGGAAATGTTAATAGAATTTTTGATGTAAATGTCAATAGAAATGTCAATGGTCACATATTTTAGTGAAGAGGTGCCTCTTGGATGGGATGCATCCATTAAAATATATATATAAGGGAGAAGAGATGTGTAATTATTACACTCAATAAATTTGATTGAAGATCATATAAGTGTGAGAGAGAAGGAAGAGAGGAAGATTAGAATGGAATTGAGAAAATACATCATTCAAGTCTAAGGAAGAAAAGAGAGAAGAGAAAAAAATGAAATAGAATATTTCTTAAGAAAAGAAGTGTGAAAGGTAGATTTATTTTAATGAAGAATATCATTTGAGAATTTTGAAAGAGAGGAAAGCATAAAGTATATAAGAAAATTAGTGAGAGAAAAAGTGTAAAAGAAGAAAATCCATCATTCAATCAAAGAAGCAATCATATACGGTAGAATCGATTCAGATTGGGTTTGATGCCTCATAGTCTAGGGGTTGGTGCTCATGAAATGGCCAAGTTGGTACTTGGCAAAGGGGATCAGTGTCTCTAGTGGGTGGGTGCTCACAAATTGACTGAGTTAGTGATTGGTTTGGGGATTGGTGTCTCCAGTAGGTTTGTGCTTGTAAACATTGTAAAAGATATATATATGTATAAGCAATATTTTTCTATGGTTTTCTCTCAAAAGGGTTTCCACATAAATCTTGTGCTCTTGTGTTATTAATTGCTAGATATTGAATGTATATGGTTGTTATGGTTGATTAAATTTAAAATATTAAAATATTATCTTATACTAATTCAAACCCCCCCTCTCAGTATAATATTATGCTTAACACTATTAACATGCATCAGAAGTCATGGAAGTGTCTATACAGGTGTTGGAGGTCTGAGTCACCATGACTGATCTTTAAGGTAAACTAGCAGTTCTGAGTGAGTTGCAAAGATGTTCTTGAGCCATTATCTTCTGAGTGGAAGTGTCTAATACATATGGTGATATTATTGAGGTCATTTATGTTTTGTATAAGTGATTTATTATCATGATTGTGTGGCTAAATGATGTGTTATCTTCAATTGTTCAAGATAGACTTTTCTATGTGTTTCAAAGGCCTAATGTAAACAGTGCCAATGGAGTGTTTCAAGTGGTGGTTGGACTTAAAAAGTGTCACTGTGATTTGAGGATATTTTATAAGTCCTATTTGATTTTTTTATGAAAATTTTGTGTCGTGTATAGAGGTGTAGAGTGTTCCAATGGGTCATAAGGTAATGTGTCCTAAAGTAAGCCTATAGAATTAGGTCTTTATGAGACCTAAAGAAGGATTTGGTTTATTTGAGTTATGGATGACCTAATGTAATGATTTATTCTTACTTTTAATGTGTCCTAATACCTATTATGTGGCTAATATAAGTTGGAAAGTGTGTGTGGCTAACCAATAGGTGTATGAGCAAGAATCTTGTATAAAAATAAGGTTTTTAGGCCTGATTAGCTATACATAGGATTTTGGATTGTGTCGTGAATGAGATAGAATATCCTTGAGTGAAAGGAGGTCTTATATAACATAATAATATATTAAAGGGAGTATCATGAATATATAATATGAGATCTGAGTATGAATATCAAGGTCATATGACCTAATTAGTCTTGAAGAGACCTAGTTGAGTGAAGAGGCCAAGAAGGCAGTTTGAGAGGGATAAGAGTGTGAAGAGATAAAGAAGGTGATAATAATATATTTTGTGAGAAACAAAGTGTTCTAAAGGTGATAAAATTAATTAGGTGGTTTATTTGGTACTGAGTCATCTAGGGGGTTGGTGTCTCCTTGCAAGTGGGTGCTTGATAAAGCCTAGTTAAGTGGATGTTTGTCTAGTTGTGGTTGGTGTTCCATGTGGATTTGGTGATTCACTAAATTTTGTTTTCATCTTATAGTATTTTATTCCATTAGTATATATCAATGGGTTTTCTTCCCCTTGAGGGTTTCTCACATATGTGATGTGTTCTTATATTTCATGTTCATATATATGGTTGCTTGTGCTTTGATTGATCTATATGTTTGTATGAATGACTCATGAATGTTAAGTGGAATTAAATGAATGTTTTGAATAAATATTCACCACTACATTATCAATAATTATGATTCCAATAGTATATAGCTCACTAATGCCAATTTTGAGGGTACAAAGAGAGTAACTTTCTTGAGCAACATGCTCCTCTCAAATGCACCAAAAAATAGGCAGATAAAAGAGGCTTCCCATTGGCATAAACAAGGAATCCTAGGTGTTATTGATATATCTTGAGGCACATAGAAACTAAAATTTGTGTTTAGTGTTGTACTATAGCTATGAGTTGGGGGTAAACCCCTCATATAACAATTTTTATAAACAGATACCACATAGTCCTTCACAATAGCCACTAAATTGTTTGAAAACTGTCACAACATAGTTTCTAAAAAAATTAAAAGTAAATAAAAAAATAAAGTGAAAAATGAAAATCCAAATATTTTTTTTATAAAAATCAAGCAAATTTTAACCCGAGGTTAAAATAAAGAGCTTGTGTCTGAATGATCCAAGGTGATAAGACAATTTCTTTAGTATCAGATTTAAAGTCAAAGAAATTGAATATTTTTGTGTCAAATATTATCTAAAGTTGAAGGTTATTTTCTTTCAATGTCTGGAATCTATAAAAAATTGAAAGAATTCTTATCCCAAAAATCAAGAAAAATAATAAGCAATGTTCTAAAAATAATGAGTTCACCAGAATGTTTAACCATTTTAATTTAAGATGTCTTAAACTAATTGAATTAAATTATTGAAATATAAATATTAATATGTATAGAACTGATATTAAAAATATGGTAAACTATAGAATTTACAAAAATCACTAACTTGATAAAAATATTAAAGTTGACTAGGGTTAGAGAGTGTCCCTTAAAACATAAATAGAAATAATTGTGTAAATTATATTAAATGCCCTGCAAACACATTTGTGTTAGAAAAAAATAATTTGTAGTTTGTTGTGATAGGTCCACAAGAGGTGAATAGGGGCACATTTCAACTACATTGTGGTTAATTCTATTCTTAATTTATCGATATGGACTTGTGTTATAGTTTCTGAAGGTTAACTATTGAGCTCTATTACTGATATGTCATGTAGAAGACTTGAAAATATAAAACCCTGCTTTTGTACATGCATTAGACATTAATTATATAATGAAAGGAGGTAAAAATAAGTTATCAAGGATATCTAAGCTGGCTTTGGAAACCCATTGTAGTTGAGTATTACCTACATAGCCCAAATGGGCCTCAGATTGATGTAATTCTCCCTTGTAGAGTGATTGTGTGATATGTGATTATGTAACTAGAATGAATTTAACTAGATTATTGATTTAAATGTTTGAAAAAATATGCCCTTGACCTATAATAAAAAATATTCGTACTTGGTTATTGACTGTTAGAATGTTGTAGAGTTGAAATATGAAGAAATAGTGCTCTCTTGCTTAATGTGCAATGATTTTACTTGAGAGATTCAAAGGGTTTATAATAAGTAGACTTGATATGATTTTATAGGAGAAAATTTAAAGTAATTTCACTAACCAACCTTATAATATGTGTGAGAGAGTCGTTGTGTAACATCTCAATTTAAAAAAGTGACCATTAGAGCATGAGAGAAAAGGTCACATTAAGGGAAAAGACTATAATGAGGCTTTGTTCGGCTAGTGTACACTTGTCCTAGAGGACCATAGGTTATTGGGATAGGATTAACAAGAGCCTATGGGTGGAATAAGGATGTAACTAAAATAGGGATGTCTATGTGATGTTTATAGTGCTTATAATATGGTGAAGGTTCTCTTATAGATTTCAAGTTAGTGAAATGGTGAATAAACCAAGTAAGGGTAAGGATGCCAAGAATAAACACAATCAAGCATTTAATGATTAATTTTATGTGTCTACATAACTTGTAAAGTATTTTAATTTACTTGGCATACCCTTTGATTTTCAAGTCACTCCCTTGGATCTCTATGGTTATGTGGTTCGAAGAGTTGAGAAAAAAAATGGGTTATGGATTTCTAAGCCTCTCTCTAGCCAAAAAGTTTCAAATTTGCTTTAAGGTTTTGGTCACTAGTCATGTGTATTATTCCTCATGTTGGTCCTCATTTGAATTTACATATACTAAAATTTAAAGGATCTCGAGGGACTTCCTATGGGCCAACTCTAAAAGAACCAAAAGGTTTCATTGGTTTGCTTGAGATATTTTTCGTACACCAAAAGCACTCAGAGATCTTGGTATTCTTGACCATTTAATCCAAGTCCATGCCTTATGTGCCAAATGGATCATATGAGCCCTTAAAGGGGAGGAAACATGGAAGGTTCTTCTTAGAAACTATATCACTAAAGTAAAACCTATGGGAAAGGGAACCTAGAAAGGTCTAAATATACAAACTCTTCTTATCAAGCAAGTCCTAGTTACCATTGTGGGAACTTTTGTTGTTAAGTGTATTTGGAGCACTTGTAAACTCCTTAAGAGACACTTAAAATGGAATGGAGTTGGTTTTAAATTTGGTCACTCTCTCAATTCCCACTCTCTATGGTGGTCTCATATTGTTACCTATCACAAGGTTCCTTTCACCCTTGTGCCCTAGATCGAGAGGATTCACCTTTTCAAAAAAGGCATCAAGGTTATTTCAAACCTCTTTTGCAAATAAACTAGACGTTATATCCCTAGGAAAAATCTTAGAATTAAGTATGAATTATAGTCAACAAACCATGGGTCTATTTTGGAAATTTAAAACTCTCTACCCGAGGTGCATCTTCACAAAATTGGAGCTCAATCTCTAACTAGATGATGGACTAATTGTAATTGGCTTGTAGAAATACCACTCCTATGGTATCAACCTTTGTTAAGTAATAAACTTCTTTCCCCTAACACCTTTGAGTTGAGGCTTTAAAATCCAAATATAGATTCAATTCCTCTTAATATGTGTTTAAAGGAATAGTTGAACGTGTGTGGGCTAATATTATTGATCCCAAGCAAACACACATTCTCTGGTCCATTCTTCACCATGGGCTTCCTATTGGCACTCGACTTATGCACATGGAGATGACTCATATTATTTTTTCAATTTTTAATCACCCAAAAACATTAAAGCATGTATCTTAGTTATATAAACATGCCCAATCAGCTTGGCTTTAGATTCACACCTTTTTCAATCCCTTTCATCCATAAATATTTAATTCGAAGATGGTGTTATTAGGGGACTCCGTCATGATTCTTGCACAATTAACAAAGATTTGACATATTTTTTGATCTCAAATTAATTTTCAATTATGGAACAATAAAAATAATGTTATTTTTTCTCATGTCACTCTGAAAGATTATTTCCCTGCTTCTAATAGGGTTAGTGTCTTATCTAATGTTATGCTTAAAATTTAGGCATAAGTAGAGAAAGTGTGTTTGGAGGTTGATCACCTCCAAACCTTATTTGATCATTGGGAGAGGGCCTCATGTGTTTTTAGTTGGGTCCATCCTAACTCTCCTAGCTATTGGTTTCCCCCACTTGATCGAGGCATCAAGCAATTGGGAAGTTCATGTCATTGGAATAGATGATGGAGTGGCTCTCCTTGACAGTTATTTCCTCTACCAATAGCAAGTATTTTCTATATTATTGGTGGGTTTGGGTGGTTAACACCCTCACATATAAAGTTTCCTCATCTTGTGTTTGCTATCTCTCCCTTACGTAGGTTAAATAGAAAGATATATAAAATCACAATAATGGTTGGGAGTACTTACCAAATACAACAGCCATACTTAATAAAAGTGGTTGGGGAGACAAGTTGAATGATTTATCACCTCATCCACCTCTTCTCCTAATTTTGGTTGATCTTCCTTCTTAATTTTGTTCTTATTTATTTTATTTTGGTCTTTTTTGGTTTAAAATTTTATAAGTTGATTTGTTATTATTCTTAGTGTTTGTTGATATGACTGCCAAGAGTTAATTTTCCCCTCACTTTTTTGTATGATTAGCTTTGTATACTAATGTTTTCTTAATACAATGGATAATCTTTTCAAAACAAAAAAAGGTATGCTAATATCAAAAAAAGAAAATTTTGACCAAAGATATAGAGGTCAAATCTATGCATTTAGGAATAATTGATTCATTATAGATTGTTTGTAATCCAATCAACTTCAATAATGAACCAAATAACTATTTAACCCTAAATTAAGATGGGTCAATATAGTATAGGGTCAATAATATATAAATTAATAAGCACAAGGATGATAAATAAATTTATAGTAGGCCAATTAATTTTCAAACTTAGATAAATAATATTTTGAATTTATAATATTGAGATATACTAAAAATATATATGTATTGATTGATATTGAAATAAATTAGAAAAAAAAATACTTGGTTGGTTTACTATGTGCATGTAGATCTAGGTTGAAACAAGTTGTAAGTGGACTTTATCATGATCCTATAATAATTGTCATATTTTGTAATTTTTAATTCGGAGCCTCGAATGCTTGTTTCAGATCTATGTGATCTCATCAAAACTAATGTCTAAATTGGATGCAAGTGTCCAATATGAAATATCAACTAGATCTAGGCATGATCAACTGTAACCTTATAGGTTTTGTGTCACCTTTAATATAGTGTGTTTATATATCATGCACAATATATTGTTATTTGTCAAATGATCAAACCCTAGCTTTTTCACCCTTGGAGTGACTATGAGAAAACTAGATTAGTGGGCACATAGTGTCAAGCTACCCAAAGTACCCCTTTATCAATGGGCACTACCTATATAGCCAATACTCTAAAGAGGGTCTCATACTTATGTAGTTCTCAATTAGGTGGTGGCTTGTATGTGTATCAAGATACAATGTGTGATAAGTAATTACATAAAGTGACCTAACTTGTAACTTGGAAAGGATGGCTCATGGAGTGAGCCTTCAATATTTCAGACTTGTAGATGGGTTATCCCTATGACTAATATAAAAATAGGAGAGAATAAGGAATCTTTGCTCACTTAAATGTTTGATTGGGTGCCTCTAGTAAGTTGTCTTGTGAGTTTTTTAGGTATGTGATAGGTGACAAATGAATGAGGTTTGATCTTGTACATATACTAATCCCTTTTAAAATTATCTTGTATTAAAGCACTTAGGCTGACCATAGGTATAAATTTCATTTGTAAATTTGATGACTTTAGGGTACTAGATACTTAGTTTAACACATGACATTAGTATCGGTATAGGCATCTGGCTAGGATGCAAGCGTCCAAGAAGCTAAGAAATAGGTACAAGCCTAAATTTTACAAATGATTGTTAGAGTAGAGGTTTTCTTTTTTCCCATATTTATTTATTATGGTTTTTTTCCCTCATTTGGATTTTTCCTACTTTCATGGATAAGATTGGTTATGTGTACTTGGAGTTACATTTTGGCTGAATGAATATGAAGTAACTCCCTTAATTGACTATTCTAAGTATGATATTTACCCTTCTATTATGTGCTCTTTTATCACCTTTCTTAGAGGAGTTACTCGTGCACTCCTATTTGTACATCTGTCTTGGTAAGCTATTGTTTAATGGAATATTGGTTTTGTCTCTTATCTTATTTATGCAATGTTCTCTTGTACATGATTTTATTTGCATGTATCTATTATGTTGTGTACTTTCCCTACTTGTGCCTATCACAAACATGTGTATTCACTTAATCCAAAGATCTGACATCTACTTCGATATGGTATCAAATCCACTCTAGTATTCAATTTTCTAGTTCTATATTGTTTTTAGTTTCATTTGAAATCATGAGATTTATTATTTGTAAATAAAAGCTAATTTTCATAATCCATTATTGGTTAAGTGCTCATCCTTGGTGGAGGCAATTTTTTCACATATTTGGTTCATTAACAGCCTTTACCATGGCTTTTTTGGTTTATTTGTGACTATGTATTATGTATGCATTGGTGCATTTTCATGTAAAAGACCTAAGTGCCTCCATATAACCTCATGTGTTGTGTGTTTTTTCATGTTCAATAAATACTCCATTAGCATTGTTCAACTTGACCTTGTCGTCTCTTATGTGTTATCTACTACTACATCAAGGCCTTGGGTTTGGTTTCTTGTGTCCGATATCAACCTATGTATTTACCCTCAGCTCGACCTCTAGTGGTTTTGCATGTTTCAAAGAATAATTGGATAATTATGCATGTTCAACCCTAGTTCTGTGTTACTTCCATGTAGCCCTCAGCTATGGTATTTTCACCTACTAGTTCCACTCTTATTTCCACCTTGTCAAAACCATATTTAAATTAATAACACAAAAGACTCATATAATTTCAATAGGCTTTAAAGTTTCTTCCAAATCAATCTATGTCTATTCAAAGTTTACCCTATAGTTTTTTTAATAAATCTATCATATTAAATCACACTTTTTTTTAGCTTGATTTAAAACAAGTTCAAATAGGCTAATTTTATTTGAATGCACAAGTAATGCATAAGAGGATTGGTCAAGTTTAGCATTATTAGTGGAGATTTTTTGATTTTTTTATAAAAAAATATATTAAGGGCGATATTTAAAAGAAAAATTGTTATTGTTTAAAACCTCTTCATATTTTCACTAGATGAAGACCAGGGGGTGAGGTCCAAACCAAATACCAGAGGATGAAGTCCCATTTGGTAAGGGGAAAATCCCCCTCGCATTAAAATAAACACTTCTATGTTTCTCTTGCTCACTTTATGTACTCATCTTGGATGCATTTTCAGTTGATCCTAACATCCTTACCTTGTCTTACCAATCACATATTTACGGCATTTTCACTAGTTTCTCTAGACACATTATCGACTATGGCTGATGTCTTTCGAGAATGAATTGTTTGTAACATTTATGGAGGTTCACCATTTCATAATTCAGGGGATGTATTGTGTTTTTAATCTACTTTCCTTTCTACTTGCACTTCCATTTATGCAACAAAAACTACAACCACTACACTTAATTTTTTCACAAAATGGATACAAATTCAATTAACTCTTTAATGCCATTTAATTATCATGAATATAAAATTATAATGAAAATTATTCTTAAAATTAAAGGTTTGCATTACATAACAATGGGGTTAAAAACTCAACCAACTACAGATATAGAAAAAGTTAAGTGGTACAATCATAGTAATGAAGCCTACAGGTTGTTGTGTCTTTCTATGTCTCTTTATCTCCTCTTCCATATAAAACTTACAAAATCACACAATGAAGTGTGGACCATTTTTTAAAAGTTCTTTGGGAAGTAAGATGTGATAAGAGGTCATGAACAAGAAAATAAACTTATCAATCTAAGTCTTACTAACTTTGTTACCCTTTAGTATTTTTTTCACCAAGTTCAAGTCTTTGATATTATAGTTGAAAGAATGTGAAATAGAGAAGAAAGATGACCTACTTATTAGTTTTATACTCTCTAATATAGGTCCTTATTACTCAATCTTTGTCTCTACTTTCCATGCCACCAAAAGTATTTTAGGCACTACATAGAAAAAAATTTCTTTAGGTGCTTTCACTGCCAACTTGACTAGGGAGCAAAACAAGTTAATACAGATGGGAATATTAAAGTCCTCAAAACCTCAATACCTAATTGTTGGGAAAGGGAAATAAAAGACTTCAAATAAAGAGGAGAAAAAGAAGAATGAGGATCAAGAGAAGAAAAAATAATCAACCTCTGCCAAAACAACAACTGAAACCTAATTTTCTAATGATAAACTTAAGAAAGAGAAGGTTAAGTGTGCCTATTACAATAAAAATGAGCATGATGAACACAAGTGCATGAAAAAATAAATTGATCACCTAACTCATCTTCTAGAGAAAAATAACATAGATGTTCTTGAGTCTAACAAGTAGAATTTATTTACTCAAGATTATTCTAAGGAAAAAGTAAAAGGTAGAGATAAAGAAAAGGTCAAGGCCCTTATAGTAGTTGAAACTCCAACATCTTCATGGGTTATTAACTCGGGTGCTTCCTACCACATGGGTTCTTCACAAGTTGAGTTTTCTTCCTTAGAGCCCTGTAGCATGTCTTTTATCACTTGGGGTGATGACACTTCAATATAAGTTACAAGGAGAGGGTTTATTGAAATGGATGGAGGAACATTAAATATTGTTCTAAGTGTTCCATCACTTTCAAATAATCTCTTATCAGTGTACCAAATCACTCACATTAGTAAAGACATAAATGTAGAATTTTCACTAGATTTAGTCATAATCAGAGAATCGCACAATGATTCTACAGTTTCAGTGTGTTATGTACCTAGGGATATGATATATTATTGTATATGAGTTGATGGATATGTCTACATGTTTCACACATCTCACTTAGTTAGTTATATGGGTCTAATATATTAGGATAAATGAGTAACTTATGGAATTAATGCATTGGGTAATGGTCAACCTACATTGGGATTAGGAGGTTAACCATCCATTGTTAGTTATATATAGGTCTATATAAAGGAGATGGATATCTTTTTAAATCAATCAAGTAAATGTTGAGTCTTATATTGTAAGAGGATATTGGAGGTTGTACCCTCAAAGAGATATTGTGGAGTTTTTCCTTCTTAAAGGAGTATTATATGGTGTTGCCTTGCCTTAAGGGTAATTATTCTATTTCTACATTTATTGAATATTTTAGAATATTGGCCCACCAATAGCTATTATGTTGTGTTTATCTACATTATATTCTTCATATTTATAATTATTATAAGTGTGGATCATAACACAGTGTGTAGGGTAGATCACCAAATCATGTTATATACCTTATCACAATTTACACAGTGATGTATCTGGGCCCTTTCCTAGACTATATTTCAAAATGGATAAGTATGTCCTTACTTTAATTGATGATTTCTTAAGATAAACATAGGTTCACTTCCTTAGGTATAAATTTGAATTTTTTGACAAGTTTTAAGACTTCAAGGTTCTTGAAAATAAATAACCTGAGAAATTCATCAAGGTTTTTTGAATTGACAATAGGGGTGAGTATGTCAACAATAAGTTTGATCGATTATGTATAGTAGAGGGGATTGATTTGTAATGGAAAATTCCTTATAGTCCTCAACAAAATGAAGTTGCAAAAAATAAGAACATGTCCTTGAAAAAGATGGATAACTGTATGATTCACTATAAGTCACTTAAACCACAATATTTGGTTGAAGTAATCAATTTTACTTGCTACATTTAGAATAGGGTTCCCCATAAATATTTAAAATATATAACTCCCTTTGAATATTGGTACAGTAAAAAAACTATGGTTGAGCATTTTAGAGTCTTCAAATCTCCATATATGGCCTATATACCTAAGAATAAATGCAAATATATGGAGCATCATAGTAATCCTTGCATCTTTTTACGTTATCCAGATGGTGTCAATGGGTACCACCTTATTCATTTGACCACACATGAGTTGTTCATCAAGAGAAGTGTTCACTTTTGGGAGAGTCCCACAAGCTCAACCCCTGACACTTATCCCACTTCATTACACTCACTTGGATTATATTCAGATGATTCAGATCAGCCTAAGCACATTTCAGAGGTTGAGAACACTTCTTCCAATTTTGAGAATGATAGTAGTGATGGGGACTCATCTTCATACACATCTAGCCATACTTTAGAGGATGGTGTTTCTCTACCTGACTCAACCACTTTTGTCCTCTTTGGGTTAGGCAAACACTACAGAGCATAAGTACATGTGTTAGGGATCATTTAGATGATAGGCAAACACATTCAAAGTTTAAGAGTGGGCCACATGCTTACTATGCCTCTGCCTCAAATCCACAAACATTTTGAAAGACATCAGTTATTCCTAAGTGGGATTTTGCCATGCATGAGAAGCATAACTTCTTAATCATGAATCACACTTGGGATTTGACACTTCTTCCTAAGGGAAGAAAGATAGTTCAATGTAGATAAAAAATATATTAGAAAAAGTATGTAGTAGATGGTTTTGTTGACAAGTTCAAGGTGTGATTGGTTGCCAAGGGTTTCTCATAGGTGCCTGACATTTACTACACAAAGACCTTTGCACCAGTCACCAAAATGAACTCCATCAGACTCATGCTTTCTATTATTGTATCTAATCATTGGGATGTTCATCAAATGGACATAAAGAGTGACTTCCTTCATGGTTATTTTGAGGAGGATATTTACATGGAGTAACCTTTGAGATTTATTGAATATTCTTCCTTTGTTTGTAGACTCTAAAAACCCATCTACGGCCTCAAAAGGCCCTTCGATATTAGTACACCAAGATGGATTCATTTCTTCTTTCATTAGGATTCACTAGATGCCATTCAAATTTGAATGTCTATCTCTTATAGTAGGATGATTCACTCTTGATTCTAGTTCTTTTTATTGATGATATTTTGATCACCAGTATGTCTTATTCATCCATCGCAGTAGTGAAAATGACTCTTTATGACATATTTTCTATGACATACTTGGGCTTGTTACACTAATTCCTTGGGATTCATATTTCTTAGTCTAGGGATTACTCTTGCACAATCTAAGTATGCTCTCAATCTACTTACTCAGTTTCACATAGCTAATTGTAAGCCAACTCTAACCCCCTTTCTATCTAGAGTCAAGCTTGAAATAAATTGTACTTCACATTTGGTTGATGTTACCTTATATTAACAACTTATAACCTACTCAACACATACCATACCTGACATATCATATGCAGTGGGCCTAGTCTCCAAATTCATGAAGGAACCCCATGAGTTATACTGGGAAGTAATTAAGAGTATCTTGCACTATATTCAAGGAAAACATAGATTTAGGATTCATTACAAAGCTAGCACTGACATCGACTTGATTAGATATACTAACTCAAACTAGGTTGTTGATATTTAGAATCATAAGTCCACTTTAAGTTATAGTTTCTCCATTATTTCAGGTCTAATTAGTTGGTCATGTAAGAAGCAGAATGTTATTACTTTATCATCTATTGAGGTAGAGTATAGGGGGTTGTTAATTCTACCATTAAGGCCATCTCACTTCAAGGGATTTTCATAGAGTTTAGTATATAGTTTAGATGACCTACCATCATCTACTATGACAACCAGAGTACCATTTAGATTTATATAAATTTGGTTCAGCATCAGTAGACCAAACACATAGAGATTCACATGCACTTAATTAGTGAGCTCATTCATGGGGACATCATTGATCTAAGATATTACCAAATGATAGAGTAAAAAACATACATCTTCACCAAACCTTTCATGAAGAGCAAGTATCTTCATTTTAGGATCTTATTAAGGTTCAAGATATGACAACATCATCTTCTGGGGGGATTCTAACCTCTTCTCTTTATGTCTCTCTTTTGGGGGTAAGTTTTTCTTACATATTTCCTCCTTTTATTTACTTTATGAGATATTAATTTTTAAATGGGTACATCATTAGGCCTAGTTTTTGGGACCTATTTTTTTACACTACCCACATATGTTATGCTTATGGAGGGGATGTGTTAGAATAGGGGTTTTTTCCCCATATTTAGTTATTTTCGGATTTTTTCCCTCACTTAGAGTTTTTCTAATTTCATGGGTAAGCTTGCTTAGGTATACTTGGAGTTACCATTTGATTGGATAAATAGGAAACTCCCTTGACTAGTTATTTTGGGTATGAGAGTTACTCTTCTATTATTAGCTCTTTAATCGCCTTTTTTAGAAGAGTTACACTTGCACTCCTATTTATACATCTTTATTAGTAAGTTATTGTGTAATGTAAGATTGGTTTTAAATCTTATCTTATTTATGTAATATTCTCATGTAGGTTATTTCATTTATTGATAGTTATTATGTTGTGTACTTGTTTGACTCGTGCCTATCACAAACTTGTGTATTCGCTTGATCTAGAGATACTGACATCCACTCTGATAAAGATGATAATAAACATGTTTAAAGCCTTTTGAGCAATAAAAAAGGCCTTGACATCAAAATAAAATATGTTCAAACTAAGAAATAAGTAATAGGCATAAGAGATAGCGGATATGAGCCATTTGTCAATAAGAGTCTTAAGAACTATAAAGGGTATATCCATGAGAAGTACATGACAAATATAAAAGACTGAGGTGTTATATAATTTAGATTTAGTGTCTACATTTTCCCCCATTTAATCTAATACAAAATTTATAATTTAAAGGAAAAGGAATGTGTACCTAGGTGTGTATACCACACCTTATCTTTGCATGATCCCCACTTGAGTGCTTTGTTGATGATTGACCTGAAACTAGATCATGTTACAATATATAATCAGTAAATATAATTTAAAAGTGAAATTTTTTGAATTGCTTGAAAGTAAAGAGAGTAAGGTTAGGAATACACCTATTTATTGATGCAACCATCTTGCCTTTTCGCATTTTGATTTGAATATATGTTTTATTGTGAAGCTTTGGAGCTGAGATTAAGACAATAATAAAACCATGTGTGCAAATATATATAAATATTGGAGGGTAATCTTGCCCCCAACCTTGGAGAAAAGTTGAGTTTCCACTCAATAGTTGAGATTAACTCAATCATGCAATCTAATCATACTTATAACCTAGTGAGTGTGAGTGATACAAGTCAACTCACACTATAAATCTGGTGCAGGTGGATGATTTGATCACTCCATCACCTAAAATTGGTAAGATTGAATGATCAAATCACCTCAACCTTACCAAAATTGAACCAAATACTACATTATATTGGCTCAATAATAGTGCATAAAATTCCATCCTCGTGTAGGCTAGAGTCTGTAGAAGTGTTTAAACTATAAAAAGTGATTTGATTTTATAATTTAAGGTGCTTTTTTGCAAGGCATATGCACCTCATATATGTCTCAAGCTAAAACTTGGGTATAACAATGGTACTAATGTATAGAATACTACCACAAATTTGTATTTAAATCATATAAATCTATAATTTAACCAATTTTAAAATTTTGCAAGTGTGTAATACATATTCCCATTACATGCCCCCACTATAATCTAAAAATGAGATATGGTATAAGTGTGGAGAACATGTTTCCATAACATGCCCCCACTATAATTTGAAAATACTGAGTATTGAAGAAGTTTGGAAGCCATGCCTTTTTAGCATGTCCCCACTAAAATCTATGAAAGTGTGAAAGCCCTACCTCTATGACATGCCCCCATTGATATGACCCCCCTTTTGAGGTGAGGGGAAGTATAAACTGGTAGTCACATTACCTCAAAAGGATAAGCTAAATGTATAATCTGTAAATGTATCATGTAACATAAAGAAGTAACAAATCTAAGTAGATATAACAATGAGGTACATAATTTATGATCACATCAAGTCCTAATATGCATGATGTGAATCATGGAAATGTCTAGATAGTAAAAATACAAGCTCAATAAGCAATCAAGCACACACACAAGAGAACTCAGAAGTAAATCAAAAGATAATAGTACAAGGAGACCTCAAATAAGAGGCATGTTCAAATGTTACACAATCAAAGGGACATGACTTAGTAAAATGTCCATAGAATATAAAATAACATATTTAAATTCAACATACAATAATCTATGACATATACAAATGTCATAATAGGAAAATATAGGCACAGAAGCCACAATCAATAGAGCATATTCAAATGCTCAAACAAGTAAAGATATGTTATTAATGGAAAGTACAGCTACGCTAAATATACAAATGACATAAAAGAGAGTACTTAGCTATTTTTAATGTTAATATAGTATTAGAGATGATACAAGTGGGAAGTAGGCATGTAGACAATTCTAGAATAGTTTTCATATTTTAGATTTGATGCTTCTTGGTCTATAGATAATTTCATCAACTTAGGATAGTTGCATCGATGCTAGTGTTTGATCTCGATGCTAGTGTCTTATATGAAACATGCACTCAAATAAGATGCAACCACCTAGATGCTTATTATTTTGGCTTTGCCTTCACTCTGGTGTATTTATATATGGGTTATGGACTATCACTCTTAGTAAAATGGTAAAACCTTAGCTTTTCATCTTTAATGTAACCTTAGGGAAATATAGGTTAGTGGTCGCATGGTGTCAAGCTGACTTATAATGACCTCATTATCAAAGGGCCTACATAGCCAATACTTAAAAATAATGCTTCATACTCATGTAGTTTTACCCTATGTGTTAGCTTGTGTGTGAAACAAGTATAATAATGACCTAGCTTGTAACATGGAAAATATGACCTTATGATTGCTCCTTTAGTACTTTAAACATGTATATGGGTTGTTAATTTGAATGATATCATAATAGGATATAATAGGAAACCTTTTTGTAACTTGAGTGCTTCTTGAGTATTATTTTGGTATGAGTAGTATGTTTCATAGGTGATGAATGAATGAGGGTTTATATTATATTTATACCAATCCTATGAGGAGATAAATTGCATCAAATCACTTAGGTTGAATCTTATAATATGTTTCATTTGAAAATAGGATGACTTTAAGGAACTGGACACTTGCATTGAGCCAAGATAGTAATATCAATGCTACTATTAATCTGGACATTAGTGTCCAAGGAGAGGAGAGTAGGCACAGGCTCAGAACTTACAGAGGTGTAAGAAAAGTATATTTTAAGCATTATGGGTAAGATGGGATGTCTATGTCATTAATATAATGCTAGTTGGACTAAGATATCCCTTTTGTTCAACCAACCTTATATATGAGGCTTGCAGAAGCAAGACATGTGTAGAACTAAGAAAAAAAACCAAGGTCATGAATTTTCTAAGTGTACAAGACTAAGGTGTTATATAATCATAAAATATCATCTATAGAAACATAGATTTATAGAATGCCTAATACATATATTATATTCACAATATTCATTGACATCATTTTTTATCAATTTAGACGTATGTCTATCTCCAATGGTGGAAGATGAGTGATTTTATTGCATTTTAGGAGTTGGCAATTTTGAAAATTGTCTTCTTGGTGGAGCTTGTAGTTGAAGCCTTTGAGGTGTTTGTGATAAAGCATTAAATTTAATTTTTTTTTCATTCTCTCTTCTACTTGGTTTACTCTTATATTTGGCTTGCTTTGAAACTTGACATTTGAAGTAGAAGGAACATTTGAAACATACTTGAATTTGTTCAAAGTAAACAACTTGACTTCACATTCTTTGACTACATGGCATAGTTCATGCAAGGATTTGAACTTATCAAACATAATGGGCTCTTAAAGAGGAAAAAAAACCTTTATGTAAAATTATCTTGCAGCTCATTATCAACCATTTGATTTGTCATTTTTTCAAGAATAGTCTTGTACCTTAGCACATATTCACTAATTGTTTCATTAGACCCTTATTTGAGCTTTGAAATTTGAACATATAATAACTTTTACCCAATGTTGATATAAAAATGTGTCAAATTTTGATTTACCAAAGGATTTAAATCCTTTATTGATTGAAGATGAATATCATAAAACCATCTAAGAGCATATTCTTCTAGACTTATTAGAAAAAACTTCGTCAACAATTTACCATTATCTGCGTAAACTAGATAAACTACATGGAAAGCACACAAATTCTATTTAGGGTCACCTTTGCCTTCATAAAGAGGGAGATTAAGAGCCACAAAGCCAACTGGTAAGGGATAAGATGCAATTTCAAGCTCCAAATGGTTATGTTACAAATAATATGAGTCCATAGAAGGGCTAGCATGAGAAATGGATTGCTCAATATGGGTCAACTTAGCTTATAATGTAAGAATAATATACTCTAGAGTATCATTTGAAGAGGTTATGGGGGGAGTGTAAGTATATGAGGATACATAGGCATGGATATATTTTTTAGACCAATTAATGTCCCCAAAATAGGACATGGTGATATAGATGTAGTAATTAGAATAGATGCAATATTAGAAGTAACAACATTAGGAGTAGGGGATTTGACAACCTAAAAAGGCAACCCTTATGGTATAGATATGGAGAATTTGGCTTGATGATTAGATGTTAATATTAGAATAAGACTAATGACCTTATTCACCTTATGGGGGTTCTCTTGGAGACCTTGACAAAATTTAGATAGTTCTTACACTTACTCTTGATCTACTCCATTAAGCTCATTTAGATTAATATGAGTTTAATTATCATTATGCTCATCATATTCCTCTTCATTACTTTCATTATTAGTTTTTAGTGTATACCTAATCTATAGGAACCCAATGAATTTGTACAATAACATTTTTAGTTTGAGAAAAAACATCATTATTTACCATTGCAGAAGAGACTAGAAGAAGTTGCACATGTGAAACGGAATGACCACTTAATCTAGCACTACGCCTTAGAGACATATAATATAAATCAAGAGTGTTACAATATGATATTATCAATGCTAGTGAGTATAAGTATATTATAATGTAAATCAAGAAATGTTAATCATTAAAAATATAATACAAGCAAAAATAAAGGTGTGAGAGTGATCTAGGTAAGCGTTTGAATGATTTGTAGGCTCTAAAATATACTTGTTTATTTTTTTATTAGTGTCAACCCAATATTTCATAACACTAATTATAAAGGTAGAACCATGTCTATGTTGATTATTGTCAATGATGTCAAAGGTGCATCTTGCATGAGGTTGATGTCATTAAAAGAGTGTGCCTAGTTGGGACTATGTTGATGTGACAAGGGGAATTGATGGAGTATTATCATTGAAATATGTTGTCATGAAAGATAATTTGAAGTCAAAATATATAATTATAAGTCAACTAATGCTTTATGGTTGCATGAAGGTACAGGTCATTGATGTCAAATTGCATAAGAAGCTTAGTGATGAGCTTAGTCATGATATGAAGAGGTATGTACATAAAAATTAATGAACACGAGCATGTGAAGGATGTTTGGAATTGTTTGAGAATTCATGAGATTCATTGGAGCACTCATGAGAGTCTCAGGGTGAGCCTACAAGGGTAGGACCTTCAATTTAGGTCTGTAGCTAGACCTCTCTTAGACCCTGCCTGGCCTAATAAGGTATCATGATTTGTTCTCAAGGCATGTGAAGGATGTATGGTAGTGTTTATGAATGATAAAGTTTTTATGTCATGAAATTGAGATGTTGACCATAACAATGAGGCTTTGAGAGCATGGAAAGAGGCATGAAGGTAAGTTCAAGGCCTAGTAAGGTATGAAGACTATGGTGTAGAGAGAGAGAGTACCCTAATGGGGTATCAGGATTAGTTTTAAAGGAAATTATGAGTAGGTGAGAATTTAAAAAGGTGATTAAATATATTTTAGGTATGTACATGAAGTTTGAGGTTATATTTTGAAGGACAATGCATGAAAAGTTGTTTGGAGGTTTCTCAAATGCTTAGAATGAATGATTCTCAACTCGAGAAGGATTTTCTTGTGCTCATTAGCTCATAAAACCTTTGAATGTGAACCTAATAAATTCATGGTTTATGGGGAAGGGTCCTAGCTCAAAATTATATGCATTATTTTTTAGTTTGAGGGGCTATGCTTTATAAATGATCATTAAGAGTGGAAACTAGTTTAAACCCTCTTAGAACCCTAATGAAGACCTAATGTTGAATATGTTGTTCAAAAATGATCAAGATGGATTGAATTTCTTAGGTAAACTATTTTATATTGTATTGTACTCTCCCAAGTATGTCTAGGTGGTATTGGTTAGAGAGAGGAGAGATAAAATATCGAGTTACAAGCTTGTTTCTGAATAAGTTGTTATAGAATTCAAAATTTGCATTAGACATAGTAAGTAAATAGATGGAAGAAAGATATAGAGACTCATAATATATTTCCATGAATTTTTCTATATAAGTTCCATCTTTCAAGTGTGTTAAACTTCTCATCCCAGTTAGCTAGTTGTTAACAGGCCTAATGGTGTAAACAATGAAAAACCTAGGCAACAATGAGAAGACAATTTGGAATGTGTTTTCATGATAAGATGATGAAACCAAGTGAATAGAAATTTTGTTCATTAATTTTAATACATGTTCATTTTTGGTATAATTTTTGGAGTTTAGTGAATAAAGTTACTCACAAGTTGACCTATCCAGTTTAGATAAGACAATGAGATATAAGGTCATGAGATTGGACTAAAAGACCAATATTTACCATTAGACCATATGATACTTATATTTAAGGATGGTATAGATATCTCTTATTACCATCTACATTCATTATAATTCATGGAAAGTGTCTATACAGGTGTTGGAGGTCTAAGTCACATGATTGATCTTTAAGGTAAACTGGTAGTTCTGAGTGAGTTGTAGAGATGTTCTTGAGCCTTATCTCCTGAGTGGAAGTGTTTAATGCATATGGTGATATTATTTATGTCATGTAAGTTATATATAAGTTATTTATTGTCATGATTATGTGATTTAATTATGTGTTATCTTTAGTTGTTCAAGACAGACTTTTTTGTGTGTTCAAAGGCCTAATGTAAATAGTGACAATGGAGTGTTTCAAGTGGTGGTTGGACCTAAAAGGTGTCATGATGCTCAGAATATGTTGGATAATTTCTATTTGAATATTTTATGAAAAAAATTTATCGTGTATAAAGGTTTAGAGTGTTCGAAGGGGTCATAAGGTAATGTGTCCTAAAGTAGGCCTAATCGAATTAGGTTTCCACGAGACCTAAAGAAGGATTTGTTCTATTTGAGTTATGGCCAATCTAATGTAATGATTGATTCTTAATTTTAATGTGTTATAAGACCTATTTTGTGGCCAATATAAGTGGGTAAGTGTGTTTGGTCAACCAAGAGGTGTATGATCAAGAGGCTTACATAAGAACAAGGCTTTTTAGGTCTAATTGGCTGGAAATAGGATTTTGGATTATGAAGTGAATGATATATAAGATCCTTGAGTGAAATTAGGTATTATAGACCATAAAAAGAGAGTAGAGGGACTATAACTAATATCTAATAGGAGTTCTTAGTATGAATATCAAGGTCATATGACCTAATCAGTCTTGAAGAGACCTAGTTGAGTGAAGAGGCCTGGAAGGCAATTTGAGAGGGATAAGAGTGTGAAGAGATAAAGAATATGATCATCATCTATTATGTGAGTAACATAGTTTTATAAATTTGATAAAATTAATTATGTGGTTGAGTTGGTGTTGATTCAGCTAGGGGGTTGGTGCATCCTTGCAAGTGGGTATTTGTTAAAGCCTAGTCATGTGGGTGGTTGGCTAGTTGGGGTTGGTGCTACATGTGGAGTTGGTGCTTTACTAAATTTGATTTTTATCTTATAAAACTATAGTCCATTTGTATATATCAGTGGGTTTTCTTCCCCTTAAGATTTTCCTACATATGTGATGTGTTTTTGCATTTCATATTCATATGTATGGTTGATTATGCTTTGATTGATCTATATGTTTATATGAATCGCTCATGAATGTTAAATAGAATTGAATAAATTATTTAAATATTGATTCACCCCCTATCAATCATTATTCTTCCAAAAATTAGTATCAGAGCCTGGTCTTTTGAATTATTTCTAACAACTTGAAGGTGATCCTAAGAAGCATAATATGTCTAGTGATCAAGAAGACAACTTGTATGATGAAGAAATATACTATGACAGTGAAGAAGGAGAAGTGAAGTAGACCTTGAAGATGAGATCATAAGTTTCCTAGATGATTTGAAGCATCAAAATAAGAGGAAGCATAAGTAGATATCTATAGTCAAGGATTTTAAGGAATAGATTTGTACCTTGAAGATTGACTAGGTCAAAGAAGCCAAAAGGGATGAGAAGATCATCAAGGATCTGAGGAATCAGTTAAAAGGTGTTAATAAAATTTTTAGATAAAAATAAGTTAAGTCTGATCAGTTTAAGATAGAGGTAGATTTTTTGAAGGTTGAGCATGAACAACTCATAGACAAGATGAGCAAGTTTGAGAAAGAGCGTGAGAAGACAAAATAAGTTAAGAGAACCAACATAAAATTCAACATGAAGATACCAACCAAGCATCCAAATACAATGAGGTATTCCAATTATTTTAATGGTTTTTGTTTTGCTTATCATATCTTTGGTCATAGAGCAAGTGATTATAGAATGGTCTCAAGGGATGAATTATCATGGGACCATGGGAGAAGGAGTGATCAGTCAAGAGGACTTAACAAGGTATATGGAGCTTTTAGAGTGTATGAGAATGGTTAAACATTGGTGTGGAAGCCAAATAAAGTCAAGACTAATCATATTGAGCCCATGAGTTAAGATGGATTATTCTCTAAGGAGAAACAAAATACCAAAGAGGGATTCTTCGAACATGTCAGTTGTACTAGGTTGACTGGGTCAACCTAGTACATTCTTAGGCTAATGCCTAAATTTTGTGTTAGGTTGGTCAGGATGTAAACAATTCAAAATAGCTAAAGTGTCCCCAGAGTACACTAGGTTGACCAAGTTGACCTAGTGTACTAAATAGGTAAAAAGGGTAATAAGGCAAGAAATGAAGGAATAAAGCATGATAATGATTGGAATGGATAGGAAAAAGAAGAAAAAGCCTAGGGTTTACGGTTTTAGGGAGCTAGTGTGTAGATAATAAGTGGAAAAAGGAACAATAATCTTATGAAGTACCAATGGTCTACCCACCCCTTTCCCGGTGTACCCCTTAAGGCATACACTTAGAGAGATTGAGACTTGATAGGTTCTTGCAAGATATGAAGTGTCAGTAATCAATAAAAGTTTGAAAATATTATGTGTATACATATGCCCCAACTAAAGCTCATCACATGTCACATAAATGCAACACAAGATGGTGCTTCAAAGATAGAACATAATAGCACATAATGTTGATGCTAAGTATGGTATAGTAGGAAGAAAATAAGATAAATAAAAGGATTGAATTGAAAAATACATACCTTTAACTTACCTTAGTGCCATAGATAAAGAAGAAGACTGTAAGAAAGTGAAGGCATCTGATGTAAAGAACACTAGGCAAACCTATAGAAGTTAGTACAAAAAATAGCCAAAAATCAAAAAAATTAGAAGATAGGCATATGATAGTGGAAAAGAATCGCTACTTCATCATGAATCTAATGCATTCTATGGTTTGCAAAATGGATGAGTAGAAATAAAGATATGATCAAAATAATGAATTTGAAGAAAAATAATTGAGAACTTTGAATTTTGAAAAAGTGGTTTTAAATAGGAAAAAGAGAAATCATTTTGTTATTTTGATTTGTAAGAAAGAAGAAAAAGAGCTCTGTAGAGAAAACAAGCTAAGATGGTGAGGAAATGACATGCTAGGCAAGAGAGAACCCCAAGAATGAGAGCAAGTGCACTATAGGTATGCAACCAACAATCTCAAACCAATTTTCGAAATTTGCATTGCTTTAAGTGAATTTTGAGTAAATTTTGATTTTAAGCATTTATACATATCAAAATGAATAAAATTAGGTTCTAAGGGTAGTAGATAGGAAGACAGGAAATGGGTTGGAAGGAAATAAGAAGAAAATAAGAAAAAGATAATTTTTTAGCAAAATACACTAGGTCAGCACACTAAACCTATTAGGTTGACCAAGTCAACCTAGTAGGTTGAATCAGGGTGAAAATCCATATGGTTGACCTAGTAGATGTAAGTTGACCTAGTGTATTCTGTCAGCTGAAACTAAGTGAAAAGGTGTCCAGCTAGTATGTAAGGGAAAAAATGGACCATAAACACCAAGGAGAAGAAAATAAGAAATTCAGGATAAAATAAGACAAAAAATAGAGAAATTTTGGTCAAACTAGGTTGACCAAAGAGCCAAAATAAGCATTAAAAAGTATGTCAAAAATTGAAAGAGGACTATAATGGACCAAAATGACCAAATAAAGGGAAGAGGGACCAAAATAGGTTAAAAATTAATAGAGTATGCTTATTTTTTATTAAAGATAGAATGTATAAAGAATTTATTATGGATAGAGATGTGATAGAGGTAGCAATCACACTAGAGGATGTTCATGCCATCCTCGAACTGCCCATAGTAAGAGCACCAATAACCGTAGGGATATCAAAAAATATAGAGGAGAGGGGAGCCTTAGCCATGTGGGATAAAAGCTTAGAGATGATATTATCAGGGTGGAGAATGAGTATGGACTATGTGTGTATATCACAAATTCTAGGTCTCCAAAAGGTAGTGATAGACCTTGTGATATAGCGTGTGCTCTGTCACAAATCAGATGGCAAGGTACCAGTATACATGATATCATTGAGTAAAATGATGTTGGATGAGGGAGTGTTATATAATCTAGGCTCTACCATTTGGGTCTAGCTTGTTTATGATTTATTTGAGATGCGAGACAGAGAATATAAGACCATGGGATCAATCATAATACTAATAGCATGTATATATGAGAGATTTCTTATATATCATCCATTTGGGCTACCTCATGCAATCAATAGTAGGTCACCTCAAGTGAGGAGATGGAGGGAGGACCAAGTAGCATGGGTTGTGCCCCATGTGCTATTACTATAGATGGTGAGATGTACTAACATAATGTGGTGACCATATGAGTAGCTAGGGACTACTTGTGAGAGCTGGCATACAATTAGACTAGCACTAGAAAGGAGAGAGGTGATAGGGCACTATACATGGTGGAGAGAGCCACATGTGGTGGCATGAGTTTTAGGTAAGATGGGTCTACCTCATATAGTGACACTGATACTCATGCTCAAGTAGTGGACTTAGCATGTGAGAGAGCCATGAGGGAAGAGGGGACTCGAACTACTGATAGTGAGACTAACATTGAGGCCATACTAGGAGCAACCATAGATTGGTATGTTATGACAAAGGGTAGAGTAAGAAGAGGTAGAGGTAGGGGTGGAGATACTAGATGTACCACCACCAGCTCTAAAAAGAGATGAACTACGACCATCGAGGACACGACAGTGACTGAGGCAGGAAGATAGAGTAGAGACCATCATCATCCTTGGTGATTCAGTAGAGGAGCTAGAGGAGAGGATAAAGAGACCACTCAGATGAAGGCTAAGATGGATGCAAGCCATAATAGTTAAGTTTTAGTTAAGGAGATGACCAACAGAGGAGGTACTAAGAGGCCACACAAATGGGGAGACTATGTTATTCAGTCACGCTGATGGTGAGACCATAAGAGCCAAGAAATAGATTGGTAATAAAAAGTATGATTAATTTATTGCTTAAGTTTTTATTTGGTAGATAGATAGATATTATGAGATATGACAGTGATATAATATCCATCTGGTGTGATGTTGTAGGCATACCTAAGGATGAGGAGAGATGGGGGTCCCTAGTTAGGGGAGCACTCCATAACATCCTAGACTAGACTCTAAGATATACAACCCCATGACACTAGAGGATTTGAGTGTACCATCTACCCTAGCTCAGGCGAGTTAGTTTAGACTACAAGGACAGGCCATGAGGCAAATATAGATGTAGAGAGAAAGGTCACATCCACTAGCAAAGATGGCTACATGGGAGAGGTAGGTCTGGTAGGCCCTAACTAATGAGAGAGTTGCACATCAAGATATAGTGACACAAATGATGTAGGCATATATGATGATGTAGACCTAGCTGATATAGGCACATGTAGTGACCCAGACTGAGTTGGTATAGGCACAGGTGTAAATAGCATGTCTATAGGGATAGCTAGAGGGATTGAGATCTCAAACTACCTCATTTAAATGTACTATTCAAAGGAGTCAGATCAAGGCCTCAGCAAGCAGCATGGCTAGTCCATGAGATAGATATGATGGAGCCCAGCCCTAGTGCTGAGGCATTGTATGTGATTATATATGTTGTATCAAACTCATGGTATATATACATGATGTATCATTTTGGCATATTGGTGTTGGTTGTGTATGTTGTCTGTATGATGGTCGGGTTTGTACATTATGGTTGAGGTTGTGGATGCTTTAGATATATTTCTTTCTATCACATGCATTTAGATTTGTTGTATATGCTATAGGAAATATATGTGATGTGGTTTATTTTCTAGAATTATGGATAACACATGCATGGTTTTCAAAAAGAAATAGGCAAAAAGACTTGGAAAAATATAATCAATCAAAAATTACTACACGCTAATTCAAGTTGGAAAATGTGTAATAACATAAAAAATGACTAAGTATAAAGAACCAAGAGAATGGCAAACAAGATGGTAAAACGGTAATTTGTTTTTAAACTAATGTGAAAGATTTTAGCACTAAATTAAAATAAGTAAAATCATACTAAATGTCATGTTGGGAAGTATGACAAACAAAGTAAAAAAATGGAAGGGATAAAAAGGGCACAAATGGTAATTAAAACAAATCAAAATTAAGTCAATCAATTATACTATTTCATGATGGGAAGTATAAAAGAGAAACAAAATTTGAAAAAAATTGGTCTTAAATTTATCATACTAATTCAAGATATAAGTATGAGAAACTCAAGAAATGGTTGTAATCTTACATGCGCTCCAAAAATAAGAAAATAAAAGGCAAAAGAAAAATGAAGTAAGCATAAAACATACTAAATATCAAGATGTGAAGTATGTCAAATTATGTGTAACCTCATAATCAATCAAATCTTATTTCTTACTTGACACATGTAATTTGGATGGTGACTTTTTTACTGGAAAAAAAATTGTTTTGTTGTTTTGTGAGGAGGGTCAGGTCCTATCTGTGGTCTTATACTGCAACTCACAAAATAAATCCCAAGGGGTACCAAAATAGCATTGGTAATTAGAAGGATTAGTAATGATAAATCAAGGATGTGGGTGATAGGATGGAAAAGGTGGTAATTTGTGAGGAATGCCAAGTCCTATATGCGGTCTTACAAATCAACTCACAAATGAAATCCCATGGGGAGTGACCAAAAAGCTAAACAATATTTCCCAAGAGGAAATATGAGGAAAGGGAATGAAAAAGGGAGTCTTAAAATCAAAGACTTAGGCATCTTATGAGAATACCTTAGGAGGTAAGAGGTATACTAAGGACATGAGAAGACACTAGGTGACTAGTGGTCATCTATGTATAAAGGAAACCTATTCCCTATAGACACAAAGCTTTGTAGGTAGATAAGTGTGCTACTAAGATCAACTCATAAAGGTAGATTGGTACAAATAAAATTAAAATGGACCTACCTCCCCATGACGTGTTCCCCGCTCCTAAGGACCCTTTACAGTGTCATTAATATATTGCAAAGATTGGGTACTAGCATGAGAAAGTAGGTACCATTAAGAGATTTTTGTTCTCTCTTTTAATCTACTAGCCTACCGTACCCTAAAGGACCTCGGCTCTATTGTGAGGCCAACTATGGAGTTTGAGCTTCGAATAGAAGAAGGAGATGTGCTTTCAATCATGTCTTTTAGTGTGATTTAACTTTTGAGAATATTTTTGCCTTTTTTATATCATTGCCTTTTATTTAAATGATTTGGCTTTTAGATTTATTTTTAAGGTTTTTTAATATTCCTCCTCCATACAAATTTGGAAAACCAAACACAAGAGAGATATTGATATGCATGAATGATTTCTAGGCTAAGGCTAAAGGAAGCCAAGTAACCCAAGATAAAAGACTGACTAGGACACTTAGGCTTGATAATGAACAAGTATGTGATCTCAAGTCTCAACTATGTATATGCTTATGTTGTGAAAAAGGAAGAAGGTAAAAAGATATCTAAAGGAGTACCGATGAAAGGAAATACTAATGAGAAAGATTGTTTGCTAACTGATCACATGGTAAAAGGAAATAATAACCAAAAAGGGATAGGGTAGATATGACCAAGTCACCATGACAACTATCTGTGAAAAATAAATATAAGAGAGCAAATAATCATGAAGATACAAGGGAAGAGTTTTGAGAAAAACTCTTAAAGGAAAAGAAAGCAATGAAAAAGAAAAAAATAGCAATGATAAGGAAAAGACAAGTATATGTGAAATATAAATAATCAAAACTATCTATAGTATAACAAGAAGGGACAACATGATATAAGATAAGAAATAATTTGACTTAATGTCAAATGATATAATTAAAAATAGATAAAAATAAGATTGAAGTACATGTCCAATCTAGATGTAAATGAGAAATCACCATGCATATGCTCATAAATACTGGGAAATCTATCCACACACATTATCCAAGACATCAGATAAATCTCTATGAGGTTGAATATGAACTACTGCTAATGTCTCGTCAATCTTTGTTGAATACTGAGCAAATACTTCTTTTCTAATCTCCTCAACTAAAAAAGTAGGAATGCTCATTAGATCATGTTGAGGAGGGGAATTAGGTGAAGGATGGTCAGGAGAATGTGTGGGAATGGGATCTATGGGAAAAATTTGGAATCACCGATGGAGAAGAATCCATGGGTGAAGGAGGGTCCACGGGTGGAGAAATAACCACAAGTGGAGGGAGAGAAAGTGGTGAATGGACCACATGAGGTGTAGCTATGGGAGGAATGGTAGAAGGTCTAGGATTAGCTATAAGATGATCCTTAAGATTTTGCTAAAGGATACAGCAACAATCAATGTGATGTGTGTCGTATTGGTGCCATAGACAATACCTCTCACCATACTTAGGTATTTTTTTAGGAAGAATCTTTGGAGGAGGTATGGTAGTGTTTATTGATGGGTAATAAAGATGCCAAGTATCAGTTGTTGGGATAAATAACAGAAGCACACAATTGATTACCAAGCAACTTAATATGTGGAAATTAACCAGAATACACAAGTAACTAGAATCCAAAAATAACACATGATATGAGAGACAATACACAACTTGTATTAAAACTCTTTTAGAAAGAAATACAACAAAGAAGGCTGCCACAGTTCTTCTTCCTTACACACCTCTAGGGCTCCCACACCTCTAGGGCATAAACAGTAGATCTTCCCTCAAAGCTCTCTCCCTTAGGTCCCAACACCCAACTCAAATACAGAGTTGGTGTTCACCTTACACCTGTGCTCCACGCACTCCACAAATACTCAACGTACTCCAAGTAGATCCCACCTGATTCTACTCCTTGTTGTGTTATTGTCCTATCTAATCTTGCACACCTGCAAATCAATCTGGTTCTGCACACCTATGAACCTTGACCTTGCACACACATACACCTACAAATCAATGATCTCACTTACCATGTAGATCTCCTATAGAAGCCATGCTCACTTGATGACCAAGATCATACACTCCTAAAGAACCCTGCTGATTCTCCAATCCAGCACCCACACTTGGTACTGTGGCACTAGGAGGAACACACCATTGCTCACCTCACACACAGAAGGAGCTTATATTATTGCTCTCTTACTCTCTAGCACTCATTTACAATACAACCAATGAGTCTCTTAAATATATCTCATGCAAACAATAATTAGACACCTAATTACAATAATTAGATCCACAGCTTCTAGTCTAAATTTGGCTCTTGACATGCAAACACTTGGTTCGTTAGCTAACTGCCCGTAACATACTCGTAGCTCAAACCACAGGTGACTAACGTCGGTCCCTGTTTGCCTGGGGGGTGCCGAGGCCAGCCGACTACTGACCGACATCGGTTGCCTTCCTATCTCCTCCCTGTCGACGTCAGTTGGCCTGACCGACGCCGGCGTCTGTGACACTCCGCAACCCTTCTGCAACCTCCTCCATGTCTGCATCAGTGAAGCTTTTAGCTCCACAACCTAACATCAGTATATTATCATAATTTATGATAATGGGTAGAAGAGTGATTATCAATCCCATGGAAGCATCAAATACATTTTTGAGTATTCTTAGGAGAAACACTAATGGGAGAAGGTGTAATAGGCATGGATGAAGAAGGAGATGGATCATCATCCCATTTAGTGGGAAAAAGATCCATTTTGGGCAAAGGAAGCAAGCCATCACCAAGAGAAGGTGGTGAGAGAGAAGTAATGGAAGTAGGTTGAATAGAAATAGAAGAAGTAAAAGTAGGCTCAACAATATTGGAATAATCAACAAATAACTAGTTCTAACATATATTCCATTGTGGGAAGAGTGAGATCAATAGAAGGTCTAAGGAGGGTTGAACTAACCTCAAGAGTGAACCAATGATAGGAGACATGGAACCTAGAAAAATGATAAATTATGGTCATAACATGATCTATGAACATAGTCCTTCAGGGATCCTTAGAAATTGGAGGTATTGGCACCATCTCTACTTTATGATAAAGAGGAAAAATACAAGAATTAGGAACTATAAATGTTAGAACATGAGAAGATGCACAAAAAGAATTAAATAAAAAAGAACGATAATGCATAATCTTGACATCACGGGTTTGGACAAGGCCACCTAATAAAGGATCATCTAAAGAATAGCCATTGTCATAATCTAGTGTATGAAGATTAATGACACAAGTTGGAACAACTTTGTCATCAGAAGAAGCATGGTGAATAGAATGCCTAGTCTTGGATAAGATTGCGGTAATGTCATCACAAGGTGGTTTGTGAGAATGAGGTTAAAATGAGGCTAGAAGTTGCAAGCTGAGATGAGGTGTGAGATCAAAAGTTATAATATTTAAGTTAATCTCATCAAGCTCATCATCATCAGAGTCTAAAAGGTTAGGAGAAATGTTACCAATGAGCTCAAGATGCCCATTCTAACCTCTAGCTGAGTTGATAGAAAAATTGAAACATTGTGATTCACATAATGGAATACTAGGTAAAGGCTCAAGAGTAGGAATCTTGAAAACACCACGATCTTGGAATTATTCAAAATTCCAAGGGTTAGTATTTCCTCAAATCCTATAAATTACTCCATTATAATGGAATTCAACACATTTGTAGGAAAAATAAGTGATATCTTGCATACAATGAGTCCACGGCCTACCAAGCAAGATGTTATAAGAAAGAGGGAAATTAAAGATCATCACCTTTAAATGAATGGTAATAGGTAGGACAGTAATGGGAAGCCACACACACCCAAGAGGAGGTAGGAGCTACATATGGACTTAATATTGCATTTTGAATATATAAAGGTTTTAATGAAATCAAGAGAAGCAATATAAGTGCCATAACCCTCATCAGTCAATGCTCATTTGACTTGGATATCACCTATTTGGATACTAATAAATAAGGGAGGATCATCTGCATGTAGCAGAATCTCATCAAGAATCATAGATGCGATGGAAAATTTCAAAGAAAGAGAAGTGTCAATAGTGTCATCAACATTGATAGATATTTTTTCACATTATTGTAAGATACTATCCTCATAACTAGATAAGGCTACCTCCCGTCCTGCTAAGGGAGGAAGAGGGAAATTCATCTCAAATAATAATTGCATAAGATGGTTTCGATGATAGGGAGATGTCTTCATAAGCTCAAGAAATGAAATTTGAGATGGGAGATTAGTGAGTTCCGTAATGGGATCCCACTCATCATAACCCATGAGAAGATTGTTAGATATAGGTGCGTAATGGTTAAGGAGGTCTTTGGAAGAAGGAACCAAAAAGAATTGAAATTTGTGTTGATAAGAATGAGAAGGTTTATAAGGAGGTTGTAAATCATTTGGTGATGAAGAAGTAGTTGGTTTAGATTGATATTGAGAAGTAGAAAAAGTGTTAATAGAAGGTTGATTATCATTAGAAGATTGATTATCATTGTTACTAGAAGATGATGAAAGAATAGTAAAAATAGAATGAGATGTGTTATCCAAGGGAGAATCATAAACTAGATCATCATCAAAGTTTATAAAATCTTCTTGCCCCACCTCGTTCAAATGAGTTGTAGAAGAATCTTGGATAACATGGAATATCTTAGAAGGAGGTGGGGTTTAGATAGGTTGGGAATCAATGAAAGCCACCACCCTTCACATATTAGCCATGATAACCACATTTTCTTCAGAATGGGTTCAAAAATACTTTCTACATTATTAGTGGAAGAGGTGGGCTTGTCTTGGTTTTCTTGAATAGGTTGATGATTAGGTAAAGGATCTTTGTAAATAGCTAAATGAGCATTGTTTGATTCACGGCTTAGATTTTATCATGAGTTTTTTAGTCCTTGAAAGCAACTTCATAAGCTTGTTAACACTTGTAAGTGATAGCATCATGATCAAAATTAAGACCAAGAATAAAATCCATAGCTAAATTATGAAGTTGTCTATAGGTCTCATGAGAGTGACCCCAACTAGCATGAAACTAACAAAACTTTCTAGGATCATACCAAGTTTTCATAGGACAAATAGGGTCAATATCTTGAGGGAGAGGCATAGGTATATGCTTAAGTAATTCAACTAAGGAAATAGGTTTATGGACATTAACAATGTTTGGTGATGAGAAATAAGGATTAGTATATTATTGAGAAGGAGTTAGTTCCGAAGAAGGGGTAAGAATAACAGCTTGAACATTGTGAATGGTATCATATGAATCGGTAACACCATCATTGGTAATATTTCAGTTTTTGTTTTTAAGTGACTAATGAGGACCCATGAGAGGTTGGGGTGGCTCGAATTGACACATAAGGAAATCTTGTCATTTAGCTTGGTTAATAGCTTCTTCCAAGGTACGTGGAGAAAGGGTACAGACTTGATATTATAATTTAGGAAATAAAACATTTGCAAAGAGATGAAAGAGATTGTCATTTACCATGTTATGTTCACACTTATTTGATAAAGTCTTCCATTGTTTAACAAATGTTTGAGCGGTTTCATTTTCATGTTGTTTGCAATTGATGAAGTGGGCCAAAGTGTTTTTAGGAAGATCACTAGTTTGGAATTCTTATACTAAAGCATTCACTAAATCCTCCAAACTAATGATGTAATGAGATCTAAGTTGATTATACTAATCCAAGGCATCACCTGTGAGGATTTTGGCAAGGAGTTTGGT
Organism: Torreya grandis; assembly: GCA_037957365.1. Lineage (NCBI taxonomy): Eukaryota > Viridiplantae > Streptophyta > Pinopsida > Cupressales > Taxaceae > Torreya > Torreya grandis. The sequence continues at coordinate 2,175,577 of JARHVA010001927.1, read as the reverse complement.
AGCAGCAAAGGTGTTTAATTTGACCCAATCCTTATAAAGATTTCTAAATGTATTAAGATGAAGGGTAAGATCAGTTGATCCATTATAAGAGATGGTAAGTGCTATACCTCTGATATCAATGTTGGCAATTTGAGTAGTAAGATGATCATTTTATAAATACTTGATAGCTTTGTTAACTAATGGAGGTTGAGGAATGAGATTGCCTTGATGATCTCAAAGAGGGGGAGGAGGAACACTTTGGTTATCTATTCCCCAAGCCATTAGTTGTAGTTGTGTTTAAAGATTAAGAAGGTGGTTTTACATTCTCATCATTTGAATCATGGTATGAGCTTGAAATGTGTTCATTTGTTTGAGAGTTTGTAATACTAGTTGATGAGTTTGATTAGTGTTATTAGAATTAGTGTTAGTGTTTGAGTTAGTATTAGTGGCTTGGGTACCACTATTAGTGTTGACATGAGTTTGAGAAGAGCTATGAGAATTTGAAGCACTAGTGGTAAAATCAACTTGTGAAGCAAAAGATGGACTAGTAAATGGTTGAGATGAAGAAGCACTAGAAGTATGATTACCTTGGGTAGTAAACCATGAACTAGTGAATGGATTAAGGATAGTGGATCTTATGAGATGCCCACTAGATGTAAAACCACTCATATTAGTCAAGATATTAGGCATGGAGGTAGAAGAAGTTAAAGAAGATGTCATAGCATAAGGAGTCAAGATTTAAGGGAGAGTTTGAGAAGCAAAGAATTAAATACCTCCAAATATAGTTGATAAAGTGGAAGTAAGAGAATGAGGCTCTCCAACTTGATAGCTAATCATGAGGATATAGATGGTAGAAGGGTCTTTCCCTCTATGTTGAGGGAATTCTATGATAAAAAGAAGCATTTAAGGGGTATATTCTAACTAAGATTGATCTTTTAAGAAGAGAGGGTTATGCTACAAAGAGGTATTATGAGGATTCCCATAATTCATTGTACGAGTTGCAATATGGATATTACTAGCATTCTCAAAAGGAACCCTACTTTATCTATGGGAGACACTATTAGGATTAGTAAATTCCATCATATTTGTTGATTGATTTTTAGTGTTATCACCAAACAGATAGCCATGATGAAAGGAAGAAAGGAAAGATGAGATAAACAAGGAATCAGAAAGTGGCTATAACTGCACTAGGTCGACTTGGTTGACCTAGTACAAAAATTGGGTCTGTGAAACTAAACTATGTCTATAGGATCGACCCAGTATAGAGAACAAAGACTAGAAAAAAAGGGGGAAAAGTTTGAAAATAGTACTAGGTTGACCTAGTACAGTGTATAGGGGCTATAAAATATGCTAAGTCAACTCGATCAACCTAGCACAGTAAACAGGAAAAAGAAAGAGTTGATAATCAATTTGTGAAAATAAAGCAAGATAATTTACAGTTAATCTAAGAAAGTAAATGATAAAAGTAAGCAAACAATCAATTGAATTGATGCACCCAAATCAAAAATCTTGCACCAATATGAGCTAGTTCAAGTTCTTGCATGCACAATTAAGCAAAGAGTAGGCAAACAACTTGGAAAGTAAAGCTAACTAATTGATCAACCTAGAATGTTAGATTATTAAGAATGATTTTAAATGATAGAAAGTTGGTTGTAAATAAGGTACTAAATATCAATCTATGGATGGTTTTAGGTGAGTTTAGGATGAAAGGGACTGTAGTAGAAATGATATAGGCTTGGTATTGGGGCCTACCCCCTCACTTCACACACCGTAGTGATAAGAGTGTCAGGTGCTTAGCCAAAATATACCATTAACCATGCTTTATACTTGACCAAAGTATCAACTTAGATTCCTCCTTGGTGATGAAATCCAAGCAGGTTGGCCTAGGTAGTCAAATGTTAAAATGCTTTTTGATGTTAAGTGATTTGATCGTGTGTGCATAAAATAGAAATAGTGCAACTAAGCAGTTCATTAAAAACCTCCTAATTAGACTATGTGAACTATTCTAAACATGCAAATAGCTAAAATGAAAGATGTGATTGGCATATAAGGTGAATTCCAACTTTGAAATAAGGTATAGTGAAAAACTATATGCACAATAAATAGAACTAGGTCAAGAATGTCAAGCTAGCATTATTGAAAATAGGGTCTAGAAAACCTATTAGGTCAACCAAGTTGACCTAGTTATTTTAGACAACAAATAAGACATAAAACTAGGTCAACCAAGTCGATCTAGTTGGCTATGTAGAGGTAGTTTTTAAGGCTACAAACTTGAAAAGAAAGTACAAAAATAGAGAGATACAAAAGAATATAAACTCACCTTGATGGTTTAGAGATAGAAAATTGTTGATCCAAAACTTGTAAACTAGGTTGAGCTAGTCGACCAAGCAATACATAAATCTATTGAAAAAGTGTTGACCAAGTTGGTTAGACTAGAATTTTTAAAATGTACTAGGTCGAGTTGGTTGACCTAGTATGATGATTTGAAAGTCTAGAAACTAGAATATATATTAGGTTGAGTTGATTGATCAAGATATACAAAAACTACTACAAAGTGATTGCAAATACACTAGGTCAATTGGGTCAACCTAGTAGGTTAAATTGGTATTCAAAAAAGTGCTAAAAACTTGTACTAGGTTGAGCTACTTGATCTAATTGCTTGTTCTTGTGCACAAATAAAAATAAAACTAGGTTAACATAATCGAATTGGTATGTCAAAATATATGATAGAAATGATGAAAAAATAATGATATAAATAAAATAAAAGTGAACAAATCCAACAAGGGTTAGAATCACGTTGGGTTCACTAGAATGTATGCAATCAAAATTACATGATGCATAATGAATTAATCTTGGATCAGATAAGATAGAGCACACCTACACTTCTAACTGGGTATACACTTGTTAAGTGGGAGCATGACCAATATGGGGATCTGCTAGACCCGATTAGGGGATCACTTGTATCATTTATCACAACACATCATGCTAGGAAGGGTTTTAAAGCCTACAGTCTAACACAATCACACAACAACCCTAAAAGAGTCCTATGATTTGATATTCACTTATGTCAATAAGAAAGAAAGTAAACTATTCTAATAACAAGTAAATAAACTAATCTAGTGTGCACTAAAGCTTGTGGCACAATGTGGGTGTTAGAACATAACAAATAAACAACTAAACTAAACATGTTTAGGATACATACACTCACATCAATGTATACATAATCCTAATACATGGAAGAGAATAATACATATTGCATTATCTATCGAGTCTTATAAAGGAGAAATAAAGTTAGGAATACTTACCTTTGAAGACGAACCTATCGAGTTTCAACCTCTTCCTTGGCCAAGGTGCTCCACAAGAGATTATTCTTTCTTGTAAGGATAACAAAGATAAATCATATCTAGGCTACGTAACCTATCTAAGTGATCCGGGTAACAATTCAAGCAATAATTTGGGCGATGGTTATACCCCAATTGATGACAGAACTTTTGGGAGCCATAACTTTTGCACCATAGCTCCTATTGACTCCCTATTTGAACCATTAGAAAGCTAAGAAAAATGATAATTTAGTGATATGGCGTGAACTTTTATCAGTGGTTTTTGACCCCCAAAAACCCAATTAAAGTGCCCCAAATTTCAATTTTAGTAGTGCAGTCTAAAAATAGTAGGTTTCTAAAAATAGTAATTCCTCAAATTTTGTATTGTTGTAAATTATGGAAGTCAAACCACTTAATCTCCGTCAATATTAGTGACCTTTCACATCCTTATCCTACCTTAAAAATGTGTATAAATAAATATGCAACCTAAAATGGAAATCAGACATCTCTTCTCAAAGATAAGCATATGGTTGTATTGTAACTTTGAGTAATAAAATATCTCTTCTTAGTGAAATCATTGTTACTATGTTATTTTCATGTTCTTGAAATATATGTCAATAAAAAATTTTGAGTTTTGGATCACTAATCATCCAAAATACTTCTCCACAAGATAATATCAGAGCTCCAAAGAAAGTATTGAACCCTAAAGCTTTATTCCTCAAGTAGAATGATCAATAAGTAGATGTTCATTCACACTTCTTCACTTAATTCTTCTATTCTTATAAATGGTGGGAAATAACCTTGTATATATAGTGGTATCTTACCTAAAAACCATTTAGGCATGTTAGTTGTACTAGGTCAATTGGGTCAACATAGTACATTCTCGGGCTAATGCCTAAAGTCTGTGCTAGGTCAGTGGGGATGCAAACAAGTCAAAATAGCTAAAGTATCCCTAGAATACACTAGGTTGACCAAGTCGACCTAGTGTACCGAACACGTAAAAAGGGTAATAAGGCAATAAATAAAGGAATAAAACATGATAATGACTGTAATGGATAGGAAAGAGAAGAACAAGCCTAGGGTTCATGGTTTTAAGGAGCTAGTGTGTAGATAAAAAGTGGCAAAAGGAAAAACAACCTTACAAAGCACTGATGGTCTACCCACCCCCTTCTTGGTGCACCCTTTAAGGCACGAACTTAGAGAGATTAAGAATTGATAGGTTCTTGCAAGATATGAAGTGTTAGTAATCAATAAAAGTTTGAAAATATTATGTGTATACATGCTTTATGCAATAGTGTTATGCAGATGTAAAATGACGAACTAAGAGTGTTTGATGTGGTTAGGGACTAGAGTGAGGGTTTTAATATGATTGTATCTATATTGGGTGGTTGTATGCAAAGAATAGGTAAATTTACCTTTTTGGTTTTGCTTGTATTCTTGCTTGCTTTGTAATATTTGCCAGTAAATTCTAAATGAACTTTGAATGAGCTTTGATAGAGATTTATTGGTCATGGATTAAATGGATTCACGTTAGGATAACATAATGAAGAATAGGAAAGTAAAGGGTCATTTGGGCTTGAAATGTGATTGGACAAGAGCATAAAAAATGGGACACCCTAGGGTCTGGCACTATAGTCCAACCCCAACATTCCTATCCTATAAGTTCCTGACTTGGGGGGATGGAATTAGCAAGAGAAATAGAGCTTGGTTGAGCTAGAATCATGTCTTAAAATTCTATAGATGACTAATTATAATCAAAAAGGTGTTTAAAAGGGTCATGAGAGCATACAAGAAGTTCCTATGGATTGGGTGTCATAAGACACACTCAAACTACCAATTTAGACATTTTATATGACTACATTTGCCCCCTTTTATTCTAGCGATACAACAAAGTGAAATACTAGGATAAAGGAAAAGTAGAAAGCATACCTAAACTTACCTGTAAAGGTGAATCTCATAAATCTGTGTGATTTTGAGTGTGCATAGAGAGAGAACATCATGAAGTGTAAATCTGCAAAAGAAAATCAAGAGTAGATCGCTTCTTACTAGACACACTATGTCTAAAGTAAAAATGTACAAAAGCTAGGTAAAAAAGAGGAAGAGAAAGGAATGAATACACCTCATCAGGTACGTGAATCGATATAAAAACTATTGTGATTTTAAGTGATACTAGGTATGTGTTGAATGATGTTATACCAAGAGTAATATCATGAACAGAGCTAAGTGTTCAATTCTCTAAGAGTGGCTCAAAAATGCAAAGACTGGCCCTTTGGCTCCATCATCACCTACTAAGTGAAGTTATGTAATCATGCATGTGTTAATTGATATTTAGACTATGTGTCCAATCCCTTTGAGTAGGTGGCTCAAGAATACAAAGGCTAGCTAGTCATTTGGCTCCATCATTGCCTACTAAATGAAACTATGAACTGATACTGGTATGAATGTGTGCCATATAAGATAGCTCTTGAAGCCTATAAATGCTCTGTAATATGATAATATAACATGGATATTTGAGTGTGTACTAGAAACTAGGCCAATCTTGGTCACTCTGGAAGGAGGAGATTAGGCTTGTATGAAAGCCACTCTAAAACTAGAAACTAGGCTTATGTGGAAGCCACTCGAGAATGTGGAGGTTAGGCTTGTATGAAAGCCACTCTAAAATGATACCAACCACCTAAAGATGGAATAAGGCATGCAACTACAAAGAATGCCTGGGTAATATACTAAACTCAAAAAGAAAATAAGTCAAATGTGCCATGCATATTGCCCCCAATCACTGGTGTCTATAACATGGATTCTGATCTGGATGTTACACCAACTGCCCAATCTGAAACTAGAAGTGAGAGCTATCATGCCACACATGATGCCCCCTATATATGGATTCTTTGATAAAAACTATATTGAAACTGTTGAATCTAAATTGATCTGTATCTGATAAAATTGTAGTTGAGTTTACCTTTTTGCCTATTTATGGAAAATTTAATTTTTTTGTTGTTTGGACAAGAGTACTAAAAATAGGACACCCTATTATCTGGCACTATTATTGAATCTGATGATTATTCTATAATCATCACTATTTTTTTGGTTTGTTATGTCTAGTTTGACCTCAGATTGTTGTTTTGAGTGTTTTGAAAACTAATTTTTTGATCGATATGAGCTCTGATCTCTATGATAAAACCCTTGTTTGTTTCCCTCTCTTTTGAGGGTAGGAATGAAGATCTTGTAATGACTGCCCTTAAAATAAAGAGCCCTACAAGTGTGTTATGCTATGAAATACATGATATAGTAATGATAATAAAAAAGATGTCTCAATATATAGCATAGTTTGTATTGGAGATTGTTAGATCAATAGGGGTATGTCTAGATAGATATAACAATGTAATAGCATTTGCAATGTGCTGAATTAAAATTGGAAATGTTAGTTATTAGTTGTTATTTGTCAAGGAGGGATAGAATATGATGTCCATCATGGCATCTAAGATAGCAAGAAAATGCATGATGTGGATTATGGCATTGTAAATAGTGAGAAGCAAACAAGCACCTAAGGTAAGAAGCAAGAAGCATATAAGAGTGGCCAAGGGGCCAAGAAAATAAGGGACATGGGCATATGTCACTCAAACTAGAAAGTAGGGCATATAAGGCATGCTCAAATGTCACATACACATATAATTAAAAACAAGCAAGGTTGGCATGAGGACCACAAGCACATAGAAGACTACAAGCAAAGGACATTGGCAAATGTCCTAAGGCACGTACAAGAGATAAAATAGGAATTGATAAATACAATCACATCTAGCTATGCAAAGTAAGGAAGGAAAGTATGTAAATTCTAGAAATACAATTGCATCTAACTAATCAAAGCAAGAAGTGAAAGTATGCAAGACATGGAGTACAAGACTAGGTAGATTCGAAGAAAATACACAAGTGTTATATACAAGTGAGTGTCGATAGAGTAATTTATATAAGCTAGTAAGTAATGTATATCATCATGATAACTAGAGTGTGTGGTGTATAAATAACATAACCTGGATGGTGTAGTCATGTAGAAGATGCCCCCAGTGGGTAGATATATTGATGTATGTCTCAAATGTATAAGTAGGATACCCCCTCAATGGGTAGAGTGAATCAATCAAGGATATGGGTGTTACTACACAAACTCAAAAAAATCAAGTGAAGTATGGTAATGTATATAAATCAACAAATAATAGCATATAACAACAAATGTAAGTCTAACGATGGTAGTAAAAATGTAAAGTATGGATAATGCATACAGTTGAAATATTTTTGGATTTTTAAATATTTGAATGTTTTTATATTTTGAGTTATTTGAATGTTTTTGTATTTTGTCATATTTAAATGTTTTTGGTATTTTTGATATAAATTATGTATAATTAAGCATAAGGAGACTATGTACAAGAAATACTAAGAAATTATGTACAAGTAAGACTAAGAAAAAATGATACTAACCGATGAGTCTCATGAGAGACTCCCTATCATGGTATCCTATATCAAATAAAAGAATCATGTGTGATTATAAAGCATGAGGGAATGGATGTGAATATAACTCTAAATATTTAGATTCATTGTCGATATCTTGTAAATCATAATAACATGTATTATTCCATTCATCATTATCATCTTGATTTTGAACCAATGGAATGTTAGTGTTGACTTTTATTGTATCTGGATCTTCTCCTTCGATAAATAATGTATGTGAATAATTTGCCTTAGGATGTTCAATAAATTCCAAACCTTCGTGACAAACATTATCAACTTCTAAAATAGGAGTAGTGATGCCTTGAGCCTACTTGCCCAACCTTTGACCTTGATAATCAAACTATTGTAAATATTTTTGACCAAACCCATACTGATTTGAAAGTTGAGCCTCATTTTATAGAGGTAGATTTGCATCTTTTTTGTGCTTTACCTATGCTTGTGGTATTATTTCTTTCTTTGATTTTGCTTTTTGATCCTTTTGTTGTTTTGAGTTATGCTTTGGTAACCACTTTTATATTATTTCTAAATTTGATCCTTTGTGAATGTGTTCCTATGTCACTGTGGATTGCTTGACTGATTTACCTTGTATAGGGTCCTCATTAGAAATTATCTATTGTATATGTGTTTTCAATGCCAAACATGAATCTATGTAATGCCCATGCATTCTATGATATGCACAATAATAACTAGATCTTCTTACTGGATGTAGAGGAGGTAGTTTGATCAATTTAGATTTAATCATTTCTCTTAGTACCTCACTTGAACTCTTATGTGATCTTTGAATGATTTTTGAATCACTAGCTATAGAGTTGCTTTGTTGTGATTTCTTATTTTGATATGTAACATTGCTTGCAACCAATTGACTAGGTGAAGGTGCATATACATGATTGACACTAGGTTGCCTTTGAGGCTTTTGTATTATAATATGATTTTCCAATGTTGTGATATTTTCATGTAATATATGATTCTACATTTGTAAGTCTAAAATTAACTTACTCATACTAGTGATTTGATCCCTTAGAGTCTCACAAGTGCAAACCTTAGTTGCTTCTGATTGAACATGTAAGCACATATGTTGAAGAGGGTTTGAAGAAGCTATAGGCTGAATGTATGCATTAGGAACAATAGTATAGGCTTCCTCACCTTTTGAAGGGGTGATAGCATGGACCTATTTAGAGGGAAAGTAGTTATTACCCTATTTGGGGAGAGGAGGAGAAGGAAATTATTTCCTGTGCGTAAGATATGGCATTAAAACTTGACAGGTGGTTGTTAGCATATGTAATGGATCCTCTAAGTATGTGAGGATTTTATTCTTAATTGAATTACATAAATAGAGAGATAGCATGTTAAAAAAATAATGAAACCTTGTATTACAGAAAATTAAACATTGATTTGAAGGAAAGGGATCTTAACTTGTTTAGCAATAAAAATTTTAATATCATCCCATATTATGAAAAGTAAGCATGAAAGAGAAAGAATGAAGTTTTGTATTAACATATGGTAGATTTCATCATTAATGTACATTGTATGACCGAGTATGGACTCATTATTTGTAATAAATGTTTTGAAAGAAGTGAGATCTATTTTTGATTGTATATGTGAAATCTAATTCAAATGTAAGGTGGTACCTCAAGTGGATAAAGGGACCTAGTATATGCAACTAGGGTTTGAAAAAAATGATTTTTAAAATTCTATGGAAAATTTTAAAAATTTAAATGAAAAATTTTGATTTAAATATGCTGAAAAAATTAGAAGAATACTGGAAAAATATCGAGACCTAGTATAGGCAACTAGGGTTTGAAAGAAAATGATTTTCAAAATTACTATGGTAAATTTTAAAAATTTAAAGTGAAATTCTAATTTAGATATGTAAGAAAAAATCAAAAAATATAGGGACCTAGTATAGGAAACTAGGGTTTTAAAGAAATAATTTTTAAAAATACTGAGTTAAATTTAAAAATTAAATGAAAATTATGATTTATATATACAGGTAAAAATAAGAAAAATACTAGAAAAATTAGCAAAGAATTTACCCTAGGGTTTTTATGCACAAATAAAGTAAGTCAAGTTCACCAAATGATTTAACAGTTTTGGGAATATTAGAGTTTTATTCTTAAATTACTTAAGGGTCTAGAATAATAAATCCATAAATAATATTGTAATAATTATAGTACTGATTTGTATAATTTATTTGACTTTTGTAGCTTTCTAAAAATAGTAATGAAAGAGGAAAAATGTAACTTAGCTTAAATTAAACTGAGACAGCTGAGACAGAAGCTAAAACTGACTCTATAGGACTAGGATAGTGTCGTAAACCTAGATCTAGATTTCATTCGATGAAAGGACAAGAGCACCAAAGAAAAAACACTTTAGGGTACAGTGTTATAGTCTAGGTCCTATTGCTATTGTCCAAACTAGTCATAAAGATCTAATTTTTTTGGATTTTGTCCACTATCCTTGTGTGATCTTTCCTGAGAAATTTCAAATATTGAATGTCGATTGAGCTTCTTGTAGAGCTGATTTAATTTAAAACTCTAGACCTTCATTAAGCTTGAATAAAATTTTGAGAAAGAGGGGGGGTTAGTGTGTGTAAGATGCATTGAACGTGTATCCACACCCCTTGTGTGGGCACGCTACCTACATACCAATACTCTAAAGAAGGATCAAGCAATATGTATTTCTCCCACTTGATGTGCTTTGAGCAATAGTGTTATGCGAATGTAAAATGCCAAACTAAGAGTGCTTAAGGTGGCTAGGGACTAGTGTGAGGGTTTTAATATGCTTATAATTGTATTGGATGGTTGTATATAGAGAATAGGGAAATTTGTCAATGGTTTTGCTTGTATTCTTGCTTGCTTTGTAATATTTGCCAGCAACTTCTAAATGAACTTTGAACGGGCTTTTATATAGATATATTGGTCATGGGTTGAATGTATTTATGCTAGGCCAACATAATGAAGAATAGGAATCGAAAGGAAATGGTAATTTGGGCTTGAAATGTGATTGGATAGGATCATAAAAATAAGACACCCTAGGGTCCAGTGTTATAATTCAATCCTAACGCTCCTGTCCTACAAACTTGAGATCTGGGGAGATGGAATTAACATGGGAAATAGAGCCTAGATGTGCTAGAATCAGGTCTTAGAAGTCTACTGATGACTTTTTATAATAAAAAATGTGTATATAAGGGTCATGAGAGCATGCAAGAAGGTCCTATGGATTGGGAGTCATAAGCCACACTCAAGCTACCAATTTGGACATTTTATATGACTACAGTACCCTTGTGGGGTATCAAGATCAGTTTCTAAGGCAAGTATGAGTATGTAAGCATTTCCAAAGGTGACTCAAATTATTGTAGGTGTGTATATGAAGTTTGAGGTTCTATTTTGAAGGACAAGGCATGAAAAGTTGTTTGGAGGTCTCTCGAGTATTTGAAATGAATTGTTCTCAACCCGAGAAGGATTTTCTTATGCTCATTATCTTGTCAAACCTTTACATGGGAAACTAATCATTTCATGGTATATGGGTAAGGGTCCTAGCTCAAAATTCTAGTCATTAGTTTTTGGTTTGAGGGAGTATGCTTTATGAATGATCGTTAAGAGTGAAAACTAGTTTAAACCCTCTTAGAACCTTAATGAAGACCCATTGTTGAAGATGTTGCTCAAAAGTGCTCAAGATGGATTAAATTAATTAAGATATTATATCTTATAGTGGACTCTCCTAGGTATCTCCAAGAAATATTGATTAGAGAGAGGAGAGATAAAATGTTGAGTTACAGATTTATTTATGAAGAAGTTGTTGTAGAAGTCAAAAATTGCATTAGACATGGTAAGAAAATAGATGGAAGAAGGAGCTAGAGACTCATACTATATGTCCATGAAGTTTCTTGATAGGTTTCACCCTTCAAGTGTGCTAAATTATTCATCCAAGTTAGCCAATCGCTAATATGCATGATGGTGTAAACAATGAAAACCCCAGGCAATAGTGAGAAGATGAATTGGAATGTGTTTTCATGATAGAATGATTAAACCAAGTGCATAAAGATGTTGTTTATAAATTTTAAGACATGTTCATGTTTATTAAAAGTTTTAGAGGTTAGTGAATATGGTGAAAAGGTTCCTCACAAGTTGACTTATCTGGTTTAAATAAGATAGCGAGATATAAGGTCATGAGATTAGTCTAAAAGACCAATATTTACCATTAGAGCATATGATCCTTCTATTTGAGGATGGTTTTGAGATCTTATAGGACTATCTATTGGAATAATTATCATTGATGTTAAATAAAATTGTTGCCAGAAGTGAACAGAAGTGTCAAATGAAAATATTTCTATAAATGAATGGAATTGTTGTTAGACGTGAATGGAAATGTTCACAAAATTATCGATGAAAATATCAACAAAAATGTCAATGGTCACATATTTTGGTGAAGAGGTGCCTCTTCACTGGGATGCATCCCTTAAAATCTATATAAGGGAGAAGAGATGTGGAAGTATTACAAGCATTCAATTTGATTGAAGATCATATAAGTGTGAGAGAGAAGGAAGAGAGGAAGAGTAAAATGGAATTGAGAAAATACATCATTCGAGTCTAAGGAAGAAAAGAGAGAAGAGAAAAAAATGAAATAGAATATTTATTAAAAAATTAAGTGTGAAGTGTAGATTTATTTTAATGAAGAATATCATTTGAGAATTGTGAAAGAGAGGAGAGCAAAAAGTACATAATATAATTAGTGAGAGAGGAAGTTTAAGATAAGCAAAGCCATAATTCGATTGAAGAAATAATCATAGACAGTGGAATCAATTTGGCTGAGGGTCAATACCTCATAGTATAGGGGTTGGTGCTCTTATGGGTCGATGCTCATGAATTGGTTGGGTTGGTGCTTGGTGAAGGGGATAGGTGTCTCTAGTGGGTGGGTGCTCACAAATTGACTGAGTCGGTGCTTGGTTTGGGGATTGGTGTCTCTAGTAGGTTGGTGCTTGCAAACATTGTAAAAGATTTATATATATATAAGCAATATTTTGTCATGTTTTTCTATCGAAAGGGTTTCCATATAAATCTTGTGTTTTCTTATGCTATCAATTGTTATTTATTGAATGTCGATGGTTGTTGTGGTTTATTATATTTAAAAGATTAAAAGATTATCTTTTACTGATTCACCTCCCTCCCCACCCCTCTTAGTATAAGCTTGTGCTTAATAATTCGTATTAGAGCAAGTCCCTTGGAATAGGCCTACAATTCTAAAGGAGATTCTTTGAAGCACAAGATAGCTAATCAGCTAGAGGTTGCTTATTCACGTTTGAAATAAAGAGAAGAATAATATAATTAGTTAAAGGCTGAGTTAGGTTATTTGAAGGATAAGCATGAGAGGCTCATAATCAAGGTTGAGAAAGATCATTAGATATTAGTCCAAGGTGAGAAGGATGCAAGTTATAAGGGAAAATTAAATAAAATAATTAGGCAACTAAATGCTTTCAAGTTTTCCAATTCTTTTCATGGCTATTGTTCTATTTATCATCATGTTGGTCATAGGGCAAGAGACTATTTGAGGAGAAGCAATCAATCAAAGAGATATCTCAATCAACTTCAAGTAAAAGGTATGAGAAATGTTGTTTGATTTTGGTGTCATAAGGTTGGCCATATTTATAAATTATGTCCAAGTGGATTAAAGAGATCCTCAAGGTATATCAAAGGCTATAGATCCCCTAGAGGATATGAGAAGGGATAAACTTAGGTTTGGAGACTTCAGACAATAAATGTTGATCAGATTGAGTCTAAGAGTGAGAATGGATTGCTTTCTACAATAGAGAAAGAATCAGATAGGAAGGACTGTGTGATACTCTTTTTATCAGGAGTTGTAAAAAAGATAGTGAATACTAGTCCTAAGTAGCCTGCAGATTAAAGAGAATATCTTGTTATAATTGAGCATGAGACTTATCAAGATTCCCTATTATTAATTTCTAATGAGAGTGCATTAGAAGGTAATACAGTTACAAGAGTTGAGAAAACAAACAACATCACAGATGTTGAGGTTAGTGAGTCAAAGAAGTTACACATGCTTAAATGGATTCTAAGAGAAAAAAATCAGTCTTGTGGATGCAAGAGGATCAAGGAAGCAACAAAGGAGATGTGGGCATCTCCTATGTTCACTTTGTTCTAGGACCCTTTGTGTGGTGTGTCTCTTCTAGGTTTTGAGGAGATACTCTATAGAAAAAGGAAGCATGGTGGATGCTTGTTGGGTCTTGGATGTGTTGCATGACAAGAAAGTCATGCAGGTGAGTTGATAGATCAGTTTATATATCAGTTTGAGGTAGCATGATATGGTGTAGTGTCTTGAGAGCTCTTGTGAGCATGCATTCAGGTAAGTCTAGTTTATTTGAGCATGTTCTTGATGATCATATCAGTAGAGGTGGTGAACTTCATATGAGAAGGTGTATTTATCTTTGAAAGAGGTATCTTAGGTCCAAAAATTTCAAAGATTGATACGAAGTTGGTAGTTTATGCAAGGTTGAAGGTGTATTCAAACAAGGTATGTCAATCTTGTGAGAATTTGTGCATGTTTTGGTTACTATATTTTGGTTTGTGTCTTCAATTGGTGTGATTAGGAAGAGCATGGAATTATTGGGAGCTAACTCAGGCCCCTTGAGAAGAATGTGAAGTATGGACTTATTTCTTGTGTGAGATGAGTCAAGGAATAGCTTTATGAGCAGTTTGTCAGGTTCAAAGATCAAGAAGGCTATATATATATATGAGTTTGTGACATTTTGTATAACCCTTTGCCATTAATGTTAAAGGGGGAGAGATATAAGAAAAGGGGAGCATTACAGCAAGAGGAGAACTATGGACAACCCTTTGCCATTGATGTCAAAGGGGGAGAATTGAAGATAGGGGGAGCAAAGGAGGAGAATCATAGCAAGGGAGAGTTCATATACTAATTCATGGGGTTTTCCATTAATGACAAAGGAGGATATTGTTGGAATAATTATCATTCATGTCAAATAAAATTATTTCCAGAAGTGAATGGAAGTGTCAAATGGAACTGTTACCAGAAGTGAATGGAAATGTTGACAAAAACGTTAACGGAATTATCGATGAAAACCTCAATGGAAATTTCAATGATCACATCTTTTGGTGAAGAGGTACCTCTTGGATGGGATGCATCCCTTAAAATCTAGATAAGGGAGAAGAGATATGGAAGTATTACAAGAATTTAATTTGATTGAAGATCATACAAGTGTGAGAGAGAAGGAAGAGAGGGAGAGTAGAATGGAATTGAGAAAATACATCATTAGAGTCTAAGGATAAAAGAGAGAAGAGCAAAAAATTAAATTAAATATTTCTTAAGAAAAGAAGTGTGAAGGGTAGATTTATTTTAATGAAGAATATCATTTAAGAATTGTGAAAGAGAAGAGAGCAGAAAGTATATAAGAAAATTAGTGAGAGAGGAAGTTTAAGATAAGCAAAGTCATCATTCAATTGAAGAAATAATCATAGATAGTGGAATCGATTTGGCTTAGGGCCGATACCTCATAGTCTAGGGGTTGGTGCTCTTGTGGGTCGATGTTCATGAATTGGTTGGGTTGGTGTTTAGTGAAGGGGATAGGTGTCTCCAGTGGGTGGGTGATCACAAATTAACTGAGTCAATTTTTGGTTTAGGGATTAGTGTATTTATTAGGTTTGTGCCTGCAAACATTTTAAAATATTTATCTATATATATGCAATATTTTGCCATGGTTTTCTCCTGAAAGGGTTTCCACATAAATCTTGTGTTCTCTTATGTTATTAATTGCTAGAAATTGAATGTCTATGGTTATTATGGTTGATTAAATTTAAAATTTTATCTTATACTAATTCACCCCCCCTTAGTATAAGCCTATGCTTAACACTATCTACATGCATCAAAATTCATGGAAAGTGTCTATACAGGTGTTGGATGTCTGAGTCACCATGACTGATCTTTAAGGTAAACTAGCAGTTCTAAGTAAGTGAGTTGTTAAGATGTTTTTCATCCATTATTTCTTGAGTGGAAGTGTCTAATACATATGGTGATATTATTGAGGTCATTTATGTTCTGTATAATTTATTTATTGTCATGATTGTGTGGCTAAATGATTTGTTATCTTCAATTGTTCAAGACAAATTTTTCTGTGTGTTCAAAGACCTAATGTAAATAGTGCTAATGGAGTGTTTCAAGTGGTGGTTAGACTTAAAAAGTGTCATGGTGATCTAAGGATGTTGAATAAGGCCCATTTTATTGTTTTATGAAAATGTTGTGCAGTGTATAGAGGTGCAGAGTATTCTAATAGGTCATAAGGTAATGTGTCCTAAAGTAGGACTAATGGAATTAGGACTCCATGAGACCTAATGAAGGATTTGGTATATTTGAGTAATGGCAGACCTAATGTAATGATTTATTCTTAATTCTAAAAACTCCTAAGACCTATTATGTGGCCAACATAAGTCATCAAGTGTATGTGGCCAACAAAGAGGTGTATGAGCAAGAGGCTTGTATAAGAATAAGACTTTTTAGGCCTAATTAGCTATACATAGGATTTTAGATTGTGCAGTGAATGAGATAAAATATCCTTGAGTGAAATGAGGTTTATATACCATCATAAGATAGTATAGGTATTATCATTAATATTTAAAAGGAGGTCTGAGTATGAAAATCAAGGTCATATGACCTATTCAGTCTTGAAGAGACCTAGTTGAGTGAAGAGGCCTAGAAGGCAGTTTGAGAGGGATAAGAGTGTGAAGAGATTAAGAAGGTGATCATCATCTATTGTGTGAGAAACATATTGTTATAAAGGTGATCAAATCAATCATATGGTTGAGTTAGTGTGGAGTCATTTAGGCGGTTGGTGTCTCCTTGCAAGAGGGTGCTTACTAAAGCCTAGTCAAGTGGGTGCTTGGCTAGTTCAGGTTGGTGCTCCATGTAGAGTTGGTGTTTCACTAAATTAGGTTTTTGTATTATAGGATTGTATTCCATTTGTATATATCAATGGGTTTTTTTCCCCTTGAGGGTTTCCCACATATGTGATGTGTTCTTGTATTTCATGTTCATATGTATGGTTGCTTGTGTTTTGATTGATCTATATGTTTGTATGAATGTCTATTGAATGTTAAGTGGAATTGAATGAATGTTTTGAAGACTAATTCACCCCTCCATTATCATTCACTATTATTATAAAAATATATATCTCACTAACCCCAATTTTAAGGGTACAAAGAGAGTAACTTTCTTGGGCAATATGTTCCTCTCAAATACACCAAAAAATAGGCAGATAAAAGAGGCTTCCTATTGGCATAAACAAGGAACTCTAGGTGTAAAGTAAGTACAATAGTGACCTAGCTTGTAACTTGGAAAATATGACCTTATTATTACTCCTTTAGTACTTTGAACATGATGAAAGGATCTCGAGGGATTTCTTATGGGCCAACTCTGAATGAACCAAAGGGTTTCATCGAGTTACTTGAGATATTTGTTGTACACCAAAAACACTCAGAGGTCTTGGTCTTCTTGACCATTTAATCCAATTCCATGCCTTATGTGCCAAATGGATCATATGAGCCCTAGAAGGAGAGGAAGAATGGAAGGTTTTGCTTAGAAACTATATCACTAAAGGAAAACCTATGGGAAAGGGAACCTAGAAAGGTTTGAATATACAAACTCTTCTTATCAAGTAAGTCCTAGTTACCATTGTGGGAAATTTTACTTTTTTGAGTATTTGGAAATCTTGTAAACTCCTTAAGAGACACTTAGAATGAAATGGAGATGGTTTTATATTTGGTCTCTCTCTCAATTCCTACTCTCTATGGTGTTTACCTACTCTTACCTATCACGAGGTTCCTTTTACCCTTGTGCCCTAGATTAAGAGCATTTGCGTTTTCAAAAAAGGCATCAAGTTTATTTCAAAACTCTTTTTCAAATAAATTGGAGATTAAATCCCTAGGTAAAATCTTAGAATTGAATATAAATTACAGGGAACAAACCATGGGTCTATTTTAGAAATTTAGAACTCTCTCCCTGAGGTGCATCTTCACATTGGAGCTCAATCTCTAAATAGATGGTGGAATAATTATAATTAGACTATATAAATACCACTCCTTTGGTATCAACCTCTATTAGGTTATCAACATCTTTCCCCCAACACCTTTGAGTTGAAGTTGTCAATGCCAAATAAAGATTTAATTCCTCTTAATAGGTGTGGAAAGGAAGATTTCAATGAGCGTGGGCTAATATTATTGATCCCAAGTAGACACACTTTCTCTGGTGCATTCTTCATCATGGGCTTCCTATTGGCACTCAACTTGTGCACATGGAGATGACTCATATTCTTTGTTTAATTTATAATCACCCAAAAACATTAAATCATGTATCTTGGTTCTGTAAACATGCTCAGTCAACTTGGATTTAGATTCACACCTTTTTCAATCCCTTTCATCCATAAATATTTACTTGGAAGATGGTGTTATTAGGGGACTCTATCATGATTCTTGCATAGTTAGCAAAGATTTGACATATTTTTTTTATCTCAAATTAATTTTCAATTATGGAACAATAAAAATAATGTTATTTTTTCTCATGTCACTCTAGAAGATTATTTCCCTATTTATAACAGGGTTAGTGTCTTATCTAATGTTATGATTCAAATTTAGGTACAAGAAAAGAAGGTATGTTTAGAGGTTGATCACCTTCAAACCTTATTGGATCACTAGGGGAGTGCCCCATGTGTTGTTAGTTAGGTCCCTCCTAACTCTCCTAGCTATTAGTCACCCCCACTTGACCGAGGATTTAAGCAATTGGGAAGTTCATGCCATTAGAATAGATGACAGAGTGGCGCTCCTTGACAATTATTTCCTCTACCAATAGCAAGTATTTTTGATAAAATTGGTGGGTCTGGGTGGTCAACACACTCACATGGAAATTTTCCTTGTCTTGCACATGATATCTCTCCCCTAGGCATGTTGAAGAGAAAGATATATAAAATGACAATGATGGTTGGGAGTACTTACCAAATACAACAACCCTACCTAATGGAAGTGGTTGGGGAGACAAATCAAAGGACTTGTCACCTCCACCTCTGCTCCTGTTTATGGTTGTTCTTCCTACTTAAGTTTGTTCTTATTTATTTTATTTTGGCCTTTTTTGGTTTAAAAATTATAAGTTGATTTATTATTATTATTTGTGTTTGTTGATATGACTACCAAGAGTTAATTTTCCCCTCACTTTTTGTATTATTATCTTTGTATACTAATGTTTTCTTAATACAATGGATAAGCTTTTCAAAACAAAAAAAGGTATGTTAATATCTTAAAAATTATTTTTTGACCAAAGACTGAGAGGTCAAATCTCTGCATTCAAGAATAATTAATTCATGATAAATTCTTGGTTAGCCAAACAACTTCAATAATGAATCAAAATCCTGTTTAACCCTAAATTAAGATGGGTCAATATAGTATAGGGTTAATAATATATAAATGAATAAGCACAAGGATGATAAATAAATCTATAGTAAGCCAATTAATTTTCAAACTTAGATAAATAATATTTTGAATTTATAATATTGAGATATGCTAAAAATGTATATGTATTGATTGATATTGCAGTAAATTAGAAAAAAATGTACTTGGTTTACTGTGTGCATGTAGATCTAGGTTGAAACAAGTTATAAGTGAACTTTATCATGATCCTAGAACAATTGTCATATTTTGTAATTTTGCATTTTGGGGCCTCAGATGCTTGCATTAGATCTATGTGATTTCATCGACGCTATTGTTTAACTTAGATGTAAGTGTCTAATATGAAATATCAACTAGATCTAGGTGCGACCAACTAGAACCTTCTAGGTTTTTTGTTGCCTTTACTCTAGTGTGTTTAGATATCATGCATAAGATATTCTTATTTGTCAAATGATCAAACCCTAAATTTTTCACCCTTGGAGTGATGGTGAGAAAAATAGATTAGTGGGCACATGGTGTTGAGCTACCCCAAGGACCCCTATATCAATGGGTGCTACCTATATAACCAATACTCTAAAGAGGGTCTCATAATTATGATGCTTCCATTACATTTGAGTATAAATTACAAGCAATAAACCATGGGTCTATTTTTAAAATTTAGAAATCTCTACCTAAGGTGCATCTTCACAAAATTAGAGCTCAATCTCTAACTAGATGGTGGACTAATTAAAATTAGCCTATAGAAATACCACTCCTCTAGTATCAACCTCTATTAGGTTATCAACTTCTTTCCCCCAACACCTTCAAGTTGAGGTTGTCAATGCCAAATAGAAATTCAATTCATCTTAATAGGTGTGGAAAGGAAGATTTCAATGTGCATGGGCTAATATTATTGATCCCAAGGAAACACACTTTCTCTGGTGCATTCTTCATCACGGGCTTCCTATTGGCACTCAACTTGTGCACATGGAGATTACTCATCTTCTTTGTTTAATTTATAATCACCCAAAAACATTAAAGCATGTATCTTGGTTATATAAGCATGTCCAGCTAGCTTGGATTTAGATTTACACCTTTTTAAATCCCTTTCATCCATAAATATTTACTTGGAAGATGGTGTTATTAGGGGACTCCATCATGATTCTTGCACAGTTAACAAAGATTTGACATATTTTTTGATCCAAAATTAATTTTCAATTATGGAACAATAAAAATAATGTATTTTTTTCTCATGTCACTCTAGAAGATTATTTCCTTACTTCTAATAGGGTTAGTGTCTTATCTAATGTTATGCTTCAAATTTAGGTACAAGTAGAAAAGGTATGTTTGGAGGTTGATCGCCTCCAAACCTTATTGGATCATTGGGGGAGTGCCCCATGTGTTGTTAGTTGGGTCCCTCCTAAATCTCCTAGCTATTGGTCACCCCCACCTGACTGAGGCTTCAAGCAATTGGGAAGTTCATGCCATTGGAATAAATGACAGAGTGGCTCTCCTGAATAGTTATTTCCTCTACCAATAGCAAGTATTTTTGATATTATTGGTGGGTCTAGGTGGTCAACACCCTCACATGGAAAGTTTCCTCATCTTGCACTTGTTATCTCTTCCCCAAGTAGGTTGAAGAGAAAGATATATAAAATGACAATGATGGTTGGGAGTACTTACCAAATACAACAGCCTTGCTTAATGGAAGTGGTTGGGGAGACAAGTCTAATGATTTATCACCTCTTCCACCTCTGTTCTTACTTATGGTTGCTCTTATTACTTAAGTTTGTTCTTATTTATTTTTTTGGCCTTTTTTAGTTAAAAATAATTATAAGCTAATTTGTTATTATTCTTAGTGTTTGTTGATATGACTGCCAAGAGTTTATTTTTCCCTCACTTTTTTGTATGATTAGCTTTGTATACTAATGTTTTCTTAATACAATGGTTAAGCTTTTCAAAACAAAAAAAGGTATGTTAATATCTTAAAAATTGTTTTTTGACCAAAGACTAAGAGATCAAATCTCTACATTCAGGAAAAATTAATTCATGATAAATTCTTTGTAAGCCAAACAACTTCAATAATGAACTAAAGACCTCTTTAACCCTAAATTAAGATGGGTTAGTATAATATAGGGTTAATAATATATAAATGAATAAACATAAGGATGATAAACAAATCTATAGTACGCTAATTAATTTTCAAACTTAGATAAACAATATTTTGAATTTATAATATTGAGATATGCTAAAAATGTATATGTATTGATTGATATTGTAATAAATTAGAAACAAAAGTACTTAGTTGGTTTACTGTGTGCATGTAGAACTTGGTTGAAACAATTTATAAGTGGACTTTATCACGATCCTAGAACAATTGTCATATTTTGTAATTTTGCATTTTGGGGCCTCAGATGCTTGCATTAGATCTGTGTGATTTCATCGACACTATTGTCTGACTTGGATGCAAGTGTCTAATATGAAATATCAACTAGATCTAGGTGCGACCAACTCAAACCTTGTAGGTTTTTTGTTGTATTTACTCTAATGTGTTTAGATATCATGCATAATATATTTTCATTTGTCAAATGATTAAACCCTAGCTTTTTCACCCCTGGAATGACTGTGAGAAAACTAGATTAGTGGGCACATGATGTCGAGCTACTCCAAAGACCCCTATATCAATGGGCGTTACCTATATAACTAATACTCTAAAGAGGGTTTTATACTTATGTAGTTATCCCTTACATGGTGGCTTGTATGTGTATCAAGATACAATGTGAGATAAGTAAGTACATAAAGTGACCTAGCTTGCAACTTGGAAAGTATGGCCCATGGAGTGATCCTTAAATATTTCAAACTTGTAGATGGGTTGTTCCTATGACTGATATTAAAATAGGAGAGACTAAGTAATCTTTGCTCACTTGAATGTTTGATTGGGTACCTTTGGTAAATTGTCTTGTGAGTTTGTTAGGTATGCGCTAGGTGAAAAATGAATGAGGTTGATCTTGTATATATACCAATCCATTTTGGAAATATCTTGTATTAAAGCACTTAGGCCAACCATAGGTATACATTTCATTTGTAAATTTGATGACTTTAGGGTACTAGACACTTAGTTTGGCACATGAGACTAGTCTCAGTATAGGCATCTAACTAGGATGCAAGTGTCCAAGAAGCTAACAAGTACAAGCCCAAAATTTACAAATGATTGTTAGAGTAGAGGTTTTCTTTTTCCCATATTTATTTATTGTGGATTTTTTTCTCTCATTTGGAGTTTTTCTACTTTCATGGATAAGCTTGCTTATGTGTACTTAGAGTTACATTTTGGCAAAATGAATATGAAGTAACTCCCTTGATCAACTATTCTAAATATGGGATTTACCCTTCTATTATTGGCTCTTTGATCACCTTTATTGGAGGAATTACTCATGCACTCAAATTTATACATCTCTCTTGGTAAGCTATTATTTAATGAAATATTGGTTTTGGCTCTTATCTTGTTTATGCAATGTTCTCATGTATGTGATTCCATTTGCATGCAACGATTGTGTTGTGTACTTTCTTGACTTGTCATATGTATTCGCTTAATCCAGAGATCCTGACATCTATTTTTATATGGTATCAAAGCCACTCTAGTATTCAATTTTTTAGTTTTTTTATTGTTGTTAGTTTCATTTGAAATTGTGAGATTTATTATTTGCAAATAGAAGCTAATTTTCATAATCCATTATTGGTTAAGTGTTCATCCTTGGTGGAGGCAGTTTTTTTACAGATTTTGTTCATTGACAGCCATTTCCATGGATTTTTTGGTTTCTTTATGACTATGTATTATGTGTGCATTAGTGCATTTTCATGTAAAAGACCTAAGTGCCTCTATATAGCCTCATGTATTGTGTGTTTTTGCATGTTCAAGATATACTCCATTAGCACTACTCAACTCAACCTTATTGCCTCTGATGTGTTATATACTGTTACATCAAGGCCTTGAATTTGGTCTCTTGTGTCCAGTATCAACTTATGTATTTGGCCTCAGCTCAACCTCTAGTGGTTTTGCATGTTTGGGAGACTGATTGGCTAGTTATGCATGTTCAACCCTGGTTTTGTGTTACTTCTAGGTGGCCCTCAACTATGGTATTTTCACCTACTAGTTCTACTCTTATTGCCTCCTAGTCAAAACCATCATTCAATCAATAACACAAAAGACTCATACAGTTTCAAAATGCTTGAAAGTTTCTTCCAAATCAATCCATGTCTATTCAAAGTTTACCTTGAAGGATTTTTTTATAAATCTAGCATATTAAATCACCATTTTTTTAATAACTTGATTATAAAATAAGGTCAAATAGGCTACTTTTATTTGAATGCACAAGTGATTCATAAGAGGATTGGTCAATTTTAGCATTGTTAGTGGATATTTTTTGATTCTTTTATAAAAAATAATATTATGGGCAATATTTAAAGAAAAATTGTTATTGTTTAAAACCTCTTCATATTTTCACTAGATGAAGAGCAGAGAGTGAGGTCCAAACCAAAGACTAGAGGGTGAGGTCCCATTTGGTAGGGGGACAGACCCCCTCACATTAAAATAAAAACTTCTCTATTTATCTTGCTCACTTTGTGTACTCATCTTGGATGCATTTTCAGTTGATCCTGACATCCTCGCCTTGTCTTACCAATCATATATTTATGACATTTTCATTGGTTTCTATAGACACATTATCAACTATGACCGATGTATTTTGAGCATGCATTATTTTCAACATTCAGGGAGGTTCACCATTTCATAGTTTAAGGGGTTTACTGTATTTTTAAGCCACTTTCCATTTTATGTGAACTTTCATTTATGCAATAAAAACTACAGCCACTACACTTAATTTATGCACAAAATGGATACAAATTCAATTAACTATATAATACCATTTAATTATCATGAATATAAAATTAAAATGCAAACTATTCTTAGAAGTAAAGGTTTGCATTGCATAACAATGGGGTTAGAAACTCAACCAACTATGAATACAAAAAAAGTTAAGTGGTATAATCACAGTGATGAAGCCTATGTATTGTTGTGTCTTTCTATGTCTCCTAATATCCTCTTTCATATAGAACCTACAAAATCATACAATGAAGTGTGGACCATTTTGTAAAAGTTATTTGGGAAGCAAGATGTGATGAGAGGTCATGAACTAGAAAATGAACTTATCAATCTAAGTCCTAGTAACTTTGACACCCTTTAAGATTTTTTCACCAAGTTCAAGTCTTTGATATTTCAGTTGAAAGAATGTGAAATAGATAAGAAAGATGACCTAATTATTCTTTTTATACTCTCTACGATAGGTCCTTATTACTCAGTCTTTGTCTCTACTTTCAATGCCACTAAAAGTATTTTAGGAACTACATGGAAAATTTTATGTTTAGATGCTTTCACTACCAACTTGACTAGGGAGCAAGACAAGTTAATACATATGGGCACATTAAAGTCATTAAAACATCAAGCCCTAGTTGTTGAGAATGGGAAATAAAAGATTTTAAATAAAGAGGATAAGAAGAATAATAAGGATCAAGAGAAGAAAAAATAAACAATCTCTGCCAAAACAACCACTGAAACCTAATATTCTAATGATAAAATTAAGAAAGAGAAGGTTAAGTGTGCCTATTGTAAGAAAAATGGGCATGATGAAGTGCATGAAAAAATAATTTGATCCCCTAACTCATCTTCTTGAGAAAAGCAACATAGGTGTTCTTGAGTCTATCGAGAGGAATTTATCTACTCAATATTATTCTAAGGAAAAAGTAAAAGGCAAAGATAAATAAAAGGGCAAGGCTCTTATAGTAGTTCCAAATCCAACATCTTCATGGGTTATTGACTCAGGTGCTTCCTACCACATGGACTCTTCATAAGTTGAGTTTTCGTCCTTAGAGCCTTGTAGCATGTCTTTTATCATTTTGGGTGATGACACTTCAATAGAAGTTACAAGGAGGGGGTTTATTGAAATGGATGGAGGAACATTTAATAATGTTCTAAGTGTTCTATCACTTTCAAATAATATCCTATTAGTGTACCAAATCACTCACATTAGTAAAGGAATAAGGGTAGAGTTTTCACCAGATTCAGTCATAATAAGAGAGATGCACAATGATTCTATAGTGGCAGTGTGCTATGTATCTAGGGATATGATATATTAATGTATATGAGTTGATGGAGATGTTGACATGTGGCTCGCATCTTGTTTTTTTAGTTATATGGGTCCAATATATTAAGATAAATGAGTAACTTGTGGAATTAGTGTATTGGGTAATGGTCAACCTATAATGGGATTAGGAGGTTACCCATCCATTGTTAGTTATATAGAGGTCTATATAAAGGAGGTGAATATCTTTGTAAATCAATCAAGTGTTGAGTCTTCTATTGTAAGAGGATATTGGAGGTTGTCTCCTCAAAGAGACATTGTGGAGTTTTTCTTTCCTAAAGGAGTATTGTATGGTGTTGTTCTACCTTAAGGGTAATTATTCTATTTCTACACATATTGAATATCTGGGTATCTTGGCCCACCAATATCTATTATGTTGTGTCGATCTAAATTATATATTGCATATTTCCAATTATTATAAGTGTGGATCATAACACAGTGGGTAGGGTAGATCACCAAGCTATGTTATATACCTTAACACATTTTAGACCTGATTCTTCTTCAACTGTATTGATGGCTCATTCATATAGAGTTAAAAAACTTTGGCATGAGTGGTTTGGCCACCTCAACTACTGCTACCTAAAACAACTTAGCAAAAATGACATGGTCACATACTTACCTTGAATCCATTTCTCTAAGGTTCTTTATGAGGGTTGCACCTTTGGGAAGCATCATGAAGTGAAATCTAACAAAGGCAAAGCTTGGAGGGCTTCACATGTATTAGAGTTAGTACATAGTGATGTATCTGGGCCTTTTCCTATACTATCTTTCACAAGGGATAAGCATGTCCTTACTTTCATTGATGATTTATTGAGATACACAAGTTCACTTATTTAGGCATAAATTTGAAGTTTTTGAAAAGTTTTGAGACTTCAAGGTTCTTGCAGAGAAATAGCCTAAGAAATGCATCAAGGTTTTTTGAATTGATAATGGGGTTGAGTATGTCAACAATAAGTTTGATCAGTTCTATACAGTAGAGGGGATTGATTTGTAATAGATAATTCCTTACAATCCTCAACAGAATTGAGTTGAAAAAAATAAGAACATGTCCTTGAAAGAGATGGATAATTATATGATTCACTATAAGTCACTTACATCACAATATTAGGCCAAAGTAATTATTGACCAACTTTGACCCTACAAGTCAAATTGGGACCCCTATAGGTAAAAATTTGATCTTTAGATGTTTTAGGGGTCTAATATTTGGTCATAATGTGTATTATATTTCTTTTGATGTTATTTCATGTCACATTAGCCTTGGTCTTGGTCATTTTAAATATTTGTCTTTTTGAGTCATTTTGGGGGTCAAAATAGAGCATTAAATGACTTGTACATCCTCGAGAAATGTGAAGGTTTCAAAGGATGATGTCATGCCCCATGTGTCCTCATATGTCTTAAGTAACTATTTCTAAGAGAAATGTGGTGAGTTCTTCAGAAAAAAGGTAGTTTTCTTAGAAAAAATGAGTATTTAATGAGGTGTACAAAATTGTAAAGACTCATACAATTAAGGACATTTTAGGAGTTTCCCTTAGTCTTTCATACACATATTTAAATGACCAATTTGATTAAAAGCTTCAATAAATGAAGAAAATCGCTTCTCTCTTCTTTCACTAGGCTTCGCAAGCAAGAATCACCTTCAAGTTTGTACTTGGTATGGTTATCAAGAGAGGTGTAGACACCGAAATCATGTCGACTCCCCTGGTCATTCCCTGTTTTATTCTTCTTCGCCTATTTAAACCCTTGTCGATCACTTTTTCCACTAGCCTTGACCCTGGCAGCATGTAAAAATGAGCACAGAGCTAAAGCTAGACTCTATCCCCATTGTGCATCTGCTGACGATGGTCGTTACCCGGTCGACGTCGCCGACGTCGGTCACTTATCGGCCGACGTCGGCAATCCTGCCGAAGTCGGTCACATTACCGTTACCCATTTTCACTTATCGTTCGGTTCCCAATCGGTTTCCCGATCGGTTATCGAACCGTCTCTCGAATCATCTCTCGAACCGTTCCTCGCCTTCATCAGCAAAACCAATTAATCAATCAATCAATCGATCCCAAACTCTGACATTCACAGACTCTTGCAACCAATCAGCTCTGACGATCAACCAACTCCAGCATTCGACCAATCTGCATTCGCTTCTATCAACTTACGGCAACGCTTCAACGACTTCAATCATGGCTTTTATCATGTCTTCTGATAGGTAAGTATTTTCCTCTGTTTGTTTTTATTTCTTTCTGGTTATTATTTGTTTTTTCTATTTCTATCACCCCAAATCTTCAGACCGTAGACCTAAACCCTGAGTCCCTTCTTTACATCTCTGCCCACTATCCAAATCTATAACTCTGTCCAGACTCGACCAAAACCCCCAGACCCTGTCCAAACTTAACCTTACTTTGACTAGACCCTGTCCAGACCCTGTCCTGATCCTGACCAAGACCCTATTCCGACCCTACCAAACCTCCTGCAAGTCGCCCAGACTCTGTACAGAACTTGCCCCGACCGACGCCGGCACTTTAACCGACGTCGGCACTTCCCTAACCGACGTCGGCACTACAGAGACCGACATCGGCGACTGCACAGAATAGTTTACTTCATTATCAGGTATGCATTTTATTTTCTATCCCTTATTTCTGTCATTTTATCTTTCATTATATCTACTTTAGTCTAATATTCTGCTTTTTTATCAGTGGGTTGATATCCTTCTAGGAAGTCTTCGTACTTCCGGGATCGGGCGTTCGCCTGACAGCCCACCATATCTTTGACTAACATTTTTCTGTGTTTTAGTCTCTTTTCTTCTCAAGTGTTATTCCTCCACAGCCAAAGAGGAGAATCTTCCAACGTCTGATTTCGGTGCGCACGACTATATCAGGCATCTTCTAGCCTTGACCATTTCTTTTAGTTTCTTATTTCTTCTTTGAATGTAGAAAGCAATTTAGCATAGAACAAGAGGTTTTAGTCAAAATTATCTTGGGGGTGTCTTCTAAACTCAATCAGATTCCATTTGATGTTTAATTTTAGAGGAATGGTGGTTTGTGCTTTATGAACTATTTCTAAGAAGTTAGACTATCTATTTTGCTTGCTAATATGTGCACCCTATAGGTTTTGCCTTGGTTTAAATAAATCCATACAATCCAACTATTGATATTAATTCCATAGGTCTTGTACTCCCCCCTCACATGTTTCTAATCCTTGGTTTCAAGTTTGGATGGGATTTGATGAGCCAATCATCTTAGGTTTGCAGATTGGTCTTATTTGAGATGACAGATAGGTTTTCACCATTTCCAATGTGTTCTTGCTTTGATAGTGGTCTTAGAGGGTGGAAATAAGTTAATTATTATGTTTCATTATCCTTTTTAGTCCTCTAAACTTTAAATCTTATTCTCCAAGCAATGTTTCATGGGATTTTAGTCATAAACATCATGTAGTCAGTTTAATTTATGACTATTATACATAGTCAGCCAGGGTGATTTATGTATAATGAAGGTATGTATAGAATTAATGGAGAGTTAATTATGATTTTAAGGTGTTAATAATGCTCTTAGGATATGAATAGATAATTGGACCTTGAAAGAGTGAGCAAAGGATTGTGGCAGCCAATCAACACAATCATTCACAGTCTTCTACCATTATACTCACCTATATGGGCCCTCATAGAGACCAACCATGTTGGGAGGGAGTATTTAAGTTGAGATAGGTTCTTGAATATGAAAAGAGTATATTTTTTAATGTTTGAGATTGGTTTAAAACTCATTAAAGGTAAAATATAATGCATGTTGCCTAAGTTTACACCCACTGCATGTATATGAAGATGACCACCTACAGGTGGCACTAGCAGAAAATTGAGAATGTTGATTAAGAAGTTTTGGCATGCTTGAGAGATTCCATGAGGTTTGTGGGATTACTTGTTACTATGACACATACACTTTAATCTTGAATTTAATAGGTGAGGGTGGGAACCATGCTCAAAGAAACAACAACTGTAGTCAGGGACACTTTCCCTAAAAGAGTAAAACAGAGGACCTCACCATTTTATGGATGATATACAACAAGGTTATCAATGCCCTTTATACATCTTGATGACCTTATCTTGAATATTATACATAGGAGAGAAGCCATGCAAAATATGGAGGGTAGGAAGTTAGTGGAAGATAGAAGTTGGAGGTCCTAAAGTTGTGCTTTTATGCACTAAACACAGGTAGTGAAACCTACAATATTTGAAGCTCCAAGATGACTCTAGCTTTCAAGGTTGAAAATGAAGCATGTTCTCATGTTTGAAGGATATTAAAAATAGCACATACATACCATGAGGGAAAATATCTTAAAAATAGGCTCATATACTATGTTTTAGGCCCCCACATACACCTACAGGTGTCTACTTCTTAAACTATGCACTTACAGCTAAATGTTGACTGTTATAGGTAGTGAGCATAAACGAGTAATGCCTAGGTGTTTATAGTGTGAAAAAATGAATAAAATGGGTCCAAACAATACCAAATGATCCTAAAGATTTCTAAAGAGGTTTTAGGCATTATCCTAAGCCTAAAACATGCAGGATCACCTATAGGTGCATAACCCAAACATGAAACATAGTTAAATGCCTTGACTAGTCAGATAAAAGGCATGACTTGAGGGGTTTTATCAAGAGTTAAAATGAGGGAGTGATTATAATGGATTGAAAGCAACATTTATATCTCATGGGATCCTCAAATCAAGAAAGTAGAACATAAAACTCTCTTCAAATGCACTACACAATCTAAAGTGCAAATCCTGCACACAGTCTTTTTGCCTAGCAGTCTGTATAAGTTTTTAGTGATTTTGGAAGGTCAAATGAGATGACCAAGGGATGAAATTTTATGGATAAGGTATTTAAAACCTAGATAATCTCCTCTAATGATTAGTTGGTCTAAGAAAATAAAGGGAGTGCCCTATATTTTGTCTTAGACAGAGGGCACTCCCTTGTGCATAAAACCTGCATTTTTGGAGAAGATGGGTGAGAACGGTAGACCAGAAGCTATACGGAGATTCAAGAAGGCGTGTAAAGTTGTAACACATCTAGGAAAACATGAGGAACCAATCACATAAAGAGGAAATTCAAGAAAGTGGTCTAGACCACAAAGGTTATAGTCAAGTCTAAAAGGTAGGGTTTTGTCCTGGTGTCCAAATGGGAAGTCACTTACACTTCTAGCCTTGGGTAGGATTTCTAGCCTATTAGATCATGTTTATGAGATAATATTAGATATGTATGAGCTATTTATATGCAAAAGAAGCGCAAAGAAGGTCATTTTCTACTCAAAAGCAACATTGGGCATGTGTAAGTAGAGAAACAAACTTGATAGGCCAAGTTGAAGTGCTTACATCTCATTGAAGGTTGTATATGGGGATCTAAGAAGTTTGAAGGTGTTGACAAGGGTCTCAAAATTTGCATTTTTGGAATTTATTGGTAGTTCTAAAGTCAGGGCTTTATGAACAAAGACTAAGAACCTAAAGCACTAAAAACGCTAGTTATAGACCCGATGGAAGAAATGGAGATGAAAATCTACTCTAATGGCATAGTTTGACCATGAAAGTGATTGGAGGTTTTAGAATACTCAGTCAAGCTCCATACCATCAAGATTAGTTGTACATAATTTATATGAACAGGGTACAAAACTACTTCCTTTGACTATTTTATGCATTGTGTAGGTTCTAGAGACTTTCAAGGGATGAAATCAATTTTCGGAGGAAGCTAGAGACTTGTAATAACTCATTATGGTAATCTAATGCTTTAGAAAATATCCTAAGTGTTCCTACTAGTTATTTCATCTCAACAAGTCAAAACTAGCATAGTGAACAAGATGGCGAGAAGTGTGAAAGCTTCAAGTGGATGTCTTTTTAAGGTGTACCTAATGCCTCTAAGGCCATGGAGGGTCTTGTCAAGTGTCATCCACTCCATTATATGGATTTACATGGATAAATAAAGCCATTTTGGAAGTCAAGTGTGTAAGGTGTGTGAAAGAGGAGTTTTCTTTAAGTGCAAGCAGTGATGACTCACTTTCATAGGAATTCAGGTGATTAGGACTATAACCAATGCATGAAGAGGCATGTCTAGAAGCCTTCCCTCTTATTCCAATCATTATACCTATCCCTAGTTATTTTTGGGACGTTCAAATAGGGCTAAATCATGAAGGTAATTTTTTGAGTCAAAAAAGGGAACTCATATGCCACATTTCATGAATCTCATGACTTGGGATGCCACTTGTCTCTTCTAAGCTTGCATGTTCAATTTCACACTCTTTTCCCATGCACATGTAACTCATTTTCTCATCTTTAAAAGTGTCTTTGCAACCTTTGGACTTCTTCTTCTCCTCTCTCTCTCAAGTTATATAAGAACTAGCCATTTTGGCCTTTGTAAACTATGTTCCACCTGAGTATGGTGAAGCCCTGCTCATTTGCATACCATCAATCAATAAATACTACTAATTTTTACCTCTTCCATGACTATTCATAGTGTGTTTTACTTGGATGATTGATCTTGCTTAGTGATGACTGTTGTTTCCTTAGCATTGTTGTCTCGTTCTCTCACCTATTTACAGTTTGAAAGCTTCTTCTTGCAAGTCATGTGAAGTGTTTTATGATGTGTCAAGGTTGAGTGAGTTAGTCTATTTAAACCGTGTCATTTTAAGCCTCTTATCTAGTCCTCCTATTCTAAACATTCATCACAACCTCGTAATGAAATATTGATGTGAGAAGATGCAAATTGGAGAAGTGTATGTTTGGTTAGTCCATTGTGTTCATGTGTAATATGCAACTAGTTGGTAGTCATCAACTAATTTGGTATATCACCTACTTTAAGATAGTTTACTTTTAGTTTTCTCTCCCTTTTATCTCACAAGCATATGTGTAGTAGTGATCCAAAAGTGGTACATCAAGAGAGCTAGCCCTATCTAGAGATTCACCTCATTCTTAGGCTCATCCACAGCTTATAAGTGTTTCAATTGTGCCACATAGATGAGGAGAGTTGAGTCATATCCTCAAAGGGTGCAAATCCAAGTGAAAACAATAATCAATTATGCTTGTTACATTCAAAATAGGGTTCCCCATAAAGATTTAAGAGGTATAACTCCCTTTGAATCTTGGTATAGTAAAAAAATTATGGTTGAGTATTTTAGAGTCTTCAGATATCCATCTATGGCTCGTGTACCTAAGAAGAAGTGCAAGGATATGGAATATTAGAGTAAGCCTTGCATATTTTTAGGTTGTCCAGATGGTGTCAATGGGTACCACCTTCTTCATCTAACCACACGAGTTGCTCATCAAGAGAAGTGTTCACTTTTGGGAGAGTCCCACAGACTCAACACTCAACACTTATCCCACTTCATTACACTCACTTAGATTCTATTTAGATGATTCATATCAACTTGAGCACATTTCAGAGGTTGAGGACACTTCTTCCAGTTTTGATAATAATAGTAGTGATGGGGACTCATCTTCTTACAAATCTGGCCACACTTCAGAAGATGTTATTTCTCTGCCTGACTCAACCACTTTTGGTCCTCTTTGGGCTAGGTAAACACTATAGATCACAAGTACATGGGTTAGGGATCCTTCAAATGATAGGAAAACACATTCAAAGTTTAAGAGTGGGCCACATGCTTACTATGCCTCTGCCTCAGGGCCACAAAATTTTCAGAAGGCATAAGCTATTCTTGAGTGGGATTTTGCCATGCATGAGAAGTATAACTCTTTAATCATGAATCACACTTGGGATTTGACACTTCTTCCTAAGGGAAGAAAGATAATTTAATGTAGATGGATATATCAGACTAAGTATGCAATAGATGGGTTTGTTGACAAGTTCAAGGTGTAGTTGGTTGCCAAGGGTTTCTCACAGGTGCCTGACATTGACTACACAAAGACCTTTGCACCAGTCACTGAAATGAAATCCATCAAACTCATGCTTTCTATTATTATATCTAATCATTGGGATGTTCATCAGATGGACATGAAAAGTGCCTTCCTTCATGGTGATTTTGAGGGGGATATTTACATGGAGTAGCCTTTGAGATTTGTTGAAGATTCTTCCTTTGTTTGTAGACTCTACAAATCCATCTATGGCCTCAAATAGGCCCCTAGATCTTGGTACACCAAGATGGACTCCTTTCTTCTTTCAGTAAGATTCACTATATGCCATTCAAATCTGAATGTCTATCTCTTGCAATAGGACAATTCACTCTTGATTCTAGTTCTTTTTATTGATGGTCTTTTGATCACTTGTATCTCTTCTTCATCCATTGCAGTAGTGAAAAGGACTCTTTAGGACATATTTTCTATGATAGACTTGGGCTTGTTACACTAGTTCCTTGGGATTCATATTTCTTAGTCCAGGGATTACTCTTGCATAGCCTAAGTATGCTCTCGATCTACTTATTCAGTTTTACATGACTAATTGTAAGACAACTCTAACTCCCTTTCTATCTGGATTCAAGCTTGAAATAAATTATACTTCATATTTGGTTGATGCTACCTTATATCACCAACTTTTAGCCTACTTAACACATACTAAACCTGACATATCATATGCAATGGGCCTAGTCTCCATATTCATGAAGGAACCCCATGAGTTATATTGGAAAGTAATTAAGATGATTTTGCACTATATTAAGGGCACACATAGATTCATGATTCATTAAAAAGTTGGCACTGACATTGAATTGATTGGATATACTAACTCATACTAGGTTGTTGATATTTAGAATTGCACGTCCACTTTAGGTTATAGTTTCTCCATTGGATCAAGTCCAAATAGTTGGCCAAGTAAGAAGCAAAATGTTATTGCTTTATCATCTACTGAGGTAGAGTATAGGGGGGTTGTTAATGCTACCATTGAGTCCATCTAGAATCAATGGATTTTCACATAGTTTAGTGTCTAGTTCAAAGGACCTACCATCATCTACTGTGACAACCAAAGTACTATTCAGATTTGTAAGAATTTGGTTCAACATCAATAGACCAAACACAAAGATTCACATGAATTTAATTAGAGAGCTCATTCATGGGGACATCATTGTTCTGAGATATTACCAAATGATAGAGTAAACAACATACATCTTCACCAAATCTTTCATGAAGAACAAATATCTTCACTTGTAGGATCTTCTTGAGGTTCAAGATACTGAAACATCTTCTTCTTAGGGGGATTCCAGCCTCTTCTCTTTATGTCTCTCTTTTGGGGGGGATGTTTTTCTTACAGGTTTTCTCTTTTTCTTTACTTTATGAGATATTAATTTTTACATGAGTACATGATCAGGCCTAGTTGTTGGGACATTTTTTTTAACTGCCTATGTAAGTTATGCTTATGGAGGGAATGTGTTAGAATAGGGTTTTTTTCCCCATATTTATTTATTATAGGATTTTTTTCTCTCACTTAGAGTTTTTATAATTTCATGGGTAAGCTTGTTTAGGTGTACTTGGAGTTACTTTTTGATTGGATGAATAGGAAACTCCTTTGACTAGTTATTTTAGGTATGAGAGTTACTCTTCTATTATTGGCTCTTTGGAGTTACTCTTGCTTTCCTATTTGTACATCTTTCTTGGTAAGTTATTATTCAATGGAAGATTGGTTTTGGATCTTATCTTATTTATGCAATATTCTCATCTATGTCATTTAATTTATTTATAGTTATTGTGTTGTGTAATTGTTTGACTCATGCCTATCACAAAATTGTATTCGCTTGATCTAAAGATACTGACATCCACTTTGATAAAGATGATAATAAATATGTTTAAATCATTTTGAGCAGTACAAAAGGCCTTGTCATTAGAATAACATATGGTCAAATTGAGAAATAAGTATAGGCATACGAGATAGCGGATATGATCCTTTTGCAATAAGAGTCTTAAAAACTAAAGGGTATAGCCATGAGAAGTACTTGTGAAATATACAAGACTGAGGTGCTAGATAATTCAGATTTAGTGGCTACATTTGCCCCCTTTAATCTAATATGAAATTGCTAGTTTAAAGGAAAATGAATGCGTACTTAGGTGTGTATAACACACCTTATCTTTGCATGAGTCCCACTTGGGTGCTTTATTGATGACTGCCCTAAAACTAGAGCATGTTAAAGTATATAATTAGTAAATATAATTTGAAAGTGAAATTTTTTGAATTGCTTGAAAGTAAAGAGAGTAAGGTTAGGAATACACCTATTTATCGATGTAACCATATTGCCTTTTGGCATTTTGATTTGAAGATATGTTTTATTATGAAGCTTTGCAGCTAAGATTAGGACAATAATGAAACCTACAGGTGAAAATATATATAAATTTTGGAGGGTAATCTTGCCCCCAACCTTGGAGAAAAGCTGAATTGCCACTCAATAATTGAGATTAACTCAATCATGCAATCCAATCATACTTATAACCTAGTGAGCATGAGTGATCCAAGTCAACTCAAAATATAAATATAGTGCGGTGGATGATTTGATCACTCCATCACATAAAATTGGTAAGATTGAGTGATCAAGTCACCTCAACCTTGCTAAAAGTGAACCAACTACTACATTAGATTGGCTCAATAATAGTGCATAAAAGTCCATCATCGTGTAAGCTAGGGTCTATAGAAGTGTTTGAAATATAAAAAGTGATTTGATTTTATAATTTAAGTTACTTTTTTGCATGGCATATGCACCTCATATATGTCTCAAGCTAAAACTTAGGTATAACAATGGTACTAATGTATAAAATACTACCAAAAATATGTATTTAAATCATATAACTCTATAATTGAACCAATTTAAAAAAAAATCAAGTGTGGAAGACATATTCCCATGACATGCCCCCACTGTAATTTGAAAATGAGAGCTAGTATAAGTGTGGAGAACATGTTTCCATAACATGCCCCCACTGTAATTTGAAGATACTAAGTATTGAATAAGTGTGAAAGCCATGCCTTTTTGGCATGTCCCCACTCAAATCTGAAATCTATGAAAGTGTGAAAGCCCTGCCTCTATGACATGCCCCCACTGATATGACCCCCCTTTTGAGGTGAGGGGAAGTAGAAATTAGTATTCACCTTACCTCAAAAAGATAAGATAAATGTATAATCTATAAATGTATCATGTAACATATAGAAGTAACATATCTAGGTAGATATAACAATGAGGTACATAATTTATGGTCACATCAAGTCCTAAGATGCATGATGTGAATCATGGCAATGTCTAGATAGTAACAATACAAGCTCAACAAGCAATCAAGCACATACATAATAGGACTCAAATATAAATCAAAAGACAATAGTACAAGGAGACCTCAAACAAGAGGCATGTTCAAATGCTGCACAATTAAAGGGACATGACTTAGTCAAATGCCTATAGAACAAAAAATAACATATGTAAATGTCAATATACAACAAACTATGACATATGCAAATGTCACAATAGGAAAACATAGGCACAGAGGCCACAATCAATGGAGCATATTCAAATGCTCGAATAATAAATACAATGTAAGATAAGACACTAAAGGAAGTGCATAAATAGAAAGCATGGAACATAAGCAACCAACATAAACATGTCATACTAGCTCCTAGATAAATGTGTTAGCAAAAAATGTTGAGTACATAACATATCAAGTACACTACAAAAGATATAAGCATGGATAAAGGCATGTGTAAGTATATAAGCATAAACATGATAATGTAAAATTATCATAAAAGGATTTAACTTGGATTTATTATGATCAAAGAATTAGATACCCCTAATATCCAAATGACACGTGTGGAGGGAAGATCCAACATCTAAAAGTGCATAGATCATGTGTCTTTGTATGGCTGTATCACACTCAAAAGATACATGAAACATATGTGTAGATAGAAATAGATGATATGTTATCTACTAACATGGGACTAATAACATAGATGCTAATGAGCTAATATGACATGTAAAAGCTGAAAATGTTTTTGATTTTTGGAATATTTGAAAGGACTAATCGAAGAAGTCCTCATCATCAAAAGGTGTAGGGCCACTTGAGACATTTTTAAACCTTTGTTTATAGAAACTCATGGTCACCTCCTCAATGTTTTTGTGTAATGATTTTCCATAAGCCATTGGTGGGGAGCGCTGGCCATATCCATCATGGTGTAGACAAATCTACCTACCCCTGACAATGAAGGTGATACACATATATGCAATGTTCAAAGTTACATTCCAATCAATGAACCAATGTTGTCCAAATTTAAATGTCAAAAGTGGGTTTTGATCTAATATCCATATGATTGTGGGTACCACATGTGATCCACATATTGGTAGGTGAATATACCCACAAGATTCTAGCATTAATGAGGAGTATGTTAATTCAACTATATTATGTCCCAATTTTTGAAGAAATGAGGTGCTACACATTGTATCCTAATTATTCCTATCAAACTTGAGATGTTGAAAATAAACCCCTTATATATTAACAATAGTAGTTAGATCTTTGTTCCTTGGTCACTTTGAATGATGGTTTTTGTTTGAATATGTGGAAGTAGTTTGTTTGTTTCTCTTCTTGGGTATGATTTGTATGCGATCCTCATTCTTATATATTTGAATTTGGTTTTCCAATGCCTCGCATTTATTTGTATGATGACCGATGGTTTGATGATAGTTACAATATGGTAATCCTTCTTTAGGAAAAAGTCTACTACCTTTTGGTGTCTGTTAGAGGGTAAAGATATCATGTTATATTCAAGTAACATGGAAAGTATTATATCCATAGTATCTTGGTTTATTGTGATCTGAAAAGTTTATTTTGGAGTCTTATGAGAGATCTCCATATTATTTACATGATGTATATGCATTTGATCCTTGTAAGGTTGACTTAACATGTGAAACAAAGAGGGATGTATAAAATAACATGCATTTACATGTTCATCTGCTATTTTTTCTTTGTTTTATCTTGATTTGGTTATGTATCCCTTGAAGGTGAATTTAACGTATATGTACCAAGACATGTAGGTGTGAATAGGTTATGTGGAACATGTGCAAGTGGATCAAAATTTAGTTTTTGCAATGTCTCATATGCCATATCATGGGCTAGATCATCATCACTGTCATAGTAATCTGAAAATGGCCATTTTGTTGCTCGATATTTACTAATAAAGGAAGCTCAATTCATTGAATTTATTTTGGTTTTGGTGTTATTGGTTCCTTTGGTGATGACTCTTGTTCTTGATGTGCATCCATGTGTACCTTGGTGTTTAGTAATATATTTGCATCTAGATATAGAGGAGCCATTGTACTTGACTCACCTAATTCAAAATTATGTATATTTTCAAGTGGATTACATTGTTTAGGTGGCACCACCATAAGGATACCTTCTATATTAGAATGTATCATTTAAAAAAAATTGAACGGTTCATCATCAACAAGTGTTGAAATAAGGTTCCATTATGTACAAACTTTATACATCGATATAGTGTAGATGGGATGGCCTCCATCATATGTAACCAAGGTTTACCTAAAAGTAAATTATAATGTAATGACTGAGACATTACCTGAAAAGTGGTTGGAACTATTTTTGGTCTCATTGTCACATCCAATGTTGTTTGGCTAACTGGAGGGCTATGTAAATTATCAAATACCTTGATATGCATATCTGATTTTTATAGAAGATTGGTGTTAATACCCAAGGTGGTTAGGAAATTTGTGCTACAAATGTTTAGGCCTGATCCATTATCAATGAGTGACCTTTTAATTGCTTTGTTATGCATACCCACTTGTATGAACATAGGTAAATCTTGGTCAATAATATCTTTGGAAGGTAAATTCATTGGATCAAAGGTAGTGAGTTTTTCATTATTTTTAAAATATTGCATGATATGCAAAGTAAGTTGGTTAAATATCATTTGGAACCCAGGTATCACACAATGTTTCATTTAAGATGTCATTATAGATAGTGGATTACTTAAGAAGTTTGAGGATTAAGATCTTAGCATGCATATTATTAGTTGGTCAACAAGGTTGTATCCCTTAGATTTGATCACTAGTTTTGGATTAGAAGGCACATGTTGTATATTAATATGTGGTGGATTGGTTTGGATACCTTTACCTTTTTGAGTTGTGATAACATGGACCAAGGAATCTAATACAAGTCATGGGTAAATAATGGGTGTGAAATGGTGATTGTCACTCAAATAAGATCTAGGTGGAGCAAATGATTGAGAACATACATGTTGACATCTAGATACTGGCTCCATAGTATTACGAAAAGAAATTTAAAGAGAGATTAAATGTTGATTTCATTTGAAAACCCTCTCAATATAGTGATGGATTTGCCTATTTCATTGAGTGGTATGTCTAAGTAAGCAATTATAATAACACATTGTAGTTATAATCATAAATTGGAGCCCAAAATGAGTTATAGATGCATCCATATAGCATATATTTATGGTAAAATTAAATCTAATTTTAATTTTTTAAAATCTTGTTAAATCAAAAATTAACACAAAGAAACAG
The DNA here is from genome assembly GCA_037957365.1 of Torreya grandis. NCBI lineage: Eukaryota > Viridiplantae > Streptophyta > Pinopsida > Cupressales > Taxaceae > Torreya > Torreya grandis. Next base: position 2,135,672 of record JARHVA010001927.1, on the reverse strand, counting down.
TAAACCGTATATCAATATATAGGGTTTTGGGGACCAAAAGTTGGATTTACCAGATGTTTAACACTAAATTGAGATGGGTCAATATAGTATAAGATTAAGAATATAGAAATGAAAAAACTTAAAGTGCTAATATATGGGTTATTTTCCCCAATAGATGCATAATATAAATCATGGAAACCTAGGCAAGAATATGAAAATATCTACATGAAATGAATCATCTAAAATAAAATACTTTGAGATGTGTCGATACAAAGCCAAAAAATATCAAACCGAGCAAAAAAAAGTGCAAGGACATGAAAAGGATAAATAAATATATATCAGACCAATTAATTTACAAACTTAAATAAACAATACTCTGAATTTATAATATTGAGATATGTAAAAAATGGAAAGTACAACTATTGATTAATATTGCAATAAATTCAAAATAAGAGTACTTCGTTGGTTTACTATGTGCATGTAGATCTGAATTGAAATAACTTAGAAGTAGACTGGATCATGATTCTGGAAAAGTTGTCAGATTCTAGAATTTTGTACTCTAGGGCCTTAGACACTTATGCCAGATCTAGATGGTTATGTCAACACTATTCTCTGACTTGGACACATGTGTCTAGTACAAAATATCAATTATATCTGGGTTCGACCACTTGGAGCCTTTTGGATTTTATGTCACATTTATTTTGATGTGTTCAGATCTCATGCACAAATTATCACTCTTTGTCAAATGATCAAACCCTAACTTTTTCACCGATAAATTGACTATAGAAAAATAGGTTAGTGGGTATATGGTGTTGAGCTGCCCTAAGTACCCCTCTATTAATAGGCATTGCCTACATAGCCAATACATTGAAGAGGGCCTCATAATTATGTAGTTATCCTCTACATGTTGGCTCGTGTGTGTATCAAGATGCAACATGCCATAAATAATTACATATAGTGACCTAGCTTGTAACTTGATAAAAATGGCTCATGGAGTGCTCTTTCAATATTTCAGACCTACAGATGAGTTGTCCTTACATTTGAATGATTGATTGGGTACCTTTGATAAGTTGCTTAGTGAGTTTGTTAGGTATGTGCCAGGTGAGGAATTACTGACGGTTGATTTTGTATATATACCAATCCTTTTTAGAATTATCTCACATTAAAACACTTAGGTCGACTATAAATATATGTTTCATTTGAAAATTTAATGACTTTAAGGCACTGTGCACTTAGTTTGATACATGACATTAGCGTTGATGTAGATGTTTAACTAAGACACAAATGTCCGGATAGCTAGAAAATAAGTACATGTCTAAAATTTGCTAAGGATGATAATAAGAAATTTAAAATATTTTAAATAGTACAAAAAACCTAATCATCATAATAACATATAATCGAACTAAAATATAAACAATAAACACAAAAAATAATAAATAACAACCATTTGACAACCAAAAAATCTTAAAAACTTAGAAATACAACTATAAAAAATATTTATCAAATATATAAAATTAAAATACTATATAATTCAGATTTAATATCTACAAAACTTTTTGCTTCAATATCTTACAAATTTTCAAAAATATCAAATTCTAAAATTCCTAAAAATACGACGACCCTCCAACAAACATTCAGTAGTAGCCCCTCCATGGAATCGCGTACATAAAAACATAAAAAATAAAAAATGAAAAACATCATAGAAAGAGCCGTCGCATTTGTTTAACGGCCTAAAGATGTGGAGGTCATGGCAGGGAAACCATTGGAATCGCGTACATAAAAAAATAAAAAATAAAAAATAAAAAATAAAAAATGAAAAACATCATAGAAAGAGCCGTCGCATTTGATTAACGGCCTAAAGATGTGGAGGACATGGCAGGCAATCCATTGAAATCGCTCATTGACAAGACTGTCCGAGATGCATGTGATACCTTATTTTACAGACAAGTGAGTGTGGAGGAAATTTGGTGATGCAGTTATATTCTTCCATTATTTTGCCAGGTACTTTTGCATAATCTTCTACCTAAACGTAGTTTGCAGTGCTTTTGAATGTCGCAATCTGCATACCCTGTAGTGGGTGATGGGGAATTAAGCCTATGAAGCTAAATTGATATTTATTACATGTTTATTGAATAGCCACCTTAATTTTCTACCACGGGTCACCTCCAATATTGCATATGGTGATTGTTTTATTTTAATGGTCTGTAATGTTTTAAAGATCAAAGTTTTCTACGCAATTATTTCCGGAAGCTGTATTCTTCAACATTATGAATTGAAATCTCAAAATAGAATATAGTTTTACAGATCTGTAACAAGAAGTGTGTTCTGTACTGGACTAAGAGGAGAAAACCCCAATTGCTGCAAGTAAAGGAAGAGTTTATTGCTTTCTTATTAAGATTTCTATGTAATTGTATCTTTGAGAAAGCATCTTATCAGTAAAAGCATTTGGAATTCCAAGTGAGAAATTATTTTACCTGTTGCTTTTCTGGATACCCATTTCTTGGATAATAAGCAGCTGGCATTTCCATGACATTGAGTAGAAAGGGAAAGCTTTTGGGTTGTATCGGATGGTTATAGGGCTCCACGGTGACTTGGTGATATCCAGAATTCAAGTGGAGCTTAGTGAAGGTCTCGACACTGTGAAGCCGGTCCAGAGGATAATTGATCCTGGAAAGTGGGTAACGGCTTATTAGAATGATTTTGTTGAGAACAGTGATCTGTATCTAATCATTATTGGAAGATATATGACAACCATGGCTGCCAGGAAAACGCAACCCACGAAAATGGCTTTGTGGCTTCTCTTCCTGATCTCAGCATTGGTTCTGCTATGTTCTTTGGCTTTTTTTCAGATTTCGGATCGGTCTCTGGTTGCAGATCGGTATTCATCAATACTAGGTTCCAAGTTGAGAGTTGTGTATGATGATGGAAACCCTCTGTATAGGAGTCTAGATGACCTGCAGTCGCCTTCAATTTCTTCTGTGGAATTACAATCTGAGAATGAGAATGGGAGCCTGGCAGGTTTTGACTTAGACAATAGTAACCAATGCGACCCTAGAAAAGCAGTATTGAAAGTTTTTATGTACAATCTGCCACCAGAATTTCATTTTGGCATGTTGGAATGGAAACCGGAAAGGAGTGTGTGGCCGACAAATCTCACTCAAATTCCTCGGTATCCTGGTGGACTCAATTTACAACACAGTCCAGAGTACTGGCTCACTGTGGATCTGCTTTCTTCAAACATGCCTGGTAGAAGCTCTCCGTGTACTGCTTGGAGAGTTGAAAATTCCAAGGAGGCTGATATTTTTTTTGTGCCCTTCTTTTCTTCCTTGAGTTACAATAGGCATTCAAAAGTTGAGCCCCATGAGAGCAAGAGCAGAAATGAGCTTTTACAGGAGAAATTGGTTCATTTCTTGATGGGGCAGGAAGCTTGGAGAAGGTCAGGAGGAAAGAATCATGTGATAGTTATGCATCATCCAAATAGCATGTCAATAGCAAGGGAGCAACTCAGGTCTGCAATGTTCATTGTTTCTGATTTTGGACGATATTCTCCATTGATAGGCAATGTAGAAAAGGATGTTGTGGCCCCATACAAGCACGTTGTCCCAGCCTTTATACAGGATTCATCATCATTTGATAGCCGAAGTACACTACTCTTCTTTCAAGGGGCCATTTTCAGGAAGGATGTGAGTTTGCGAAAAATACCATTTGTACCTCATGGAGTGAATGTCTACATTTAGCTAGTTTTTTCAATTGCTCTTTTGTGAAGCACCACTAGGCCAGGACTTTTGGTTACTTGTACTTTATTTCATAATCCAATATTTACCTACAATGTTCACTTTTGATCGAGTTTGTGTTTTTCAGGGTGGATTTATTCGGCAAGAGCTTTATGCTCTTCTCAAGGATGAAAAGGGAGTGCAATTTACTTCTGGGAATACACAGAGGGATGGGATCAGAAAAGCAACTCAAGGCATGAGGTCCTCAAAGTTTTGCTTAAACATTGCAGGGGATACACCCTCCTCAAATCGGCTCTTTGATGCAATTGCTAGTCATTGCATTCCTGTTATTATCAGTGATGAGATTGAACTCCCTTATGAAGATGTCCTAGATTATACTGCGTTTTGTATTTTTGTACAATCTGATGATGCTAAGAAAAAAGGCTTTTTGATAAATCTTCTTAATAGTGTTAAAAGGGAAGAATGGAATCGCATGTGGCTGAGATTGAAGGAAGTCAGCCATTATTTTGAGTATCAATATCCAACTCAGCCAGATGATGCCGTGCATATGATCTGGAAAGCAATTGCACGGAAGCTACCTTCCATTAAGCTCTCTCTTCACAAAGGAAAGCGCTACTCCAGATCCTGGCTTGCAAAGCATAGTGAATCATTTTTCAGCCTACGAAAGCTTGTTAGAGGGTAACCTTGATGCTGCCATGTTTTGGGTAAGTCTCATGTACATTTGAAATGTGTGATAGCAAGATTTTGTCACATGCTTTCCATCATAATGCTGTAAGTCCAGCGTTCAAGATGGAAATTGCACTGTTGGAAAAGGTTGATAATTATATTGAAAATAGTCTTTTTGTTGTCCTGTATTAGAAACGACTATTTCTTTTAATGCATTATCAAGAGAAGAAATGTAAGGAAAGATACAAAAGTAGAGAAAAATAAATTCATTTATCCAACTGAATCTGCTCTTTTCTACATTTGTATGAAGTTAAGATTGGAAGCTGGATATTGAAAAAAGCCGATCATCTTCGTTCCTGATATGCATAGCATATTTTTGATGGATTTGACGTAAGTAGTTTTGCAACGTGAATATGGTATTATTGCGTTCTAATGATCATCCATCAATTCAGTGTGTTCATTGTTGATACTTGATAGAAATGCATCACAATGCAGGTTCATCTAAACTACAAGGAACCAAATGTATGATCATATGGTCGTGTTGATATATATACACACACACACACACACACACTAACATCCAGTGAATAGGTAACAATTAACCCACACCAGTAGATTTTGCTTTGCGTCCATGCCTTCTTGAACTATCACTCACTTTACCACACAGGATCATCTGTTACAGAGTACGGAGGGTTATGATCCTTGGAGTTGTAATGCTTAGAATAACCCTTTAAATATTAATTATAGCATTATTAACTATCTACCTTATTATTCTACAATGGATTAGAATTTGCTGTGATAACTATGTGGCTTCTTGCATGGACTTTGATTAGTTACACTAAGCATATGGGCATGCCATCCAGGTGCTCAATTTACTATTGTCTCATGGTTTAATTACAAGTTTTCGCGTGCTACAATTACAATGATTATATTCTTGGTATGTTTGCAACTATAAATCAAAATAACTTCCTCAATATTTGTGTCTTCTTACCTTCTACATCAATTAGCGTATGTCTTTAAATAGTCTGTATGTGTCAGCTTGAAACAGAAATTGTATATGTTATGATTTTTGTGGAAATATGAAAATACTTTTGGCAAGTGATGTGCTAGGAACAGAAGAAAATTGTCCTCATGCAGGCTGGCAGTTTATGAGCCGTGTACAATCAGTGAAGTCAAATGTTACGAATGATACATGGTGGGTAAGCATTTTTGTTTTCAAAGCATCCTATCAAACTAATAATCTTAGGTTTATTTTCAATGTCATAAAGGTTAGGCTGTTTCTTGAAATCCAACATCCACTTGTGCCTCAATCAAGTTTTCATACAGCCATTGTTGGATGCTTTTTCAAAGTGATGTTCATTATTTTACCGTGTAATTGCATCACTAGCTTACCGTGTAATTGCATCATTGGTGGTATGGACCCCATTGCTAAGTCAAATATTGGGAGGACACATTGATGATATCCCTCCTCTTATTATTTATGAGGTTTAATTTCAATTGCGAGCTGCTGGTTGATTCTTATCTTCAAAGATGTTCAATTGATTGCTCAACTGAAGAGTTAATCACAAGAACATACTATGAGGTTAAGCTGTTTAGTATCTTTGTGCTAATATATTACAGTAATTGGAACATCCAAACAGGGACCACTCTGCAACAATTGAAATGAAAATACAACATATAAAAATGAAGTTTTAAAGATGTCTCAACAAAAATATTAGCACCGAAGGCATATAAAAAATATTACAAACAAAAAAAGTTTTTATTACCATATATGCAACAGAGGAAAGAGCTAGTGCTTCTTTCTTAGGAGTAAAGACTATAAGTTGCCACCAATCTAATCTGGAGGATGTCTCTAAAAAATGGCATAGACTAAGGGGGTCTTGGGAAGTGAACCTTGGTGTCATCATAGTGTTCTCTGCAAGTCCATAAGAGGAAGCACTCCTCACACCTGAAGGTGATGTTGGAACTAAGGAGGATGCCTGCAAGTGCGGGCAAGACATATTGCAGAGGCATATAATGAGAAGGAAATCAACATTTTCATGCAATGGAAAGTGATATATTTATACATCAAAAGGACGGTAATTATCACTTACTGAAATGCAGATTTTGACCATGTCCAAGTCTTATTACAGCCTTGAATTGGTAATATTACACATATTATTTGATGATATTACAAATCAGATAAACACAAAATATTGTACGATTACCAATTATTCACAAAATTATGGACTCTATGAGAAAAGGTCCTTGTCTGTATCAGTTCTTCCCTCCAAGAGCATTGCATATTCTTTGCAAATGGAGATAATTGCTGATCAGGCCATGCTGTTAAAATTTTCCACGATACACAACAGAATGTTTGAGTCGATTAGTAGTTGGATTTTGGCGAAGGATCATATGATTGGCTGAAATGTTGCAAGGATGACCTTTGAAGAAGTCCTATGGTGATGACTTGTTCTATGTAGATTGAAAAATACTAATAATTTGGAAGTGTTTATTTGAGGAGGATCCTTGAACAATATGGCGAATGTAGTGATGATCATCCTTGATCAGCTTATAGTATTGTCAGAGGAATCATATTTTACTCGTGCTGAACTGATAAGGATCTCAAGAAGAATGCAGAAAAAACCCTCAGGGGTACTGTCCCATGTGAATTGATTGATTAGCTTGGTTCAAAAGCCAAGTTAAATGTGCAAGTGCAAGGGATCTAAGTAAACTTGTCATTACTTTCTGACCAAGAGTAAAAGGATGTCGGGTTGGTCTTTTGGCCACTTAAGTGTGTCACTTACCACTTGTCAGATCAATTATTTTTGAAAACCATTATTGAATGCACATTATAGCCAAAAGTCATGGCTCAAATGGGCTGTTGTGGCAAATCCTTTTTTTGATTGGGCCCCTTGTCTAGTGTTGCACAAGACTACATTATTAAACTTGCCTTTAGGTTTCTCATAATGGAGTGGCCTCATCTATTGTTTCTTCTTCTTTGGATTTCTTTATAACTAGTACTGCCTTAGATTTTATCTTTTACCGATGAAACCCTTGTTATCCAGGTTCTTGTGGGATTTATGATAATGATAATAATTGCAAGTGCTCTTAGCTTGAGGTTTAGGTTGGTTTAGGTTGGTTGAACTTAGAAGAAGAATCTTGCTTTCTACCTTAAAAGAAAATTGGAAAGGCAGCTCAACAGTGTAGCGGGAAAGAGATTCATCTCTCTTCAATAAGTTTGACTGATAGGGATTTCATGTTAAATTTTCACCTCAAGTATGACATTTAATTGATATAAAGGTATGAGGTGCATTTTGTTATGAAGTTATTAATAATCTTATGAGATTTGGTCATTGTCATAATTGTAAAGGCATAAAATAATATATGTAGTATACATTTAATATAAGGGCGCATTTTGGTTTAAGAATGGTCGAAACTTTAATTACCTCAGGGGATAATCTTTGCCCTTTTGATACAAAAAAATGTTGTTTTCGCTTGAGTGAAAATGGAATTCAATTTTTCCGTCTCTTTCTATGCTATGCAATGTGCCAAATTCATGGTAATAATAGGAATTTGTGAACATCTTATTAGATTCTACATCAGGAGCTGAACTCTTGATAGAGGTTAATAAGTTGATTTCTTGAGAGGGCTGGGGCATGCTAGTAGTGACATGCAGAGATGAATACCTCCAATGTTTGAGATGGTTAAGGATGCAATCAACCTAACAGACCTAGGTGTCCCCTATTAAGTCCTATACCTGAAACTGAAAGTGACAGGCTCTTATGAAAAAGGCAAGGTACCTTGGATCAGGATATTGAGAGGAAGTGGATAGATAAGCTTTTGAGTCTTTGTGAAAATAATGATACCTCGAAATAAATTGCTTCTCGTTCGCCACTTCTTGGAGAGAGCATAGACAACATATCCTATGACCACACAACAAAACCCTGAGCTGGCTAAGGGGATACTTAAGCCATGTGACCAATGATGCTGGAGATAGTTAGAGAGAAATAAGAAATGCTTGACATAGAAATCCATCGTGTAGATGGGTGTAATATCCCTTCGGCTATCAAAACAAAAGCTCTGAATTGCTTATCTGAATTTCTGCAAAAATATCTTCAAATAGATAAATAAATCACAGTATAATCTCTTATTTATTTGCTCATAAGCTTACAATAGAGGTCCTCTGTCAAGTATACAAAGAATATTGAAAGTACGGCCTTAATAGCCTGAATATTCCGCAAACTGGGAAAGAAATCTGGATCTGATACGTCTCGGCCTGCTGTGTAAAAAACACAGTCGCCGACGTCGGTTATTCTGCCGTCGTCGGTCGACCTGTAGTCGATAACGTGCCGACGTCGGTGATATGTCGATCGATGTCGGTCTCTGTTCGCCGATGTCGGTCCCTGAACTTTCTGTTGATGCGTACGGATTTTCACGGATCTGTACGGAATTCGTACGGCCGCTGATATAGCACTACCTGTATGCTTGATCCTGATCTGTAGAATTATGGGCTAATCAAAAGATCTATATCTGGATAATTCTTGAATCAAAACCCAAAATAATGAAATACCTGTAAACCCTTGTGATAGCTTCTGGGTGAAGTTATCTCTCAAACTTGTAAACACCTGTGATAACTTCTGTATGAAGTTATCTCTCAATTTGGCAATAGATCGGCTGATCTCTCACAACCTCTGAATCGCACACAATGAAGAGTTGACGTTCTTCAATGCAAATGGAATCCTGGAACCCTTGGCTCAGTCTTCACAAAAGAATTTCTTAACAAGAATCAATATCAATAATAATCATGAATACAAACTCTCTCCCATGAGAGATTCTTATACCCTTCCAAAGGTGTGCTTGCTAAAATTAGATTCCCTTAAATTAGACTTAGGGCTTCCTTAAATTAGAACTAGGGTCTTAAAATTAGACCAATTCTTAAATTAGAATTAGGATCCTAAAATTAGACCCAATAATTAATAATTAATTAAAATTAGACCAAATAATTAATATTTGATTAAATCAATCAAATATTAATATCTCCCTTAATTCATGTCCGAAAGAGCCCGAACAAAATCCAACCCATCTCCATCAAGACCTTCTATCCATCCCATCAGCGTACGAGGGTCGCATAATAGGCTAATCATCCGCTCGGAAAGATGTCAACTAGAAGGGGACATGACAGTCCGCCCCTCTTGAAATTGCTTGCCCTCAAGCAATCTCAACTCTGGATGCTGTAGAATATCCTCGCTTTCCCATGTCGCATCCTCAACTGGCAAATCTTTCCACTTTACCAAATATTCCCTGATAGTCCTCCTACGCAACTGTCTCTCTCTAGATTCCAAGATGGACTCAGGTACTAAAATCAACTTTCCCTCATCATCTAAGGGAGGTAAAACTGTAGAAGGTATCACACGGTGTCCTAACGCCTTTTTGAGGCATGATACATGAAAGACATTGTGTACCTTGCTCACTGTCGGAAGCTCTAGCTCATAAGCCATCTCTCCAACACGTCTCAGGATCTTGAAAGGACCGTAGTAACGTGGCTTAAGCTTCTCTGCCCCACTCTTCTTAAGAGTAGACTGACGGTAAGGCTGCAGCATAAGATAGACCATCTCACCCACCTCAAAAGATCTCTCGGTCCTCCGCTGATCTGCATACTGCTTCTGCTGATTCTGCGCCTTAGCAATATTCTCCTTGAGAGTCCTCATAGTATCCTGACTCTCCTGCAATAAGTCTCCAGCACTCGGCACTCTACTGTCGCTCAGTAGCAAATCTAGAAAACTCGGTGCCTCATACCCGTACAATGCCATAAAAGGAGACATCTGAATGGTCATGTGGAAAGTCGTGATATAGCAATACTCGCACAAATGAATCCACTTGACCCAAGCTTTTTGCTGCCCTGCAATGTAGTTCCTGAGGTAGCCCTCCACCCATTTGTTCACTATCTCCGTCTGTCCATCAGTCTGCGGGTGGTAGCTGTTGCTAGGTGTAAGCTCGGTCTCACAGAGTTGGAACACCTCCTGCCAGAAGTGACTCAGGAACCGACTATCCCTATCGCTCACTATGCTCCGAGGCAATCCATGCAGTCGGAATACCTCTCGGAAGAAAACCTTTGCTACCTGTGTAGCTATGTGTGTGGTGGTAATCGGAAAGAAGTGGGCATACTTCGTTAATCGATCCACAACTACATATATGCAATCTCGTCCTTGGGCTTTAGGCAAGCCCGTAATGAAATCCATCGACAAACACTCCCACTTCCTGTCAGGAATTGGAAGTGGCCGCAACAACCCTGCTGGGTACGTGTTCTCCTGCTTGTTCTACTGACAAACAGGGCACTCACGCACATACTGAAGAACATCTGCTTTGAGGCCTTTCCATGTGAATCTCTCCCTAGTCTGTCTGTAAGTCTTAAAATATCCGGGATGTCCTGCAGTAGGTATATCATGAAAAGCTCGCATGATAATGTTCTTCATCGATGATCCTGGGATCAAATAAACCCTGTTCTTGTAAATGATCAAGTCATTCACAAGAGTATATCTGGTGTCAACCGTCGATCCCTCAACAATGCTAGATGCCCATGTATCCTTGGCATACTCTGCCACAATCATATGTCGCCAATCCTCTGTAATGTGGACCATGGTACTCAAATACGGCCTGCGTGAAAGAGCATCGGCCACAACATTCTGGGTGCCCTTGATGAAAGAGATGTCAAAGTCATATGCCTGTATTTTACTCACCCACTTCTGCTGACGATCATTGAGGTCTCGCTGCCCCAAGAAATGTCTCAAACTGTTGTGGTCCGTTTTGATGCAAAATTTGCTACCCACGAGATATTGCCTAAATTTTGCCAAGGCATGCATGATAGCAAGCATCTCCTTATCATATATGCTGTACAGTCTCTCTGGTCCCCTGAGCTTACGACTCTCATATACTATGGGGTGCTTGTCCTGCATAAGCACCGCTCCAATGCCCTCGCCTGAAGCATCGCACTGAAGCTCGAACGGATTCGAAAAATCAGGTAGTGCCAAAACTGGGCACGTAGTCATCAACTCCTTAAACCTTTCGAAACACTCCTGTGCTTCAGGTGTCCAACAAAAAGCACCCTTTTTAATCAAATCTGTCAGAGGAGCTGCATGTCGTGAATAACCATTCACGAACCTACGATAAAATCCACACAAACCTAGAAATCCCCGTAGCTGTGTGAGGTTTGCCGGAATAGACCAGTCTATGATAGCGCGGATCTTCTCAGGATCCATCCGCACTCCCCCTGCACTGATAATATGACCCAAGTATAACAATTCGGTCATCCCCAAATCACATTTGGACTCCTTGGCATACAAGGATTCCCTCTCCAAGATGCTGAGTACAGTCTCCAGATGAGCCAAATGCTCCTGCCAAGTCCTACTGTATATAAGAATGTCATCAAAAAAAACAAGTACAAACCTCCTCAACAGTGAATGGAAGACTCTATTCATGGTGGACTGAAATGTTGCTGGCGCATTAGTGAGCCCGAATGGCATCACTATAAACTCATAGTGTCCACTATGGCAACGGAAAGCTGTCTTCTCCACGCCCTGCTCGCGAACTCTGATCTGATGATAGCCTGATCTTAAGTCTATCTTCGTGAAGTAATGTGCACCATGGAGCTCGTCAATAAGCTCGTCAATACGAGGTATAGGATACCTGTTCTTAATGGTTCTCTTATTCAGGGCTCTGTAGTCAATGCACATGCGTAGGGTGCCATCCTTCTTCTTCACCAGAACAACTGAAGAAGCAAACGGTGATTTGCTAGGCCGAATGTGACCCATAGCCAGTAACTTCTTAATTGTCTTTTCGATCTCATCCTTCAACCTCTTAGGATGTCGATAAGGAGTAATCATAATGGGCTTAGCGCCCTCCTCAAGCTCAATAATATGCTCAATGCCCCTGTTTGGAGGTCTCCCTGGTGGAATGTCACTAAATACCTTATCATGCTTGACTCTCAACTGCTGAATGTCAGGATGATACTCGGTTTTCTGCTGTCCCTCCTGCATTGGTGCTAATGTGCACTCGGCAGCCCACTCTACCATGTCATGTCGCATGAGCCTCTCCATCCGATGTAAAGAAATAGTTTTGATGTTGCCGTCCCGTATTGCCTTAAGAATGTGAGTCTTCCCATCAACATCAAAACGGATCTCCATATCCTTAAGACTAAGAGTGACTACCTCAAGGGAATGAAGCCACTTCATGCCCAAAACCAAATCTATATCCCCCATGTTGACCACATAATAATCTGCCTTGAACTCATAGTTGTTCAAGCGCAATGGGAGATCTCTGATCATCCGCTCACACCTGAGGGTGTAACCGTCAGCTACCTTAACTCTAATGCCCTCAAACTCCTCTGTGGTGAGTCCACGTTTCTCCACAATTCTAGTATCAATAAAATTATGTGTGGCTCCCGTGTCAAGAAGGGTAATAACCCTCTGTCCTGCCAAAACTCCCCGGAGTCTGAATGACCCCTCGTGCTGGATGCTAGATAGGTGTGCCTCCTGAATCTGGAGCTCTGACTCGGCCTCTACCCTAGGCTCTGAAGCCTCAGCCTCAGGCTCCTCAGAACAATCGTGATGTTCGGAATCTTCTGATTCCTCATCCTCATAATAGGCCCACATCACCCGATTTGCCCTGCCCTTAGGCCTCAAAGGACAATCGTGATTAGCATCATAGGGACCTTTGCAGTAAAAACAAAGCTTCTTGTGTAGATCATTAAGAGCCTCTCTATCCAAAGGTGGTGCTGCTGGATTGGCCTTTGAATCATTCTTAACACCTGATTTATCTATGTTGAAACCTGGGCTTTCTCTATTTCTGTAGAAGCCCTTACTGTCCCTGGATGAAGAAGTACCTCTGGAGTTAGATCTGCTTGATGGGGCTGCCATCTCCATACTACGTGCCTTCTTCATAGCTTCCTGTAATGAAGGAGGATCAAAGCCTTTGATCCAACCTCTCAATGGTTCTGTCAATCCCTCCATGAAAAGTACTACAAGTCGCCTCTCTGAAATGTCAGGAACCATAACTGATAACTTCTGGAAGTCACCAATGTAAGACTCTAGACTCCCACTCTGGCGCAACTGAGCTAACTCTCTAAAATAGGACTCTGGGTCCTTCTTGTCAAAGCGCTCCACCAACCTATCCACAAACTCCTGATAAGATGTGATCCGATCATGATGGAGTGTCACCATCCCGTGGTGCCACCAATCGTGAGCTACTCCCTCAAGATGTAGTGTCGCATATCTGATAGCATCTTACTCGGCCATCGGACGCAATGTGAGAAAGGTGTCCAACTTACTAACCCAGGCCTGCGCTGTGACCTTACCACTACCGTCGAACATCGCGAGTGTGAGCCTGCTCGTAGCATGCTTAAGATCATTGTTCTGGTGTCTAGGTCTCCTGTCCTGTCTAGCCAATCTGTAGTGCTCTCTCCTCAAATTAACAAAACGATCAAAGGTCGTCCTCTCTTGAACATGAGGAGGTAATAAGTCCCACTCATCATTTGCAGCCATGTAAACATCTGCAAATGGGGAATTTCCTGCCTCCTCTGCTGGAACTTCTGGTTCTTCTTGCACAAACGTAGGACGTGTAGGTCTATCCGCTGTTCTGGAGTGGCCCTGCTGGGGTCTCTAATTAACCGTAACATCTCTGTTATCACCTTGGTCCCCATTCTGTCTATCAGGTGGGCTCATCCTCCTTATCATATAGTTAGTACCTGTAATGCCTGTGTCATCTCACGGTAGGTTTCTCTGGTACCCGGATCATCATTATGTCAGTGGCCCCTGGGTGGGCTACCCTTACGTCTGTCACTCATGATAATCGGCTGCTGTTCTAACAACTGGGTACCTTCAAGCAAAGCTCTACTGCGTGTGTTATACCTGTGTGGACCCAACTCTTGTGGCTGCATAAGATTTTCAAACCCTCAGGATGGCAGGATTTAGCTCTGATACCACTGTAATATCCTTCGGCTATCAAAACAAAAGCTCTGAATTGCTTCTCTGAATTTCTGCAAAAATATCTTCAAATAGATAAATAAATCACAGTATAATCTCTTATTTATTTGCTCATAAGCTTACAATAGAGGTCCTCTGTCAAGTATACAAAGAATATTGAAAGTACGGCCTTAATAGCCTGAATATTCCGCAAACTGGGAAAGAAATTTGGATCCGGTACGTCTCGGCCTGCTGTGTAAAAAACACAGTCGCCGACGTCGGTTATTTTGCCGTCGTCGGTCGACCTGTAGTCGATAACGTGCCGACGTCGGTGATATGTCGACCGATGTCGGTCTCTGTAGGTCTCTGTTCGCCGATGTCGATGCCTGAACTTTCTGTTGATGCGTACGGATTTTCACGGATCTGTACGGAATTCGTACGGCCGCTGATATAGCACTACCTGTATGCTTGATCCTGATCTGTAGAATTATGGGCTAATACAAAAGATCTATATCTGGATAATTCTTGAATCAAAACCCAAAATAATGAAATACCTGTAAACCCTTGTGATAGCTTCTGGGTGAAGTTATCTCTCAAACTTGTAAACACTTGTGATAACTTCTGTATGAAGTTATCTCTCAATTTGGCAATAGATCGGCTGATCTCTCACAACCTCTGAATCGCACACAATGAAGAGTTGACGTTCTTCAATGCAAATGGAATCCTGGAACCCTTGGCTCAGTCTTCACAGAAGAATTTCTTAACAAGAATCAATATCAATAATAATCATGAATACAAACTCTCTCCCATGAGAGATTCTTATACCCTTCCAAAGGTGTGCTTGCTAAAATTAGATTCCCTTAAATTAGACTTAGGGCTTCCTTAAATTAGAACTAGGGTCTTAAAATTAGACCAATTCTTAAATTAGAATTAGGATCCTAAAATTAGACCCAATAATTAATAATTAATTAAAATTAGACCAAATAATTAATATTTGATTAAATCAATCAAATATTAATATCTCCCTTAATTCATGTCCGAAAGAGCCCGAACGAAATCCAACCCATCTCCATCAAGACCCTCTATCCATCCCATCAGCCTACGAGGGTCGCATAATAGGCTAATCATCCGCTCGGAAAGATGTCAACTAGAAGGGGACATGACAATGGGAGGTTGTGGGGAAGAAGTCTAGGTGACCTAAATGTGTTGTTAGTGTATTTCTTCTCTAACACCCCTATTGATTACATCTTGGGGGGAAGAAGCCAAGGAGGGTTGTGCAAGAACTATCTTGAAGGAGGAGCCAATAAATAGGGATGCTGATGGACTGGAAAAAGCAAGTCGGTTGCAAAATACCTACATTGTCAATGCCCAATATGACCCAAAGAGACAACCCTCTTTATAGGAACAAAGTGCCAAATATGGGGACCTCTCACAACTCAAGGCTGAATCACCCAGGAATTTGAGTTTGTGAATATAAAATATGAGCTTGAAGATACTTTCAAAATAAAGGTCTGGACAACAAACTCGACCTGGACAATGCACCGAGGAATTGCTGATTTACAATGTATCATATATTAAAGCATGAAAGTTTGATGAGCCTTCTCAATACACACTCAGTCAGTGGATCCTAGATTGTGGCCCCGAGTCTTTGACCATAAAAAACTTTACAAAATTAAGGAGGCATATCTTCAAAGGATGTTCTGGAAATGTATATTAAAGAACTATTGCTTTAAGAGAGAAGTGTGGCATGTCCCTTCCAATGTCCATACTGTAATGCGATCATCAAATTGAAAGAAGGGCCAATAAGCTGAACCCCCAAGTAAGATTGCTATCTAAACATGGATAACCCATGCTATGATTTATTTCATCAAAACAGCAGCTCTGCATAATAGGAATAAATTCCGTTAAATGTAATACGCACTTTCCTTGTAGCCATTTTTATTGACCTAAATACATGGAATGTGAAACAAGCTAAACACACCTCTTCATAATGCCTTAGCCCAAAATGTATAACGCTGAAAAGGCACGGAATGCCTAACTCCCACGATAGATTATGACGAGACTTTATTTATTGTAGCGAAAAGAATCTTTGGCAATGGAGAGAAGGGATATATCATCTAGAGCTAGTTTTCCCAATTTCAAGATATATGAGTTAGCTTTGGCACCATGGAGGCTTTTTATGATAGGCATGTTTGGGATCCAATAGATTGGTGGAAACTTCTTTTGAGGCATGCACGAGTTGTAGACATTGCTGTTAGGGTTACTCATGAGTAGCCTATTTCTCATCTAATAAGAATGTGAGATGTAGTCTCATTTACTTAATGAGAAACCAATTGCGGTCAAAGAAGGCAAAAAACCTAGTTTAACATTCATGGTACCCTTTTATGTCTCTTAGAGACCCAAGGTAGAAGGAAGGGCCCTTCAAATAAATGGGTCCAATTCATCAATGATGCCATATATGCAGATAAAGAAATTGAACCAGGTGGATTTTTGAGTTGGCTCCAGTTGGAGCCCCTCCAAATGAGCTAGAGCTTGAAGGTAATGAGTACTTGGAGAGCATCTTGATCAAGGATTGAAATATTATATATGCCAAGGATTTCATTCATTGTCGCATTGGCATAGAATAGTTTAATTCTAAAATTCTGATACAGTGTGTTTAAATTCATGCAAAACTCTCTGCTTAAGGAAATGCAATGGTTTCCAAATATATGTTATAATTCAACCTTTGTTTCTCATTTTAAGATTCTGGACATCATAGAAGTTCTTTCATTTATGCTGTAAGTATTCATGTTCATTGTTTTGATTAGTATGTGATGATTTAAGTTTAATATGCACACATACGCCTGCTTGCACCCTGATGCACCCTATTTTTGAAGAAGTGTGCAACTGCAGCTCCACTTGCACAGTTACACCTGTTAACTGTGGCAATCTTGTCATTAGTGTTAGGAAGGGCCACTGGAAAGTCAGAGGCTGTAAGGGTACATTATGTGCCACCTCGAATAATTTGTAGATTAAACTGTTTGTGATTATAAGCATCATATGCAGGACATATCAGGTTCAATTCTCGACGATGCCACTTGTAAAATTTGACTCCTCCCGACATTGGGGAGCAGCCACTGGATGGGTTACTGGCATCTTTATGTGTACCTGAAAAAAATATTATAAGCCTCATATTGAATTTTATATTCAATGGTGTCTAATCTATATTTCATGGAATGTCGTAGCTTGTATGGGTGGCTGTATGGCACTTTTAATTGGATTGAATGTTGAAAAAAATCATGGATGAGCCTAGCTGTAATAAATTTGTTCCTGTCTACCTGAAAATTAGCTAGTTACATCACTTTGCATGTTCTCTAGCAGCTTGGATGTTGCATGGATGCCGCCTTAACTACATGTTTTTGTTCATTAAAGTTTCCTACACCAATTTCTTGGTATCTTTGCCATCATAACTTTAAATAACTTCTTAATGCCTTGTCCTCTTAACCTTCCACAGCAATTTGTTTTTGTTTTTAAATACAGCATATTATATTAACTCAGAAAGGATATTACACAGTACTCTTCTTTGAAAAATGTTTTATCAAAACAATGCATCTTCTGTTACATTAACAAAAACAAAGAAGCTACTCGAGGTTCATGTTTGGGAGACCCTCTTTCAATGAAGGCAAAAAGACCCAACTTAATCTTCTTTTGAACCAACTAGTAAAGAGTCAACATATCTATTAAAAGCCTGAAACCTTGATTTAAATATTCAGCCAAGTCTAACTTAAAATGAGTCAAGCTCTTGCAAGTACACGAGTTTTTTCGCTCATAAGAGTACATTGACACGTTTTCTGAAGGGAATAAATTATGAAAAGTTACATAGTTTGCCGTATATCTTTCCCACTGGACATATTTTTTATGTTGCTTTGTTAATATGTAGAGACTAAAATTGTCATCAAACAGGCTATAAGTTTATGAATGGGTGGTAACATCTCTGTATTAAAACCTACGGGTAACCACGAGTACTCGAAAAAAATTATGCAAACGGGTAACCTCCATACTTACTCTGGGTGGGTAGATCCCTGATAACTGCGGTTATCGGTGAGGAACTAACTTTGGTTATTAGGGATCTACCTGGCCCTGACCCGGTTATAGGGCAAACATATGGAAAGTGCTAAGAAAACATCATTTGCATTTCTTTACATTGAGATTTTCGGCTCGGGCTCTGCTACTGCTGTTATAAACTGCTCTAAACCATTTTGATACAGGATTCATAGACTGTGGCTTTTGATACAGCCATAGGACTGAGGATTCATTGTCATTTGTTCATTGCCGTTATAAACCGCAGGTTTTGAATCTTGATACAGTCACGATTCACTTCTATGCTTGGAAATGCTTGCCATTTGAGGATTCATCGCTGTTTGAGCTTGAACTACTTGCTGCCATCTTGGCATTGCTGGCACAAGGCGTGAACCTCAAATTGCTGGTATACAAGTCACTTACATCAGCAGACTGTAACAGGCTAACAGCAGACTGTAACAAGTATGCAAAGGGTGCTAAAAAACTAATATAAAACATACTTATGACTCTGAGTTATGTGTTCTCTACATTCATTTCATTTTTTTTAAGTGTTTCAGTTTATTTTATGAATCTATATACTTTTTAAAGTATTGATGAAGTTGTCAAATAAGTGCCGAGTCCTGAGTATGGGTCAAAATTTTGGGCTGCTGAGTAATTGCCATGTACAAGTTTTTAAACTACGAGTAACATAAATAAAATGGAAGTTTAAGATAGTACAATGTTATAAATATACCTTAACTCAATGACTAAGAGACATAACTGCATTTTCAAAGTAATGGAAGATAGTCTCAAGACAAGAACTAGAAAAGAAATTCGAGGCTGAATGCCAAGCATGAAGATGGCATCACCTGATTCGTTATGACATCATTAATTTGCATAATTATCATACATGACATATCATTGTTTATTATTTTTGAAATTCTTGGCGTTCTTGACTTTAGCATGTTAAAGCCTGTTGTGGACCTAGTCAGATTCTTCAATTATCTCTGTTTCTCTATGAGTCTTTTTTTTTAATTTTCAGGGTCACTTATGCTTACCTGGCCAATGTAGGCCACCTCGTCCTACATATTGTCACATAAAATATTGACCCCAGTTGATCATCATCGCTAAAATGGGAAAATGTCTTGGATCCCTACAGCAAATCCCAAGACAAAAAAAGGGATGAGGCAGTTTGGTAATGTCAGCCCTATTACTAACTAATATTCTGACCTGCACTGATGTTACTGCAGTGTTATGTTTGGGTGTTGACCATCCAATATCAATAGTAAATACATTTCAGCTGTAATGACCAAGTTTTTTGAAAGGAGAAA
This sequence comes from Torreya grandis, assembly GCA_037957365.1. Lineage (NCBI taxonomy): Eukaryota > Viridiplantae > Streptophyta > Pinopsida > Cupressales > Taxaceae > Torreya > Torreya grandis. The sequence continues at coordinate 2,115,986 of JARHVA010001927.1, read as the reverse complement.
TCTGCTGCGTTGGATTTTTGCTAGTTTTGACTTTTCTGCTACTGCATTGACTTCTTGGTCACTGCACTGACCAAAGAAAGCTGTTGCAATACTCCAACATTGACGGAAGGCAAGAATAACGAATTTCTGTTCATTTATAAGTATTTCCCTTCAAATGAATGAAATTTCTTTACATTGTTTATGTGAACTGTTGCGCTTTCAAGGCTGACTGCTGTTAAAGATAGTTACTGTTGCCTTTCTGAATATGTTTGTGTATCGGATTAGCAATCCCATAAGGTTTGGTGGGCATTAAGACATGGTGATTGGTATTAAGACATTGAGGTTAGACATATCATTTTAATTCTGATTTTTCTGTTAATAAAGTACGACAGAGAGATCTCTTGCCCTGTGGTTTTTCCATTATCTATTTCCAGGGTTTTCCACGTAAGTTTGGTGTGTATTTACTGTTCTTTTCTTGTCTTGTTTCATTGATGTATTATTTTGTGCACTGTTATCTTCTTTCAAGTAGTTCTATAAGGGTTGTAGACTATAATTCAACGGTCCTGCAAAGGATGGTGGCAGACACTAATCCAGCAATTTTGTGAGCGATAGTTAAAAGTTTATAGATTCAAGCCGTGAACTTACAATGGAGAATGGCTGGATATGTAGCCAGATGATCAACTTACAATCAAGGTATAATTCCTATCAACTAAAACTACCTACATTCTATCATTAGCACGAGCAAATCTACGTCTAAACATTGCTTAACGACATCAAGCTATTGCAGACATTATTACAATATTGCCTAATTAGTCTAATACCCTCCCTTAATGAGTAAACCGGATACAATCTGAATGATATAGTCATTACAATAATAATATGACTAAGTCCAGACACGAACTTAATCAAAGTGTAATTTGGCTGCCAATGCAACATATATTACCAAGTGCCCCTATGGTCTCCTATCCATCTCACTGGAGTACATGGTAATTAGCTGCTGCAATGGCCGAGTAAAATTAGGAAACGGCGTTGAATATTGCGTTCATTGGATTCACTTTGTTGTATTTTAAAGTGTTGTCTTGTTTTGAACGTTTCATGGTTCACATGTTTGACGTTAGAGTGGCTAATTCCAACACAAACTATATTATCATTATAAATCCAAGACTAAACAACATAGTGCCATTTAGAGATTTTATGCTTTCATGGTGTATGATAAGTGTAAAAGAGGCTTTTGCATAAAACTGTAGGAAGAAGTTTTTGATCGATGTTTCAGAACACATCTCGTAATTCATCATCAAGGAGAACACAATGCCATGTTATATCCTCTAAGGAATATTCTTGCATCAATTTCCTGAATGTTTGATGCCTAATGCTCTCCATCCTTGAAGAATTTTAGGACATATACTGAACACAAAGCTATTGCACCCTATTTGCATGCCCCAACCACCTAGTCCAACCTTCATGGAAGCTTTCCATTTAGATTTGACTTTGGCCTCTATAAATTTGTTAGGCTCAAATACCTGCGAATCAATAGTAAGACCAAAATTTACTTGCTCATCACCTTGCACCATTTGCTTTCCTGATCTTGTAGATAGACCTTTCATCACCTACCACTTCAATCTCTTTCGATGGCTTTCCTGATTTGACTTTGAAGATTGAGAATCACTCTTTTCTTCACCAAAGCCCTTCTGGGAACCTGGCTCCTTTGATGCTTCCGGTTCTAGGCTGTGTTCAATTTTAACATCATAACTTGTTCTAGAATCAATAGCAGATAACCATACACTACTATTTGTAGATTTACCATCAATTGAGAAGAACGGTATTTTCTCATCTACAACATCATCTCTATTTACCACAATTTTGTTTATAGATGTCTAGTAATTTGTATGGCCTTAGATTGCTTACTGTAGCCAACAGACACGTGTTTTGCTTTTGGCATCTAAACCACTCTTTTTTTTAGGAATCAATGCAAAAACAATACAACCAAGAACATGAAAATTACTTACATTAAGGGTTTTGCCTGACCATGCTTCTTCAAGAGTGACATTCTACAAGGCTTTACAAGGATTTCTATTAAGGATTTAAATTGTTTTATTCACAATTTCTGCTTAATATCTATAAGGTACATTCCTGCTTTGCACCATGCATCATGTCATCTCCATAATTGTCGTGTTTCTCCTTTCCACGACTCCATTTTGCCGTGGAGTGTACGAATTGGTATGCTGCCTGCGTATACATTTTTGCTTGTAGAATTTTTTAAACTATTTTGAGATGAATCCGCCTTCATTATTTGTTCTGAGAGCTTTGACCCTTCTACTTCTTTCTTTCTCTACCAAAGCTTTCCATGCTACAAAATTAGAGAAACAATCTGACTTTTTATTTAGAAAATAAACTCACATTTTTCTAGAAAAGTCAACTATAAACAAAAAAATACTATGCTTCAGACACTATAAGTGTCTTCATTGGACCATGCAAATCAGCATGTACTAAGTCCAAGACTCCTTTGGCTCGCCATGCCTTACCGAACGAATGCTGAATTTATTTGCCTACCGACATTTTGTACACACATTCTGACTTTCCTGAATGAACGGAAGTCCATTCACCATATTAGTCTTACTTAGTACATTCAGATACCGATCACTGAGGTGACCATACCTTTCATGCCAAAGTACATTAGTATTTTCAACTGCTTGGAGTGCACGTGCTAACCCCTTTTTATCAATACCAATACCAATTACTTTGTTACTATTAAGAGTAGTGACCATGCATATGTTTGCTTGAAATTTTACATAGAGTTTAGGATTCTTAGTTATCTCACTTATAAATATAAGATTTTTGTTCATATTTAGAATATACCGAACATTCTTGAAAGTGAAACTAACATAGTTGTTAAATCTGATACGAACAATTCCACGACCTCTAACATAGTGAGTCCAACCATCACCCAAGGAAACAAATTCATTACTACCATATTGTGAGATAGATAGTATTGGGATGCATCTAAGTCAAAGTGCCATCTTCTAGACTTGTCTGACTAGTTCTGAGATGCTACAAAAACAAAATCTCATGTCTTTTGTTCATCTCCTTAAGCGACAATTGCATATCATGCTTTCTTTTGATCACTTCCCATGTCATGTTTTTTTTGACAACCACTCTTGAAATGTTCAGGGTCTTTACAGTAATTGACAGTTCCACTTTGATCTATCACCTTTGGAAGAGTCATGTGATGAATTGCTAGCATTGTATTGTTTGCCTCTGCCTTTGAATTGTGCATTGAATGCACTCTTTGTACGACATGAAGTGGATGCTTGTGTCTAATCTTGCATCCACTCCTGTAATAAAATTGTTGATAACTTCTCAAAACTGAGCTCTTGAGTCTCCACAATTAGATTCAGGGACTCAACAAATGAATCAAAAGATGATGGCAAGTTGTACATCACCAAAGCAAGAATGTCTTGATCATCTACTGGCTTCTTAATAACAAATAGTTGATTAATGAGATCCTTCAGACGTAAGAGATATTCAAAAACAAAATCTTCTTGCTACAACTTAGTAGAAAACAACAATTTTTTCAAATACAAAGCCCTTCTGGCTTTTGAACCCTGATACCTAGTTTTGAGATTTGATTATTATATAGACGCGATAGTGGCATTTCTAACTTTTGGGTCTAGGGTATCAACAACCGACCTGTATGTTGTTTGTCATGGTCTTTGGGGTCATCCTCTTGTCTTTTTTTATTACCTAAAACAATCTGGTGAAGGTTTCTATATTTACAAATGATAAGTAATTTATGACACCATAGATTGTAATTCTCTCCGGTCAATTTCTAGGATTTAGGTAACAAAAAATGCTGAATACCAGCCACTCACCCACCAAAAAAGACCCTTTTTAGCCATTACAACAATTAAATTTGAAAACCGACACCTTTTTTGACCAAACTGACACCACTACTAGTTTTTCCAACCTATTGTGGACAATGTGGCAAAATTTCAGCCCAAATCTCCCTTCCATTCAAAAGCTATGGAGTCAAACAACTTCTGGACTTATCTTGAGGTAAATTTAATAGTTTTTTGTAAAGTTAATTAATTGATAAACTTTAAAAAAAATTAAATTTAAATATAATAAAAATAATGTTTTGCCCTAAAATTTTGTACTGCAAAACATTATATTATAATGTAAAACATTATAACCTTCCTGCTGTATGCATAGTTAGCACCAACGCCTGCTGTGCTTCCTTCTAGCATCCTCTCTCCAGACACAGTGTGGTTTGTTCTTTTGTTTTGCTTTGGAAACAACATAATAGAGGTGCTGCTATTTGCTATGGCGTCTAGGCACATTCACGCCCTCTACTTAGTGCAATATTGTTAATAGCGCTTCATCATGCCATTCAGACTTGTGCAACTTCTTTACTAGCAATGTCTCTGGGCTGCGCTTTTATTTTGATATGACTGCATCCTTTCTCTACTCACCGTACGACTGCACTCAGAATTTGTAAATATCTACGCTTTAGACTGTGCTTTTTAGCCTTCTAACACCACGTTCAAACACTTGTTGTGTTCAAACTGTTGTTGGTTACGTTCAAACTATTGCATCAACAACATTCTTCTCATGCCTCTGATGCATCTTACACCTTTGGCTCAACATTGATTTCACCTATTGATGCCTTTCATTGCATCAAAACATATATTAGAAAATATTTTGAACAAACACAGGTTTTAATTATTGATGAGGCTCTCCAACTCTTTTCTCTTTCTGCTGAAAATAGTTCCATGCCCTTTAGGCAATCACGTCACTTTCTGTACGGACATAATATACATGTTACAACCCCTCAAGTTGTACTTAGAATAATGCAGTATTTAAAAAAAAAAAAAACTATTACTTAACATTCATTCCACTCAACCACAATTATACTAAATAACTTTAACTAATCATAATCAACAACTTAGAACAATAACGGTTCCCAAAATTCTAATATTGAATGCAATATAATATATCACAATATTAAGGAAAGTAAATACATTAGGACTTAGCCATAGCTAGTCCATTAAGATAGCAATTGTTGTTCAACATATACAAATGAAATACAATTACATTTTCTTTAGGCTTTCGGCCTTAATATAATAAATAGATACCAAGCCTTCCAGAGTTCCTGACATACCAACTCATGTATCTGTGATCAACTCAAGTGCAGTCTCCAGGTAAGTAGTACTGAGGGAGAGCATCATCCGAGCGCTTTTTCACACCAACCACGGACTAGCAATCCCCCATACAATCTCCTATCTGGGAATAACCCTCCCTTCACGGATAGGTAGATAAAACGGTGCGAGAATCCAGAAAACAAGCAAGTACCCAATTGTGTATGATTTTTAAAGCTAAACATGCAACGTATCATAAAATATTCGTTCTGTTGCAAGATATCGCACTGACATGTAAATCCAACATACCAAAAAGTAATGTTTCACTATACATTATATAAACACAAGATTTATACTAATTACATCCTCCTAGCAATCATATCACATCTCATGTTATACATAGGAGTAAACAAAGTATTTTTTTATTCCATAAACGCATGAATGAATCATACATTATTATTTAACGCAACAAAAAATAATGACTACAGTTCATACCTCCGGAGTATGTTTCACAATCATATTAAATCGCAGATTCCCAACTACCACAATAATATCTAAACAACTAAACCCCATGATATTTCATATTATCATAGTCTAGTGTTTTAGGGTACAACTACAAGTTTTCTTACTATTAGTCATACTAAGTAGTCATAAATATATAGAAGCCTACGTTTTTAATCAAGCAAGAACATATAACAAAGTAAGTCATACAAACACATAATAGACTAATCTAACATTTGTTTACACTCTCAAAGTTGTATGTACACATACGTGTTGTTCTATTAATTGTTACAAAATATATTGTTCAAGTAATAACCAACACAAACATTTAATTAGTCAATTTAGGTGAGAGTCTAAATATATAGCTACAGTATGTACTATCCGGGCATATACATTTACGCAGAAGTATTCTATGATATTCCATACTATTATGGCTTATTGTGCATGGGCACCCTACTCCAACATGAACAATCAATTTAAACAATCTTACTCTGTAATTATTAATCAAACAAATACAGGATTATACCACCCGAGTATATCTTAGATCTTACTGCACAATTATAATCAGATGAAAACATAATCTCTAGGCACACGACATGATGAACTAATTTTATTCTAGAAATGTCTAATCACTTGCACTTAAAAATACTCATTTAATATAAAGCACACAAGTTTTCATCTTTACATGAATCTACAAATTTGACATGGTCGACATATTGCATAAAACTACTATGCTTACGGATATACTACTAGGCCCCTACAAGCGATTTAAGCAAAGCCAAAGTAGAGATTTAGATCATATAACTATATCAATCCTAGATAAGTACAAGTCAAACAGGGGTATATCAATATTTCACAGAAATATCTATCTTTGCTATTGTTTACTCAATATAGAACAATATTCCAAAGAACTATACAAAATTCTAATCATCTTTCTACAAATCATGTACATCCGTTTCAAGTATGGTCATCATATAATAATGGCTTACAAAGATAAGCAATCACATCTACATTCAATGATTGATTAAGGCTTATCAATTAGTTTCATTCATAATTTATCATAAGGATGCAATTATCCTAATTTACAAGGTATCTTCCCTCGTGGCCAGATGAAATTAGCAAGCTAAAAGTTATGTTTCAAAGAATCCAATTCATTTAAATATTTGCTGAATTATATCTAATACCCATCTCTATAATTTTTATCTTGTGCTTCTTCAAATTAGGTGAAATGATGCAATGACTTCTCACATGGGTGAAATGACTTCTTCAAATTGGTTACGCTCTGGCAGATCTCATCTAGACAGCCCTTGGTGTTTACTATTTAAAAAAAAAAAAAAAGTGTCAGCGATTTATCAAAGAGTCGGTGTTCAAATTTAGATACTCAACATTAATCTTTAGACTGGGCACTTCAATGTTATCACTGGGCGTTTCAAATGAAGACTTGGCATTTTAATATAAAGTCTTGGCATTTTCAATTAAATATACTCAGCCTATTCAATTCTTTGACCCGGTGTTCCACCCCGAGACTCGGCGCGTTATATCCACAACGCTTTCTTTTAAATGTCTCGGCCATTCCATTAATGACCTAGTGTTTAAATTAGAGACTCAGCTGTTTTATCTCTTAAAGCCTCAATTATTTATATGCAAACTCAGCGTTTCATTTAAAACTAAGCATTGAATTTAATATATTCATTCCTAAAAATTAAAGACAACCTTTTAATAAAATGACTTCAGCTATTTATTAAGTAATTGGGCATATAAAAATTGTTGGGCGTTATATTTTAACCTAAGCGTTTATTCTTAATTTCAGAGCTTATACTTCTATACCCAGCGCTTTATATCATATGCGTAGTATTTTTAGATTTACTTGGCATTTTAGAAAGTGACTTGGCATCCTAATAAGTGACTTGGCGTCTTAATTAAAACGCAACCCAAATAAAAAGTACGCAGTCTTTAAAAAGAAACCGCATATATGAATATATCCAATATAACAAAGGGATTCAATAATATACTCAGCGCAATATTTATTTAAAATACGGCTCTATAATATACTACACAAAAGAACTTATAATAAATCTAAAACCATATTAAATTTACCCACAGAAAAGTAATTTGCAGACCCAACCTCTGAAAAATTTGATTGCAAGATGTGATGCCACCATGCTTGTTTTTGCCAAACTTTCTTTCTTCAAAAACCTCTACTTCCTCTCACTCCCTGTCTCTTTCTTCCTTCTCTTTCTTTTTATCTTCGTCTGTTTCCTAATTCTGTATATTTTTTTCCAAAGCTCCTATATATTTATAAAATTCTCCTTTAATCTATTGCACTCTCTCTGCATGATAAATTTTCTTCATCTTTCCACTTACATGCGTGGCATTTTATTTTTCATTAATTGCACTTCTCAGTAATTATCTTTTCTTACAAGCAATAATCTATCTTTTCTGAACTTCAACAATTAATATTTAAAACATTTTAAATTTGTTTATTTAAAACATCACATCACATTTCTCAAGTTAACTTTAAACATAAGTTTAGTTGACTAATTAAATAAAGATATCTAATTTCTAGTTTTCAACGAATTCATGCATGTATTTTTCCAAGACTAAGTTTAGTCATCTTAACTAAAGGTTAGCATTAAGATAATTGAAACTCTTTAAAATAATGACAATTGTTTATTATTCACATATAGCAATTATATATTTATTTCCTGATTTATTTTCGAAAATCAAGACAATTAATTAAAGGAATTTAATGCATACCATGAACTAAATCCATATAGGAATATAATCACAACAATATTTTCTTAATTACACATTAACATCTAAAACATGTTACACATATAACATTTAAAATCAAATGTGCATGTGTGTAGGGTTACTAGCAATTTCCTCTGTCATTGTCCATTTGTCCCATCTAGCCCATTCACTTCGATGATGCTCTCCCTCGTCAAGCTCTGAGGGTAGGATCTATCTATATTCATCTCACAACAAGTAGGTAGTTAGTCTGAGTCATCATAAATATCAATCGATGACGCAAAACTAACAAATATACATCTTCAATGTACAGAATCATTAAAATACAACTGGCACATAATGTATACTAATCAACAATATCACTGTCCCATTACAGTATAAGTCAAAAAGCTCAAATCAAAGCAATGATAATCAGATAATAACCATACTAATCCACATATTTAAAGGCTATTAATTATAGGGTGAAATCTGGATGTGACAATACACGGTTGCTTTTCAAGACCATCTTTGTTTCTTGTGCATCCATGCACTTTACAACATAGAACTATGCACCTCTGAACAAGCTCTTCCACTCACTCTAGAACAGGTCAGCACTCTACGTGGCTTTGATACCATAAAAGTTTATAGATTCAAGCTGCAAACTTACAATGCAGAATCACTAAATATATAGCCAGAGAAGCAACCTACAATCAAGGGATAATTACTATCAACTAAAAATGCCTATGTGCTATCATTAGCACAAGCAAATCTATGTCTAAATAATGCTTAACGACATCAAGCTATTGTAGACATTATTAAAAAATTGCTTAATTAATCTAATAAGTGATTGTGGCACACCTGCAAGGCATGTTCGAAGACTAAAAACCAACAATCCTGCAAGGGATGGTGGCAGAGTTGTAGCCTGATATCCTATAAGGGATGGTGGTCAACCCTTACGTATCAGCCCCACAAAGTATGGTAGTGGATGTGGAATCAATATTGAAGTTAATGGGAAGCTATAGCAAAAACAATTATTTTTTGGGGAATCATTATTGATTTTCATTCAATACAGTTTTGAATAAGGTTGGTTATGGAAGACGAAGTTTGGGAGTCTTAAGTTAGTGATGCCTTGTGCCATAGAACATGGTTTGGCAGTCTGCTCTCATTCCAGACCTATTGTGTCTTGGCTACTAACTTGTGTGATTTGTGTTGAGTACTTAAGTTTGTGGTACTGTATTATGTGGTATCTGGTAGGACAGTTGGCAATGTAGAGAATGCAAGGAAAATATTCAGAGTTTTGTAGCTTATTTTCAGTTCAACATTCTAAATTTTGCATCAGATGTTATAGGTATAGAAACTTGAAGTATACTTCTTGAACTGCAACCTCTTTCTAATGTCACAATCATTTGCCCATATAGTGTTCATTGACTGCCTTGCTAATTAATGTTGTTTTCCTGTCTGTAAATTTACAGCCTTATTGGCAGGTTTGATGTAGAATGGATTCCCATTTTACCATGAAATTCCGTCATTGGAGTTTTCATGCATTTTCCATTATTTATGCTAAATTGGTTTATCTATTTGACATTAGTGGTAGGAAAGCCCATTGGCATGCCATAGGCTGTCAGGGTACATTATGTATATGCTATGTCCAACTATTTGGCATATTTAATTCCCAAGGTCCTGAGCTGAGTGAGCTTTATTGACTTGACTTGAGAGACTTGTCGCTTAAAAATTAAGGAAAAAACCCCCTTAAACCTGTGGCAAACTACCCATCTGCCTCTCATTTTAACAGCTCATTTGTGTTTTGCAGCATCCACAAATGAAAAAATTTAATCTGCAGCATGGACTCATTTTAAGTGTTTTTGGTCAATTTTTGGATACTTTTGATTGGGTTTTGACCTTTTAAATTTGCCCAATTTTACCGATTTTTTCAGATGAGTTGGAATCCAAACCAATTCCAAGTCTCAATACTATGGCTATAAATAGCCAAATAGATAACTCTATTTGACATTAGTGGTAGGAAAGCCCATTGGCAATGACTTTACCTCAAAATTTCAACTGACACTACAGTGTCGCTGCCCACACAAAAGGAAAGACTAAGACACTTGAAGTTGATTTATAAACCATAGCTTTGATTCTTGGCTTCCTATTCTGGCTAGCATTCACCACAGCTGTAGTTAATAAATCAAGTGTCCTAGTCCTTGCTTTTGTGTGGGCAGTGGTATTATAGTGTAAGTTGAATTTTTTAGGCAAAACAAATATCATTGCATAGCATAGCTTTAATAATGATGTTAAAGCTATGCTATGCAATGGCTTTACCTCAAAATTTCAATTGACACGACAGTGTTGCTGCCCACACAAAAGCAAGGACTAAGACACTTGAAGTTGATTTATAAACCATAGCTTTGGTTCTTGGCTTCCTATTCTGTCTAGCATTCACCCCAGCTGTAGTTAATAAATCAAGTGTCCTAGTCCTTGTTTTTTTGTGGGCAGTGATATTATAGTGTACGTTAATTTTTTTAGGCAAAACAAATATCATTGCATAGCATAGCGTTAATAATGATGTTAAATGCTGTGCCATGCAATGACTTCACCTCAAAATTTCAATTGACACTACAGTGTCACTGCCCCCACAAAAGCAAGGACTAGGACACTTGAATTTGATTTATAAACCATAGCTTTGGTTCTTGGCTTCTTATACTGTCTAGCATTCACCCCAGCTGTAGTTAATAAATCAAGTGTCCTAGTCCTTGCTTTTGTGTGGTCAGTGGTATTATAGTGTAAGTTGATTTTTTAAGGCAAAACAAATATCATTGCATAGCATAGCTTTAATAATGATGTTACTGTTCACATTTACTTTTCCTAGTTGTATAACGTTTCATCGTATTTGATTGGAGTTATGAGCTAGAATGAATATCATTGCTTAGCAAAGGCATAATAATTATGTTACTGCTCACATGTAGTTTGTGTAGCTATGTTATTTTGCATTTGAGCCTCACATGATGCCTCCTTGGTTGGTTAATTTTGTTGTCTTTTAGTTTCAAATCCGAATAAACCATTTTCTTCGTATCCCTACAACTACAAATTAAAACTATTTCTTGAATGTTTGTCTTCTTTACTTTTGAGAGCAACTGGTTTTGTCTTCGAAACTTCTATGTTATGTCATTTGCAAGGGATATTCTACACTTCTCTCAGTGGATATACCTTTATTATTGTGGTAATAACGACACTATATTTGACATTTGATGCTCTAGGAATAGAAGAAAGTTTTCCTCAAACAGATTGGAAATTTATGACTGCCAGATAATCAGTGAAACAGAAGTTTACAATGCTATGAGATGGAGGGGATGTGCTTTGTTACACAGAATCTTCTTCTGTAATCTTTAGAAGTTTCTAGTAATTATCATTGCGATCAAGATAACACTAGTTAAAACTTTTTTTGAACTTTAAAAATCCTGCTATTGTACTGGAGTTCTATATGAATGATGGCACAAACCTATGCATGTTCTGAGAATCTCATATAGCTTCCACATGAGTAGTAGGAGGTTGAGTCGTTTCTTCCTTGGTCTGCACTGTTTGAAAGCAACCACAAATGCGTAAATGACAGTATTTTCATGTCTTAATGAGCGGGCATAAATGACAGTATTTTCATGTCTTAAGAGCTCATCAGATTGTAAAGATGCGAAGCTTGGAATTGGTTAGACGGAAGGATTCTGGAATATTAAAACCCTTGTGTTCATTTGGCATGAGTTTTGCAGTAAGTTAAACAAATGTGTTTTTTCTAAATTGAAAAGAGAGAATATTTTCCTTCCTAAAAATTTTGAATATACAAGTACATCAAAATTGAACCAAAGCCCGTCTAGGAAATTTAATATAAAATTATATATGACAATTAGACACTCACAAATTGGAAAATTATGATCAGGGTTGTTAGGGGGTGCAGCCATAGACAAAAGCCTTTTAGCATTTTTTTTTTTTTTTGTTTAAAAAAAAAAAAAAAAGAAAAGACTGAAATTATATTACAAGAAATAAAATATTAGCAATACAATGCCAAGCCATAATACTGATACTCCATGATCTGTCCTTAGACTTCCAACAACATAAGAAGGAAGAAAGAGAGCATATCATCAGTTTATACATCTAATGAAGTTAATTGAAGGATCTTTTCAATCTGATTACGCTTCTGCGGCGACCAAGTCAGGGGTATAGGACCAAAGTTGATCAAATTATGATGATCTAAAGCCCAATTAGCCAGTGCATCTGCCACCTTATTCTGATCTCTAGGGAAAATGTTGAAAAAAATGGTTTGAAATTGTGTAGCAATAACCTGAATATTATCTTGAATCTTGGTAATTCGCCAATTTTTTGAAGTATGCTGCTTGTTTGTTGAGAGAAGATGGATAATTACCTTGGAGTCAGATTCCACTATAATTCTAAGACATCCCAATTTAATTGCTTCTTGGAGAGCTCGCTGGATTGCCAAGATTTCAGCCACATTATTAGTGCAAAAACCTAATTGATGAGCAAAGAAGAAAAGGGGAGTTCCCAAAGAATCATGAGCTATCCCTCCAATACTGGCTGGGCCCGGATTGCCTCTTGCTGCTCCATCCATATTAAGCTTAACAAAATCAAAAGGAGGCTGCCATTTTCTTAGAGCAGTGGGCACTGATAATCTAGTACTAGAAATAGATTTCAATTTATTTTTCTGCAAATTTAACTTGTGTAACATGCTTTTCCATTTGCCAGGTAAAGTAGAAAGAAGTTTCACATTATGTTCAATAGTTTCCACTATATTGCTGCAAGTTAATTCCTTGACATAGCAAATGTCTATGTTTTCAGATTTGGAATTACACCTGTTTCGCTCCTTCCACACATAAGAGAGATAGCAATCCAAACTCCTTTATAAAGATCTTGAGTATCAGAAACCGAACGCTTCCAAACTTTAAGAATTTCTCCTAGATTCGTAGAAGGATTCCAATTGACAGATAGCCATTCAGCAAAAATATTCCATACTGACATAACAAAAGGGCATTGGAAAAAAAGGTGGATCAAAGTTTCATCCTCTTCTTTGCATAAAGGACACTAGAAAGGTCCTCTTCTTTGCATAAAGGACACTAGAAAGGTCCCACCATACCCCGCTTCATCAAATTGTCCCCAATAAGAATCCCTTATATAAAAGAAGCCAGACAAAGAATCTAACCTTAGGCCATAAAGCCGGCTGGCAGAGATCAACAAAAATATCTTTCCAAGGATGAGGCTGCTTCAGCGATTGAATAACTACCTTCCGAAGATTTTCCCCAAGCAAGGGTATCAGAAGAGGAAGAAAGAGGAAGGATTTGATTGTGAAAGAGAGTTTGAAAAAATTGAATTTGGGCCATAGACAAGTTAACCTGCTAGGAAGAGGGAGAAATCCACTCAATCCCCTCAGATGATGTCTGCAAGTAATGGGCAACCTTTTTCTTACCTTTACTATGAAGAGTATTCATAATACCGCTAAAATCCGGGCACTGCTCAATCAAAGGTGGGTACCCATCCCACGAATCAGTCTATAAGTTAGCCTGATCTCATTTCCCAATTTTCCAAAAAATCTGTTTTTTAATATTTCCTTTACCAATTTCAAGAACTAATAAAATTGGAGATCCCCGAGAAGGTAAGGAATGACAAATCAACTCATGCGGCATCATTCCTTCCGCATATTTCGCTCTAATGTTGATGGCCCATAATTGGTGGGGATATTGCAACAATCTCCAATATAATTTTGCTGCCAAAGCCTTATTATTTAGCACACTTGATTTGAAACCCAAACCCCCTTCTTTCTTTGGCATACAGAGTGTTTTCCATTTCACAAGATGCCATTTCCTAACCTATTGAACCCTTGTCCATAAAAATTTCTGGCTAATAGAATCCAGATGATGTAAATTTTTTGCAGGAATATTCAAAAGGGCAGAAAAATAAATAGGAGCAGCTTGTAGGACAGCTTTAATCAAAGTGATCTGTCCCCCTAAAGATAACCATCTATGAGTCGCCTTATTAGCATTTTTAATAACGGTGGAAGCATCCTCAACTTTACAAGTATCATGGCCAGTACCATCGCCCCTAGAAATTTAAAAACAAATGTGTTTTTTCTAAATTGAAAAGAGAGAATATTTTCCTTCCTAAAAATTCTGAATATACAAGTGCATCAAAATTGAACCAAACCTTGTCTAGGAAATTTAATATAAAATTATATATGACAATTAGACACTCACAAATTGGAAAATTATGATCAGGATTGTTAGGGGGTGCAGCCCTAGACAAAAGCCTTATTAGCATTTTTAATAACAATGGAAGCATCCTTAACTTTACAAGTATCATGGCTAGTACCATTGCCCTTAGAAATTTAAAAACATATGAGAAGCGCAATTTTTTTTAGAGTAATAGATGCCATGGAATTACTTTGATATTTTTAAGAAGTGTCCAACATCCAATCTGATGTAGATGGGAATTAGGGGGCCAAGTTAATGGCTGACTTACTCCCTAGCCTAGACGTACACTCACTCTTTAATGGACACTTACAGACACAAGAACTCAGATTTGAAACCAAGTACACTATTGAATTCTGAGACAATGTCCCAAAGATGTGATTACACACACTATCACACTCACTTGCGTTAATGGCTTATGAAAACATTACATGAAGAAGTTACAACGCAGTTCAGTCCCTCAAGGGACTTCTCATTCTCTCCACAATCACTTCCCTTCTTGGAGAACTAATCCCTCAATTTCTCTCTCCCTTTCCCCTTGAAGCTACCCCCCTAACTATTTTGGAACTTTTCTGACTTTCTCTAACTCCTGGAGTGACTCTTCAAACTCTCCAACATTTTGAAATGCTCAACAAATGACAATTCATCATTCTGGATAGTTACTCTCTTTATGCATTCCTTGCGGTCGACACTACGGTTTAATGCAAAGTTGTGGTCACGTAACCACTTCCACTTAAGCCTTGCAAAATTGCCCCTTAATGTGGATCAATGGTTACGAAAGTGCTGCATAAGCCTTGAAAAACCACCTTGGCGGTTTTTTCACAATGCAAAACATGTCAAGTTCCAGAGGCCATATCTTTTGCATACGAACTCGAAATGAGATGCTGTTCTTTTTGAAACTACATAACTTTTAGGGGAAAATTTAAATATGCAATCATATTTTGATTTTGATGTGTTCTTTATGCCCTTTTTGCCTTTGCACAAGAACCTAATATATTTAGGTCTTCAATGGAGGCAGCGATAGTTCAAAAACTTGTACTCATCAATTACTCGGCAGCCCAAAATTTTGACTCGGACTCGGGAGTTTCTCGGCAATTACTGGGCACTACTTGACAACTTTTTCGCTATTTTAAAAACATATAGTTTCATAAAATAAACTTAAATGACATGTAAAACATTGTTAAATGACATGAGAAATGAATGTAGAGAATGCCACAAGTATATTTTTTAATTAATTTTTGACCAAAAAAGAGTACAAACTATAAAGTACAAAGTTACAAACTACAATGCTCATAGAGTCATGAAATATGAAATATACATATTACATTTTATCTATAGTGCCTAAAACAAGTTTGTTGCAGCTACCTCATGGAAGTGGAAGGTAAATATTCCTCCTCTGCAATGCCAACATCATCAACAAATGTATCCTCAAGATCCTCACCAACCCCACCTAATGTCTTTGCTACTCTTGATGCTATTGCTTTTTTTGCCTCCCTCTTCAAATTTGTGACCTCCTCCACGGTAAACATGGGCTCTGCATCATCAACAATCTAATCAACATATGGATCGATCTCGTCCAAGTTAATTGCATTATAATTTTCTAGCCCTTCCACCTATCTCACGTGAAGAGGAAGATTGTGTCCCACAAAGACAAAGTCATTGACACATTGTGTTGTCAACCTGTTGCGCTTCTTAGTGTTGACAACGTCAAACATGCTCCAATTACGTCCACACCCAAAAGAGCTACATGGCTGATACAAAATGTGGATGGCTAGCCTTTGAAGATTTGGTGTTTTCAAACCATAAGCTTCCCACCACACCTTTGCAAATAGGAGATTTATAATTTTTTAAGTCAACTAGGCTTGAATAAATGAAAGAAGTTTATTACTAGTATCTATAGACTATGAGTAACGAGAGTAGAAAGTAAAAACAAATTACTCAATTTGTTTTTACTTGGTTGAGAGGTGTTTCTTCTTTCAATGTATAGAGCCAAAGAAAAGAGTCTCTCCATTACATTCTTGTAAATCCTTTCTATGCATGCACTTAGACCATCCATAACCTCCTCATCGACTTTAAATGAATCAGAGTAAAAAAAACTTAGGTTCAAGTAGTAGGCCGTTACATGAATATGTCAGCGGAGTGTCTTGTTCCATCTTTGATTAGTTATGCGCCAAATGGGTTCATATATTTTTTATTTTGCCCATAATATTTGGCATTGGCCACCTTGGCTACGCCCACGATCTCATACAAATAACCCATTGGGTTAAAACAAAATAATACGCAAAATTTAAAATCAAAATTAAGAATTTTTTTTTATAACAAATAAATGATATATAAAAAAATAGTTAAGTTTAAGGTTACCTTAATGATTTCTTCCATGTGCTTCGCAAACACATCTTCCATTAACTTGGTGATATTTTTTGCCCCTTCAAGCACATTTTTCACCCATGAGATCTGTCCTATGTCCTCAAGTAGGAAATCAATGCAATGGGCTGCACAAGGGGTCCAAAAAAGTGTAGGGTGCCTCTCCTCAAGAAGTCTCTCTGCTGTTACATATGCTACCGCATTGTCTGCCACAACTTGGATGACATTTTGCACACTTCTATCACCACCTCATCCAACATATCACACAAAGTGTTTGAATTTTTTACTTGGTGGGAGGCATCCATTGACTTCAAGAAGACCAGCTGCCCATTTAAAGCCACTAGAAAGTTAATCAATGTGCAGTTTTTCCCATCCATCCACCTATTAGACAAAATGGTGCACCCCTTATTTTGCCATCCCTTATTTTGCCATTTTTTTTTTTGGTCTTCTACAATAACTTGCATATGTATGACACAATCCATTAACAACGGGCCATTCAAATTATGAACAGTAGGAGCTTTGAACCCTTTCTTTGCAATGGTCAATGCAATGACCAAATTCTCTCAATATGGTCTTTTTGCCAAATTGAAAGGAATGTTGTAGTATCAAAAGTTTGTTGCAATTATCCTTGCTTCATAGGGCAGTTCTTGGTTCCATGTGGTACTTTTGAGTGAAGGTTGTGACCCAAGATTACTTTGAAGAACAAAAAAAGTAGTTGAACGATTTTCAACAGATACGCCATCCCTGACCCTAACCCCTTGCAGTTGAGGCAATAAAAGACGCATCAATGTTATAATCATCTCTCGTTGCCTCATATTCATTAGGGTTGCAAGTGCATCAACTTTTCTCTCTCTCTCTCTCTCTCTCTCTTTCCTCTACATAAGCCGCGAGGCAAGCAACCATCTCTCTCTAAGCCTCAACAGGTGCTTGTGTGCACAATGCCACATCATTCTGTAGTAGTCGTGCGATGTGGTATTTCAAGTGACAAACACCTCAACTCATCGTTATCCTGCAATAATTGCATATAACACAGTTGCCCTCTGTTGTTACTTCACAATGCTTCCAAGAAGGGTCATTGGACTTAGGCTTACGACGTGTCGCTGAACCATATGTGAATGCCATTCAATGAACAACAAATTTAGACCCTATAAAACATTTTTTTTCCAGAATCTAATCCTAGCTGCTAATCAAAGGAAGAAGTAGAAGATGAAGTAGATATCAATGATCATGATTCATTTCAAAAAGATAAGAAAAATAATTTAAATACTTGTGGCTGTATGCCATAGGATGTGACACTGTGTGACTGCGTTTTCCTTTAGGTTTGAAAAAAAAGTATGTATTAAAAATCTGCCTACAAGTGTAGGCTGCCATTGTGTGGTTGTGTAATTGTATACAACATAGTCACTACTCACTAGTGTACTTTGATGTTAATCCTTATGATATGTATCAATTGACAGTATGTAATATGTATCAATATTCTTTGAAGTTGAGGCAACTTTGAAGTGATTGTCAATGATTGTATCAATTCTAAGCATAGATCAAAAACTCGCCATAATTGTCAATAGATTAAAAACTCGTTGTAAATCCCTAGCCCTGTACTTAAGAATTGCAAGATGAAAAAGTAGAGAAACATGCAGAGAAAAAACAGAGATAATGATAAAATTGTTTTTTTTTCCAACCTCGGCTTTTATTCCTCATTGGGCAAGTTGCAGCGATAAAGTCGCAATTTTCACTGAGTAATTATTGTAATTACTTGGTGAAAATCGTTGATTTATCGCCGCAATACTTCTTGCGATTTGTTAGAATATATCTCATTATAGTGTCTGATTGTGATTTCTCGGCGATTTACGATGAGTTTTTAATCTATGGACACAACTTCCCAAATTGTACTAAGAGTTGAATAACTCAACCAACTTGCTTGGAACCATGTTGCTACCTGAAATTGATCCTCTGTGATGTACTTAACGCCCTTGAAGTGTTGGATGATTCTTCCCTTGGATTAACTTCTACCATGCCAAAATGACAAAAAGACTGATTGGTCCACACGAACACACCCCTATCATTTTTCGTTGACACAAGATTGCCTATACCCCATGGATGCTCTTGCATCACAATCCTTTTGGCTTTGATCTCCAAGTAGCATTTTCCTGACTTCTTATCACATCTAGTTAATGTTCTCAATGTCTCATGAATTATCAATATGCTACATCCTGCTCAACTGAAGCTTGGTGTCCAAAGTTTTTTCTTCATAGACCCTCGGGTGTTTGTCATCGCTATGGAGGTGGTCAGACATGATTCTGATGCAGACCCGAAGGTCATGGTTAATGCCATGTTTATCATCATAACATTTCTACATCTAGTTAATGCCCTTTATGTCTCGTGAATTGTCAAGATGCTACATCATCCTCAACTGAAGCTTATGTCCAATAGTTCTTTCTTCATAAATCCGTGGGTGTTTGTCATCACTATGGAGGTTGTTAGACATGATTCTAATGCAAACACGATGGTCTTGGTCAATGCCATGTCAATTACCATAAGATTTCTACATCTAGTTAATGTCCTCAATGCCTTGTGAATTATCAATATGCTACATCATGCTCAACTGAATCTCTGTCTCCAAGAGTTCTTTCTTCATAAACCTGTGGGTGTCCGTCATCACTATGGAGGTGGTCAGACATGATTATGATGCAAACATAAAGGTCTTAGTTAATGCCATGCCAATCACCATAACATTTCTCCTTATCTTTGTGGCATATGTCAGTTCTTTATGCTTCTCTTGCCCTTTTTCAAATTCACAATTCAAAAGCAAGATCATCTTCTATATCCAGGTTCATTTGTGACCAGTGTTGTTGGCAATTTGAGCAAGGAGATAGTTGACAGTTTTGATATCATGATCCAGAAAGCAGTTTGAGGACTGAAGAATCGTCATTCCCATCTAAGGCAGCATGGAATTGTCATTGATGTCAAAGGTTGATGTCATTGAGATTGAATCTGATCATGCATTAATGCCAAAGGTTGAGTTGAGCAGACTTGTGGAGTAAATTGGGTTTGTGAAGTGCTCTTATAAAATAAGTAAAGCAGTCTCGAAACTCCGAACTGGTCTAATAAAGTTGGTCGGGTTTATGGAACGACTTTACTTCTTTCATGTTTTTAAATAAAGCAAAGTCGAAAACCCGAAGTGGTCTAGAGGAGTTATTCGGGGGTCTGAAGTGACTTAACTTGGTCGGGATTTTGGAACGACTTTACTTCTGTATGCTTTATAAGTAAAGTAATGTTACGATCCCGAGTTGGTCTAAGTGGAGGTTATCAGGTTTCCAGGATAGCTTTACTTCTCCTATGTTTATAATCTAAGCTTTGTGAAAACCCCGAAAGGGTCCAGCGAAGAGGTATTCAAGGATTTGCAAGCACGTTACTTATGTTGGTAAGCAAAGTAAAGGTAAAAACCCGAAAGGGTCTAGACAAAGTAATCGGGATTTTGAAAAGGGACTGCTTCTCTCAAGTTGATAAGTCAAGTAATGTCAAAAACGTGAAAGGGTCTAGAAGAGGCAATCGGGATAAGTTAAGAAGGATGGAAAACCCGAAATAGTCTTGAAGAATTCCTTCGGAGGAATTCTTTTGGAAAAAATGGCAAGGACAATTCTTTCAGAAAAATTATCAAGTCCTTTTCGGAAAATTGTCCCTTAACAAAAGTCCGAAGGGTACATTTAGAAAGTTCGAAGGGTATCTTTGAACGTTTCGAAGGGCAAGTGGACCTTTTCAAAAAGTCCAAAGGGTATCTTTTGAACGTACCGAAGGGCAAGTGGACCTTTTCAAAAAGTCCGAAGGGTATCTTTTGAACGTTGCAAAGGGTATGTGGACACTTGTACAAAAGCCGAAGGGTAGATTGCAGAGAATCCAAAGGGTATGAGGACCGTTGGAAGTTTTCTGATGGAGACTTCCGAGTAGAAGCCAAGGTATCTTTGAACGTTTTGAAGGGCAAGTGGACCTTTTCAAAAAATTCGAAGGGTATCTTTTGAACATTCCAAAGGGCAAGTGGACTTTTTCAAAAAGTCCAAAGGGTATCTTTTGAACGTTGCAAAGGGTATGTGGACACTTGTAGAAAAGTCGAAGGGTAGATTGCAGAGAATCCAAAGGGTATGAGGACCGTTGGAAGTTTTCCGAAGGAGACTTCCGAGTAGAAGCTAAGGACGAATTTTTTCAGAGAAATTGGAGGACACTTCAGGATGAAATGGATCTGGACAAAAAGTTTGCAGAAATTGTCCCGAAGACATAGGGCCGCAACAATTTGTATAAAGGAACCTTCCGAAGGAATAAAAACAAGGTTAAAAGACGAGCAAGTCTTCAAGGATCGACGTTGCAAGGAGCATTACAAGAATGCCGAAGAAAATAAGATCACGCCAACATGCCGAAGTTTAACGTACAATACAAAGGGTAAAGATCGAGCATATCGAGGACAATCGAAAGGAGCGGAAGTGAACCCATGATATAGAAAGCAGCGAGATGCGAAAAGGGAAGAAAAGAAGCTTGATGGTTAATGGCAAATCAAAAATTAAAATTCATGTTGCTTTAAAAGATCAACGACTCACGTCTGATTGGTGCATTAGATCCAATGGTGCGAAGCAAACCCAGATTACCCTTTGAGTGCACGTGCATTTGACACGTGTCAAGAGGTCATAAGGAAAGATCCAACAAAGAAAAGAACGTGAACTTGGCGCGACGAAAGAAATAAAAGACTCATATTTAATGTCTTCTAATTGTCTGTAAAGGAACAACTGGGACATGGGATGAACTCTATATCTCTTCACGGAGCTTGATATTAATCAATTTAATTGATCGAGGAAGTGACGCAGTTAAGAACAGTAGGAGTGCACATGCCAAAGATAGTAAAGACATTTGAACGTTGCCGTTTGAAGCATGAATCGAGACACGAAGTAAAAGTCACATTGAATGTAGATCAGAAGTTTGAACCGATTAAGAGCAGTTGAAGTATGAACACTTTATAGATAGAAACCCTAAAATGCATGTCTATATATGCTACAAACAGAACATTTGAAAACGTCTTTTGCTGCTGCTGCGATAATAATTAGAGTGTTAACTCAAAAATTGTCGAGTAAGGACATATGCAGATAGTGAAAAGAGGCAAAGTGAATAAGGTGTGTCAATATAGAAGATATCCAGACACGAAGAGATAGAGGTAGATAAGACGAGAAGGCACATAGCGTGAAGGTGCAGTTACAAAGAAGACATGTAACAAAAAACTGAACAAGATTCATTCTAAATCTCTTTTGTATTCTGAAGTTGTAGCTTCATTTCTCTGATAGTTTGGTCCCATCAGAAAAACTGAGTTGGTGCTCAGTTAGGAAGTTGATGCTTCCTTTAGAGTGGGTGCTCTTGAATGTAACTAGTGAGGTTTGTCTGTGAGACATCTTTTCTATGAGGCTGGATTAGAACAGTAGCTTCTAACAACTTTTCTCATCGTAGTTTCTCCCTTTGGGTTTTCATGTAAAAATC
The DNA here is from genome assembly GCA_037957365.1 of Torreya grandis. Lineage (NCBI taxonomy): Eukaryota > Viridiplantae > Streptophyta > Pinopsida > Cupressales > Taxaceae > Torreya > Torreya grandis. The sequence continues at coordinate 2,093,524 of JARHVA010001927.1, read as the reverse complement.
TAGTGTTGAGCATTCTTATGTATGTATGATCTTTGTTTTTTGTTCTTTACTTTGCATATACATTCTGTATCTTGTTTAAAAGTTTTAAGAACCAGGGTTTAGCTCATTTACTGATTCACCCCCCCTCTCAATAGATAGTGTGTTCAACAATTGGTATTAAAGCGCAGGTTCCGTAGGAGTAACTTAATTGGCTCAGGCAGATCGTGGTTAGTGAACACAATGCCCTGTCAAGAAGGATCTTCATCAAACAAGGCTCCTCTGTTCGATGGGTCTAACTATGCTTTTTGGAGCATAAGAATGGAAGCATACTTGTCTTCCCTAGGGTTTGATGTACGGATGTCAGTGGTAAATGGTTATACAACGCTTGGTGTAACTCTTGTTAATTAGGGGGCCAAAAAGGCTTATGAGAACAACGTCAAAGCAAAGAATGCTATACTTTATGGGTTGTCAAACTCCGAGTTTGTCAAAGTTATGCATTGTCAGAGTGCAAAAGACATTTGGAATAATTTAAAATGTATCTATGAAGGAGACGTCAAAGTGAAATAGGCCAAGTTGCAAACGCACAAAGGATAGTTTAAAACTCTGAAGATGAATGAAGAAGAGAATATAGCTGACTACCTCCTCATGGTAGATGAAATAGTCATGCCATAAGAGGACTTGGAAAAACAATAGAAGAATCGACTATTGTCAAGAAGGTTCTGAGATCCCTTCCATCAAGATGCGACTCCAAAATATCGGCTATTGAAGAAGCGAGAGATTTGGACAAGCTTATCGTGGACGAACTACATGGAACGTTTACAAGGTACGAAATGGGGATGGGAGAGACAAACAGGGTCAAGAGAGAAGCAGCGTTCAAAGTAGTAAAGTCTGCAAAAGAAGAAACCTCTGTGCTCGATTCTAAGGACACTGATGGTGAAGAAGCAAATTTTGTCAGAAAACTAAAGAGAGGATCAGGTAAGTATAAAGGAAAACTTCCATTCAAATGTTTTAACTACAGCAAGGTAGGACACTTCGCTCCAAAATGTCCATACAATAAGGACAATGCCAAGCAAGTAGAAAATATCAAAAAGGTGAAACCGCATTATGCTAAGAAGAAAAAATTCTTCAAAAACAAAAAGGGGTTATATATAAAAGAAGATAGTGACTCAGTGGGAGAGAGTAACAGTGACAACTCTGACAATGAGCACGACTGTGCCTTTCTAGCTGAGGGAGATGAATTCCTATTTATGGCAGAAGAATTCACCTCCTTGAATCAAGAAGAAAATGAAGATGAAGATTGGGATGAAGGAGAAGGTGAGATTGCTCTTGAAAGTGAACTTGTGTGTGCTCTTGAAGAAATTAAAAATCTGAGAAAAGAAAACTCAACGCAAAGGAAGCATGAGGAGCTTGAAAAGGTTAATCAAATGATTTTGACGCTAAAAACTCAAGTTGATGAAGCCAACGGAATAGTACAAGTCGTCAAGATGGATCTCCAGTCGAAGTCCAACGAATGCATGAGACTTGAAGCAAAAGTATCCTTGAGGAAAGAACTGGAGAAGCCAAGAGACAAACTAAACAAAAGCTTAAAGCTGACGAAAGGATCAAAAGTTCTTAGTGAACTGATCAGTGCGCAAAAGCCTTCAAATGAAAAGTCAAGTCTTAGATACGATAAAGAAAAAGGATCCTCAGCTTGTACATCAATGAACTTGTATGATAATTTCAAGAAAGGAGAAGCAAAAGCTATGAACGAGAAGATCAACAAAGAAGCAACGAAGGCAAAGATCAAAAAGGACATAAAGACTAATCCAAGGAAAGTGCAGAAGGATACATCAAAGTGGCAGACTTGAAAAAGCAGAAAGGTAAAAATTTTCAGTATATTGCACCAAAGAATGTTGTGACCAGGGACTTTCCTTCCTTTTATGATTATTGTTTTAACTGTAATAAGTTTGGTCATGGGGCTATTGATTGTAGAGTTTTTCTTACTAAAAGATTTAATTTTGCTAGTAGAAATTCATTTGCTCCTTTGATAGATTCAAATTTAATATGTTACAATTGCAATAATTCTGGACATATAGCTAAGTATTGTAGAGCTAACATTGCAATGACAAGAAATTACAGTTTAGGCAAATGCAGGGCTTTAAAAGAGAATAGATTTTCAAAGGCCACTTTTAAAGAAAAGAAAAAGGCAGATGAGAGACCCAAAAGATGTGGAAAGTGAAAGATCGATATTTGATTGCTCAAACGGCACTCCATGTCAAAGAGCAAAACTTGTGGGTCATAGACAATAGTTGCTCAAAGCATATGACTAGGGACAAGAGCAAATTCATCAGTTTAAACAGATGCAAGGAAGGGACTGTCAGTCTAGGAGATAACATTGCAGTCAGAATCAGAGGTAAAGAAACCTTGCACATAGATGGCAAACTTTCCACACATGACGTCCTGTATGTTAAAGGACTTAAACATAATCTCTTTAGTGTAAGTCAGACGTGTGATAATAGTTATGAAGAAAATGATGCAAGTTGCCTCATGGAAAAAGTCGATGAGAGCTGGGTATGGCATAAAAGAATGGGTCATGTCAACTTTGACAATCTAGTCAAAGTAAGTTCTAACAATTGTGTTAGACATATGCCCAAAATAATCAACCCTGCAGACATCACATGCAGAGCGTGCCAACTAAGAAAGTAGACAAGGGTCAGATTTGAAACGAAAGAATATGTGACCTCAAAACCCCTACAAGTAGTTCATATAGATTTATGTGATCCTACTAGGACAAAAGGATCCAAAGGTGTATACTACTTTATGTTGTTTGTAGATGACTTCTCAAGGATGACATGGGTAACTTTTTTGAAAGATAAATCACAAACTTTTGAGAGATTTAAGATCTTTAGGGCCATGGTTGAGAATGAAATGGAAAGAAAAATCAAATGTTTAAGATCAGAGAAAGGTGGAGAATTCACCTCCAATGAGTTTATAGAATATTGTGAGAAGCATGGGATTAAGAGACAGTACTCTAATGCACAAACTCAAAAACAAAATGGGGTTGTAAAAAGATAAAACAAAACTGTGAAGGAGATGGCCAGAACAATGCTAAAAGAGGCAAAACTCCCTGATGGATATTGAAAAGAGGCAGTTCAAACAACAATATATATTCTAAATAGAGTTCAACTTAGGGTAAAGAGTGATAAAACCCCATATAAACTGTGGTTTAGAAAACCTGCATTCGTAAAGTATTTCAGAGTGTTTAGAAGCAAGTGCTACATCAGAAATAAAGAGGCCAAACTTGGAAGTTTCGAGTCAAGAGTGATGAAGGAATTTTTCTTGGATACTCCACTCACAACAAAGCCTATGTGTGTTACAACAGACGGCTGCATAAAATAGTTGAAAGCATCAACGTCAAGGTAGAAAAAAGATTCAAACAAGTTGAGCCTAATGAGGAGATCAGAATTGAAGAATCAGGAGCAGAAAATGAAGTAGAAGATAGTGAAGAGAAGGAAGAAAAGAGTAAAAAGGCACTTGCAAGATTTGTTCAAAAAGAACATCCCAAGGAGTAGATAATTGGCAACAAAGATGAGGGTGTTTAGACTAGGAGAAGAGCTGTAATAAACAAGGAGCAAGTAAACTTCGTTCTACTTTCAAAAATTGAGCCTAAGACCTTCAATGAAGCCAACAAAGATGAAAACTAGCTAACAACCATGAAAGAACTCGGGGAAATTGAAAAGAATAAAACTTGAGAATTAGTTCCTAGACTCTCGAACAAGAATGTAATAGGAACTAAGTGGGTTTATAGAAACAAACTCAATGAAGATGGAGCAGTCATAAGAAACAAAGCTAGACTGGTGTGCAAAGGATATGCACAAGTAGAAGGCATAGATTTTGAAGAGACATTTGCTCCTGTGGCAACATTGGAAGCTATAAGAGTGTTCTTGGCATTCTATGTTCACAAGAAATTCAAGGCATATCAAATGGATGTGAAGTCAACATTCCTGAATGGAAACTTAGAAGAGGAAGTGTACATTGAACAACCAGAAGGATTTCAGTTAGTAGAGGAAGAAAATTATGTGTGCAAACTAAAGAAAGCTTTGTATGGTTTGAAACAGGCACTTAGAGCATGGTATTCACGATTGGATCAATCCATGCAACGACAAAGTTTTAGAAAAGGGTGCGCAGACAACAATTTGTATTTTAAATCAGAAGGTGAGCATATGTTGATTGTTGTCTATGTGGATGATACTATCTTTGGAAGTGGTGATAGTAACATGTGCAAATAATTTGTCATGCAAATGCAAAATGAATTTGAAATGTCAATGTTAGGAGAACTCTCCTTCCTTGGTTTGCAAATCACACAAACTAATGAAGCGATATTCATATCTCAAGCTAAGTATGCAAAGGAGATGCTCAAAAAATTTGGAATGGAGGACATCAAACCAGTGGGTACTCCCATGATGACTGGTTGCACCCTGATGTAAATAATATGTTGTATAGATCAATGATAGGCAGCCTGCTGTATCTAACAACATCAAGACCAGACATCATGCAAGCAGTGTGTATGGTTGCACGGTTTCAAGCAGCCCCCAAAGAATCACATGTTAATGCTGTAAAAAGAATTTTCAGATATATCAAGAGCACAATTGACTATGGGTTGTGGTACCCAACTAGCGAAGATCTTACTTTGGTTGCATATACTGATGTTGATTGGGCAGGAAGTGTGGATGACAGAAAAAACACAAGTGGTGGTGCATTCTTTTTGGGTAACAGACTTGTGTCTTGGCTGAACAAAAAACAAGAATCAATTACACTCTCTACAGTTGAAGCAGAGTATGTCGCAGCAGCTGCTTGCTGCACTCAAGTCTTGTGGATGACACAAACTCTTAATTACATAAAGGTAGAATATCAAGCACTTATCTCTATTTTCTGTGATAGTTCAAGTGCCATAAATCTATCCAAGAATCCAATGATGCATTCCAGAACCAAGCATATCTCTATAAAATATCATTTTTTGAGAGAAAAGGTAGCAAGTGAAGAGGTCACAATGGAATATGTGCCAACCAAGGATTAGATTGCAGATATCTTTGCCAAGCCTCTTCTTAAGGAGCAATTTGAGTATTTGAGAGAGAGGTTGGGAGTTGCAGCTCCCACCCCATATCACTGGACTCTTTTGATAGGTTATAAGTCCAGGGGGAGCATTGCAGGCATATTATTAACTCTTGAATTAAGAGTGAAGGCAATTTGCTATGTACTTTACACATCGTTTGGCATTTGATGTTAAGGAGCAGACTAAGGTATGTTGGATCTAGATTTCTATGCTCATCTGTGTAAGAGATATATCTATTGTTGATTGGTCTTTTAGATCAATGCTATATACAGGATCGGTTGAAGCATATGAAAGTCAGGAGAGTCATAAGAACAGTTCAAGTCGGTGTGCATTATCCAAGGGGGAGTCTTTCTTCATAATGCTCTATCCAGACAGGTCCAAGGATCATAACATCTCAGAAGCCAGTTAAACAACAGTTTGTCTTATTGGTTTAGCAAACACTCTTTGTCATTAATGTCAAAGGGGGAGAAATCAGAATAAGAGCAAGCAAGTAGAATGAGAAGGGGATTTTGAGGATGTTTTTGCTCTTGAGGGTGTTTTGCCATCAATGACAAAATGGGAGATTGTTGACAATTTGAGCAAAGAGACAGTTGACAGTTTTGATATCATGATCCAAAAAGCAGTCTGAGAATTGAAGAATTGTCATTCCCATCTAAGGCAACATGGAATTGTCATTGATGCCAAAGGTTGATGTCATTGAGGTTGAATCTGATCATGCATTAATGCCAAAGGTTGAGTTGAGCAGACTTGTGGAGTAAATCGGGTTTGTGAAGTGCTCTTATAAAATAAGTAAAACAATCTCGAAACTCTGAACTGGTCTAATAAAGTTGGTCGGGTTTATGGAACGACTTTACTTGTTTCATGTTTTTAAGTAAAGCAAAGTTGAAAACCCGAACTGGTCTAGAGTTATTCAGGGTTCTGAAGTGACTTCACTTGGTCAGGATTCTGCAACGACTTTACTTCTGTATGCTTTATAAGTAAAGTAATGTTAAGATCCCGGGTTGGTCTAAGTGGAGGTTATCGGATTTCCATGATAGCTTTACTTCTATGTTTATAAGCTAAGCATTTTGGAGAACCCAAAAGGGTCTAGCGAAGAGGTAATCGGGGATTTGCAAGCATGTTGCTTCCTTATGTTGGTAAGCAAAGTAAAGGTAAAAACCTGAAAGGGTCTAGACGAAGTAATCGGGACTTGAAGAGGGACTACTTGTTTCAAGTTGATAAGTCAAGTGATGTCAAAAACCCGAAAGGGTCTAGAAGAGGCAATTGGGCTAAGTCAAGAAGGATGGAAAACCCAAAATAGTCTTGAAGAATTTCTTAGGAGGAATTCTTTCGAAAAAAATGCCAAGGACAATTCTTTCGGAAAAATTGTCAAGTCCTTTTCGAAAAATTGTCCCTTAACAAAAGTCCGAAGGGTACATTCAAAAAGTCCGAAGGGTATCTTTTGAACGTTCCGAAGGGCAAGTGGAAATTTTCAAAAAGTCCGAAGGGTATCTTTTGAATGTTCCGAAGGGCAAGTGGACCTTTTCAAAAAGTCCTTCGAGGGCAAGTGGACCTTTTCAAAAAGTCCGAAGGGTATCTTTTGAACGTTCCGAAGGACAAGTGGACCTTTTCAAAAAGTCCGAAGGGTATCTTTTGAATGTTGCAAAGGGTATGTGGACACTTGCAGAAAAGCCGAAGGGTAGATTGTAGAGAATCCGAAGGGTATGAGGACCGTTGGAAGTTTTTCAAAGGAGACTTCCGAATAGAAGCCAATGATGAATTTTTTCAGAGAAATTGGAGGATACTTCAGGATGAAATGAATCCAGACAAAAAGTCCGCGGAAATTGCCCTGAAGACACAAAGGCCCTCAACAATTTGTATAAAGGAACCTTCCGAAGGAATTAAAACAAGGTTAAAAGACGAGCAAGTCTTCAAGGATCGACGTTGCAAGGAGTGTTACAAGAATGCTGAAGAAAATAAGATCACGCCAACATGCCGAATTTTAACGTACAATACAAAGGGTAAAGATCGAGCATATCGAGGACAATCGAAAGGAGCGGAAGCAAACCCATGATATAGGAAGCAACGAGATGCGAAAAGGGAAGAAAAGAAACTTGATGGTTAATGGCAAATCAAAAATTAAAATTCATGCTGCTTTAAAAGATCAACAACTCATGTCTGATCGGTGCATTAGATCCAATGGTGCGAAGCAAACCCATTTTATCCTCCGAGTGCATGCGCATTTGACAAGTGTCAAGAGGTCATAAGGAAAGATTCAACAAAGAAAAGAATGTGAACTTGGCGCGACGAAAGAAATAAAAGGCTCGTATTTAATGTCTTCTAATTGTCTGTAAAGGAACAACTGGAACAGGGGATGAACTCGATATCTCTTCACAGAGCTCGAGATTAATCAATCTAATTAATCGAGGAAGCAACACAGTTAAGAACAGTAGGAGTGCACGTGCCAAAGATAGTAAAGACATTTGAACGTTGTCGTTTGAAGCATGAATCGAGACACGAAGTAAAAGTCACATTGAATGTAGATCAGAAGTTTGAACCGGTTAAGAGCAGTTGAAGTGTGAACACTTTACAGATAGAAACCCTAAAATGCATTTGTCTATATATGCTACGAACAGAGCATTTGAAAGCGTCTTTTGTTGCTGTTGCGATAATAGTTAGAGTGTTAACTCAAAAATTGTTGAGCAAGGACATATGCAGATAGCGTAAAGAGACAAAGTGAATAAGGTGTGTCAATATAGAAGATATCCAGACACAAAGAGATAGAGGCAGATAAGATGAGAAGACACACAACGTGAAGGTGCAGTTACAGACAAGACTTGTAACAGAAAACTGAACAAGATTCATTTTGAATCTCTTTTGTATTCTGAAGTTGTAGCTTCATTTTTTTGATAGGTTGGTGCCATTAGAAAAACTGAGTTGGTGCTCAGTTAGGAAGTTGATGCTTCCTTAGAGTGGGTGCTCTTGAATGTAACCAGTGAGGTTTGTCTATGAGACATCTTTTCTGTGAGGCTGGATTAGAATAGTAGCTTCTAGCAACGTTTCTCACCGTGGTTTTTGCCTTTAGGTTTCCACGTAAAAATCTGGTGTTGAGCATTCTTATGTGTGTATGATATTTATTTTTGTTCTTTACTTTGCATATACATTCTGTATCTTGTTTAAAAGTTTTAAGAACCAGGTTTTAGCTCATCTACTGATTCACCCCCTCAGTCGATAGTGTGTTCAACAATTGGTATCAGAGAGCAGGTTCCTTAGGAGTAGCTTAATCGGCTCAAGTAGATCGTGGTTAGTGAACACAATGGCCTGCCAAGAAGGATCTTCATCAAACAAGGCTCCTCTGTTCGATGGGTCTAACTATGCTTTTTGGAGCATAAGAATGGAATCATCCCTGTCTTCCCCAAGGTTTGATGTATGGATGTCAGTGGTAAATGGTTATACTGCTCCTGCTGCAACTCCTGTTGATCAGGGGGCCAAAAAGGCTTATGAGAACAACGTCAAAGCAAAGAATGCTATTCTTTGTGGGTTGTCAAACTCCGAGTTTGTCAAAGTTATGCACTGTCAGAGTGCAAAAGACATTTGGAATAAGTAAAAAAGTATGTATGAAGTAGACGTCAAAGTGAAACAAAGCAAGTTGCAAACACCCAAAGTACAGTTTGAAAGTCTGATGATGAATGAAGAAGAGAAGATAGCTGACTACCTCCTCAGGGTAGATGAAATAGTCAATGCCATAAGAGGACTTGGAAAAACAATAGAAGAATCGACTATTGTTAAGAAGGTTTTGAGATCCCTTCCCTCAAGAAACGACTCCAAAATTTTGGCTATTGAAGAAGTGAGAGATTTATACAAGCTTACCGTGGATGAACTACATGGAACGTTTACAGCTTATGAAATGAGGATGGGAGAGATAGACACGGTCAAGAGAGAAGCAACCTTCAAAGTAGTAAAGTCTACAAAAGAAGAAACCTTTGTGCTCGATTCTGAGGAGATTGATGGTGAAGAAGCAAATTTTGTCAGAAAATTGAAGAAAGGATCAAGTAAGTATAAAAGAAAAGTTCCATTCAAGTGTTTTAAATGCGGCAAGGTAGGACACTTCGCTGCTAAATGTCCATACAATAAGGACAACACCAAGCAAGTAGAAAATATCAAAAAGGTGAAACCGCATTATGCTAAGAGGAAAAACTTCTTCAAGAACAAAAAAGGGTTATATATAAAAGAAGATAGTGACTCAGTGGGAGAGAGTAACAGTGACAGCTTTGACGATGAGCATGACTGTGCCTTTCTAGCTGAGGGAGATGAGTTTCTATTTATGGTAGAAGAATTCACCTCCTTGAATCAAGAACAAAATGAAGAGGAAGATTGGGATGAAGGAGAAGAAGGTGAGATTGATCTTGAAAGTGAACTTGTGTGTGCTCTTGAAGAAATTTGAAAATCTGAGAAAAGAAAACTCAACGCAGAAGAAGCATGACGAGCTTGAAAAGGCTAATCAAATGATTGTGATGCTAAAAACTCAAGTTCAGAAAGCCAAAATAATAGTAGAAGTCGTCAAGATGATCTCCAGTCAAAATCCAACGAATGCATGAGACTTGAAGCAGTAGTATCTTTGAGGAAAGAACTTGAGAAGGCAAGAGACCAACTAAACAAAAGCTTAAAGCTGACGAAAGGATCATAAGTTCTTAATGAACTGATCAGTGCGATAAAGCCTTCAAATGAAAAGTCAGGTCTTGGATAAAATAAAGAAAAAGGATCCTCAGCTTGTACATCAATGAACTTGTATGATAACTTCAAGGAGGAGAAGTAAAAGCTATGAACGAGAAGATCAACAAAGAAGCAACAAAAGCAAAGATCAGAAAGGACATAAAGACTAATCCAAGGAAAGATGCAGAAGGATACATCAAAGTGGTAGACCTGAAAAAGCAGAAAGGTAAAAGTTTTCGGTATACTGCATCAAAGAACGTTGTGATCAAGTACTTTCCTTCCTTTTATGGTTATTATTTTAACTGTAATCAGATGGGGCTATTGATTGTAGAGTTTTTCTTACTAAAAGATTTAATATTGCTAGTAGAAATTCATTTGCTCCTTTGATAGATTCAAATTTAATATGTTACAATTGCAATAATTCTGGACATATAGCTAAGTATTGTAGAACTAATATTGCAATGACAAGAAATTACAGTTTAGGCAAAGGCAGGGCTTTAAATGAGAATAGAGTTTCAAAGGCCACTCTTAAAGAAAGAAAAAAGGCAGATGAGAGACCCAAAAAGATGTCGAAAGTGAAAGATCAATCTCTGATTGCTCAAGCGACACTCCATGCCAAAGAGCAAAACTTGTGGGTCATAGACAGCGGTTGCTCAAAGCATATGACTAGGGACAAGAGAAAATTCACTAGTTTAAGCAGATGCAAGGAAGGCACTGTCAGTCTGGGAGATAACACTGTAGTCAGAATCAGAGGTAAAGGAACATTGCACATAGATGGCAAACTTTCTACACATGACGTCCTGTATGTTAAAGGACTTAAACATAATCTCTTAACTGTAAGTCAGATGTGTGATAATAGTTATGAAATCATATTTAATGCTAAAGGTGGTAAACTGAAAAGCGCTGAAAAAATCGTTGCACAAGGAAGAACTAAAAGCAACATATACAACTTGATTGAAGAAAATGATGCAAGTTGCCTCATGGGAAAAGTCGATGAGAGCTGGTTATGGCATAAAAGAATGGGTCATGTCAACTTCGACAATCTAGTCAAAGTAAGTTCTAACAATTGTGTTAGACATATGCCCAAAATAATCAAATCTGCAGACATCACATGCAGAGCGTGCCAACTAAGAAAACAGACAAGGGTCAGATTTGAAACGAAAGAATATGTGACCTCAAAACCCCTACAAGTAGTTCATACTGATTTATGTGGTCCTACTAGGACAAAAGGATCCAAAGGTGTATACTACTTTATGCTGTTTGTAGATGACTTCTCAAGGATGACATGGGTAACTTTTTTGAAAGATAAATCACAAGCCTTTGAGAGATTTAAGATCTTTAGGGCCATGGTTGAGAATGAAATGGGAAGAAAAATCAAATGTTTAAGATCAGACAAAGGTGGAGAATTCACCTCCAACGAATTTATAGAATAGTGTGAGAAGCATGGGATTAAGAGACAGTACTCTGCTGTACGAACTCCACAACAAAATGGGGTTGGAGAAAGAAAAAACAGAACTGTGAAGGAGATAGCCAGAACAATGCTGAAAGAGACAAAACTCTCTGATGGATATTGGAAAGACGCAATTCAAACAACAATATATATCCTAAATAGAGTTCAACTTAGGGTAAAGAGTGATAAAACCCCATATGAACTGTGGTTTGAAAAACCTGCATCCGTAAAGTATTTCAGAGTGTTTGGAAGCAAGTGCTACATCAGAATTAAAGAGGCCAAACTTGTAAGTTTTGAGTCAAGATGTGATGAAGGAATTTTTCTTGGATACTCCACTCACAACAAAGCCTATGTGTCTTACAACAGACAGCTACATAAAATAGTTGAAAGCATCAACGTCAAGGTAGAAAAAGGATTCAAACAAGTTGAGCCTAATGAGATCAGAATTAAAGAATCAGGAGCAGAAAATGAAGTAGAAAATAGTGAAGAGGAAGAATAAAAGAGTAAAAGGGCACCTGCAAGGTTTGTTCAAAAAGAACATCCCAAGGAGTAGACAATTGGCAACAAAGATGAGGGTGATCAGACTAGGAGAAGCGCTGTAATAAACAAGGAGCAAGTAAACTTTGCTCTACTTTCAAAAATTGAGCCTAAGACCTTCAATGAAGCCAACAAAGATGAAAACTGGGTAACAGCAATGAAAGAACTCAGCGAAATTGAAAAGAATAAAACTTGGGAATTAGTTCCTAGACCCTCGAACAAGAATGTAATAGGAACTAAGTGGGTTTATAGAAACAAACTCAATGAAGATGGAGCAGTCATAACAAACAAAGCTAGATTGGTGTGCAAAGGATATGCACAAGTAGAAGGCATAGATTTCGAAGAGACATTTGCTCCTGTGGCAACACTGGAAGCTATAAGAATGTTCTTGGCATTCTCTGTTCACAAGAAATTCAAGGGATATCAAATGGATGTGAAGGCAACATTCTTGAATGGAAACTTAGAAGAGGAAGTGTACATTGAACGACTAGAAGGATTTCAGTTAGCAGAGGAAGAAAATTATGTGTGCAAACTAAAGAAAGCTTTGTATGGTCTGAAACAGGTACCTAGAGCATGGTATTCATGATTGGATCAATACCTGCAACGATAAGGTTTCAGAAAAAGGGTGCGCAAATAGCAATCCGAATATTAAATCAGAAGGTGAGCATATGCTGATTGTTGCTGTCTATGTGGATGATATTATCTTTGGAGGTGGTGATAGTAACATGTGCAAAGAATTTGCCACGCAAATGCAAAATGAATTTGAAATGTCAATGCAGGGAGAACTCTCCTTCTTTGGTTTGCAAATTACACAAACTAATGAAGGGATATTCATATCTCAAGCTAAGTACGCGAAGGAGATGCTCAAGAAATTTGGAATGGAGGACAACAAACTAGTTGGTACTCCCATGATGACTGGTTGCAAGCTAAGCAAGGAAGATGAGTCTCCTAATGTAAATAATACTTTGTATAGACAATGATAGGCAGCCTGTTGTATCTAACAACATCAAGACTAGACATCATGCAAGCAGTGTGCATGGTTGCACGGTTCAAGCAGCCCCCAAAGAATCACATGTTAATGCTGTAAAAAGAATTTTCAGGGATATCAAGAGTGCAATTGACTATGGGTTGTGGTACCCAACTAGCGAAGATCTTACTTTGGTTGCATATACTAATGCTGATTGGGCAAGAAGTGTGGATGACAGAAAAAACACAAGTGGTGGTGCATTCTTTCTGGGTAACAGACTTGTGTCTTGGCTGAACAAGAAGCAAGAATCAATTACACTCTCTACAGCTGAGGCAGAGTATGTCGCAGTAGCTGCTTGCTGCACTCAAGTCTTGTGGATGAAACAAACTCTTAAGGACATAAAGGTAGAATATCAAGCACTTATCTCTATTTTCTGTGATAGTTCAAGTGCCATAAATCTATTCAAGAATCCAATGATGCATTCCAGAACCAAGCATATCTCTATAAAATATCATTTTTTGAGAGAAAAGGTAGCAAGTGAAGAGGTCACAATGGAATATGTGCCAGCCAAGGATTAGATTGCAGATATCTTTGCCAAGCCTCTTCCCAATGAGCAATTTGAGTATCTGAGAGAGAAGTTGGGAGTTGTAGCTCCCACCCCATATCACTGGACTCTTGTGATAGGTTATAAGTCTAGGGGGAGCATTGCAGACATATTATTAACTCTTGAATTAAGAGTGAAGGCAATTTGCTATGTACTTTACACATCGTTTCCCATTTGATGTTAAGGAGCAGACTAAGGTATGTTGGATCTAGGTTTCTATGCTTATCTATATAAGAGATATATCTATTGTTGATTGGTCTTTTAGACCAATGCTATATACAGGATCGGTTGAAGCATATGAAAGTCAGGAGAGTCATAAGAACAGTTCAAGTCGGTGTGCATTATCCAAGGGGGAGTCTTTCTTCATAATGCTCTATCCAGACAGGTCCAAGGATCATAACATCTCAGAAGCCAGTTAAACAACAATTTGTCTTATTGGTTTAGCAAACACTTTTTGTCATTAATGTCAAAGGGGGAGAAATCAGAATAAGAGCAAGCAAGTAGAATGAGAAGGGAATTTTGAGGATGTTTTTGCTCTTGAGGGTGTTTTTCCATCAATGACAAAGGGGGAGATTGTTGGCAATTTGAGCAAGGAGACAGTTGATAGTTTTGATATCATGATCCAGAAAGCAGTCTGAGGACTGAAGAATTGTCATTCCCATCTAAGACAGCATGGAATTGTCATTGATGTCAAAGGTTGATGTCATTGAGATTGAATCTGATCATGCATTAATGCCAAAGGTTGAGTTGAGCAGACTTGTGGAGTAAATCGGGTTTGTGAAGTGCTCTTATAAAATAAGTAAAGCATTCTCGAAACTCCAAACTGGTCTAATAAATTTGGTCAGGTTTATGGAACGACTTAATTTCTTTCATATTTTTAAGTAAAGCAAAGTCGAAAACCCGAAGTGGTCTAGAGGAGATATTCGGGGTTCTGAAGTGACTTTACTTGGTCGGGATTCTGGAATGACTTTACTTCTGTATGCTTTATAAATAAAGTAACGTTAAGATCCCGAGTTGGTCTAAGTGGAGGTTATCGGGTTTCCAGGATAGCTTTACTTCTATGTTTATAAGCTAAACATTGTGGAAAACCCGAAAGGGTCCAGCGAAGAGGTAATTGGGGATTTGCAAGCACGTTACTTCCTTATGTTGGTAAGCAAAGTAAAGGTAAAAACCCGAAAGGGTCTAGACAAAGTAATCGGGATTTTGAAGAGGGACTGCTTCTCTCAAGTTGATAAGTCAAGTAATGTCAAAAACCCGAAAGGGTCTAGAAGAGGCAGTCGGGATAAGTCAAGAATGATGGAAAACCCGAAATAGTCTTGAAGAATTCCTTCGGAGGAATTCTTTCGGAAAAAATGGCAAGGACAATTCTTTCGGAGAAATTGTCAAGTCCTTTTCGAAAAATTGTCTCTTAACAAAAGTCCGAAGGGTACATTCAGAAAGTCCGAAGGGTATCTTTTGAATGTTCCGAAAGGCAAGTGGACCTTTTCAAAAAGTCTGAAGGGTATCTTTTGAACGTTTCGAAGGGCAAGTGGACCTTTTCAAAAAGTCCGAAGGGTATCTTTTGAACGTTGCAAAGGGTATGTGGACACTTGCAGAAAAACGAAAGGGTAGATTGCAGAGAATCCGAAGGGTATGAGGACCTTTGGAAAATTTCAGACAGACACTTCTGAATAGAAGCCAATGACAAATTCTTTCGGAGAAATTGGAAGACACTTCAGGATGAAATGGACCTGGACAAAAAGTCTGTGGAAATTATCCAGAAGACACAAAGCCCGCAACAATTTGTATAAAGGAACCTTCCGAAGGAATTAAAGCAAGGTTAAAAGACAAGCAAGTCTTCAAGGATCGACGTTGCAAGGAGCGTTACAAGAATGCCGAAGAAAATAAGATCACGCTAACATGCCGAAGTTTAACTCACAATACAAAGGGTAAAGATCGAGCATATCAAGGACAATTGAAAGGAGCGGAAACGAACCTATGATATAGAAAGCAGCGAGATGCGAAAAGGAAAGAAAAGAAGCTCAATGGTTAATGGCAAAGCAAGAATTAAAATTCATGCTTCTTTAAAAGATCAACGGCTCACGTCTGATTGGTGCATTAGATCCAATGGTGTGAAGCAAACCCAGATTACCCTTCGAGTGCACGCGCATTTGACAAGTGTCAAGAGGTCATAAGGAAAGATCCAACAAAGAAAAGAACTTGAACTTGGCATGACGAAAGAAATAAAAAGCCTGCATTTAATGTCTTCTAACTGTCTGTAGAGGAACAACTGGAACAAGATATGAACTCGATATCTCTTCACGGAGCTCGAGATTAATCAATCTAATTGATCGAGGAAGTGGCGCAGTTAAGAACAATAGGAGTGCACATGCCAAAGATAGTGAAGACATTTGAACGTTGCCGTTTGAAGCATGAATCGAGACACGAAGTAAAAGTCACATTGAATGGAGATCAGAAGCTTGAACCGGTTAAGAGCAGTTGAAGTGTGAACACTTTACAGATAGAAACCCTAAAATGCATTTGTCTATATATGCTACAAACTGAACATTCGAAAGCGTCTTTTACTGCTGCTGCGATAATAATTAGAGTGTTAACTCAAAAATTGTCGAGTAAGGACATATGCAGACAGCGTAAAGAGGCAAAGTGAATAAGGTGTGTTAATATAGAAGATATCCAGACACAAAGAGATAGAGGCAGATAAGACGAGAAGACACAGTGTGAAGGTGCAGTTATAGACAAGACTTGTAATAGAAAACTGAACAAGATTCATTTTGAATCTCTTTTGTATTCTGAAGTTGTAGCTTCATTTCTCTGATAGGTTGGTGCCATCAGAAAGGCTGAGTTGGTGCTCAGTTAGGAAGTTGATGCTTCTTTAGAGTGGATACTCTTGAATGTAACCAGTGAAGTTTGTCTTTGAGACATCTTTTCTGTGAGGCTGGATTAGAACAGTAGCTTTTAGCAGCTTTTCTCACCATGGTTTTTTCCTTTGGGTTTCCACGTAAAAATCTGGTGTTGATCATTCTTATGTGTGTGTATGATCTCTGTTTTTGTTTTTTACTTTGCATATACATTTTGTATCTTATTTTAAAAGTTTTAGGAACCAGGTTTTAGCTCATCTACTGATTCAACCCCCCTCTCAGTAGATAGTGTGTTCAACATGTGTAAATATTTTTTCAAGCTCTAGTAGTACCAGAGATATGAATTATATTTTCAAGGTCCTTTCAGTTGACTTGTGTTGCTTTTGGTGTCAAATCACTTTACCTTTTGCTCTCCATTCATGAGGAAACTCTCTAGGTAAATGTGAAACCCTGCATTGTTGACGGTGATAAAATTCTACTCTATTGTTTCCACCATTGCCTACCCACATTTTTAAGAGTGATATTCCCTCTTTTGGCCTTCACCTTGGCATGGTTGCTGCAGCCACATAGGCCCATTACGATGCCATGAATAAAAACTTCCCTACAAAGTTAAAGCAAAAGAAATTAGAAAAATGGGCACTTCTCATAACAAATGCATTTTGAAGCTTCAAACACGTTAAATCTTCAACGCGCAGAAATTTAGGAATTACATCCCACATAATATAGAAATCAAGATTGGTAAATTGTCTGCTAATTTTCATGTTTATCTTGTTTTACATTGCCCTTGTCCACCATGGTTTCCTTGTGACCATGTCCATGGCTTATTTGCTATCATATATGCCCATAATGACGATCTTCCGAATTCGTGGAGATAACTTGCTACATAGGAACTGAAGTAATACCCATTTAGCTTGGAGGTCCAAGACCTTTTACCTTTGGGTGGATGTTGATCTATTTAGTGCGGGTAAAATAAGAATAATGAAACATAAACAATAGAGACACAATTGTATAATACTCGGAGTTGTATCATCAATTTGTAAGGAAGTGGGATGATGGTACACTAGGGGATCTGCACATGAACACACATCTTGCAATGCATAATAAATAACTTCATAATGATTACATCAAGTTGTCATGGTTGGTTTTTTTTTGATAATTTAATTTTTTTATTAATATCAAGAATTACTAGAATAACAACTTTTTAATACAACAAGAAACTAGCTTTTATAACAAGTTAATTTTGAATCTCACACCTTGAAAAGGTAACCCATGCATGCTTTCTAAAAAGAACAAGCACTTTTCTTTTTTCTTTTTAGCATGTCCAAGTATTTTGCATGCAGTTCTACTTACTAACCATGCTTTCTAAAATGAGCTTGCATGCATGATGCATGCACTTGCTATTTGATGACGGTTACTAAAATGGACAAAGCCCCAGGGTATTCGATTAGGAAACTAACCATTCTTTTTTAATATTATCATTTAATTCCTCCATATCCTTGTTTAAGATGATATTTATCATTTTTCCTTTATTGTTCTTTGAGCGGGACTAAATACCATAGTTAGCCAACCAATCCATTGCTTGATTGCCTTCTCTCAGGATATGATTAAGTTTCACTCCCTTGAATAGATTCCTGAAGTCTTGTGCTTTCTTTGATTATCCGTTTAATTCTCCAGTTCAAGGATTTATGGTTTTCCATGGATTTCATAATCTTGAGTGAATCCCCCTAAATGATGATGTTCTTGATTTTGCTTCCCAATGCCAACTTCATCCCTAAAATGAGACACTTAGCTTCCGCTATGTTGTTTGTATTAGTTATGGTATAGGCGGAGTTATAAGCTATCACTTGACCGTTATTACTACTCCTGCTCCTGATTCTCGAGATTACTTTTTGACGCCCCATCAAAGTTAATTTTGTGCCAACCTTGTTCCGCAGGGGACCATTTAATGCTTTTGCTTATAATCTCTTTATTTTGGTTGTTACTTGGTTTCATAGCTTCAAAGTGCTTTCTGATCGATACCCAATTTTGAAGTATTTTTATTTCCTCCGTGTTAGCCTCATTTTTCTTCTGCTCGGAAGAGAAGACAATATGATTAATATTGACCTCTATTTCCATTCCAAACTTGCTCTTGGAGTTTGTCTACTATTGTCCTCAAATATTCTATTGTTTCTTTCAATCTAGACTTTCCAAGTTAAAAGACTTGGTCCCATTTCCCATATAGCTTCTAGGATGCTTAGTCTCTTGTTACACTGCCACGCTCTGAGATGATTTGGGAGAGTGTCATTTAGTGTCCAACTTAGGTTGAACTTGTTTAGAAATTTATTCCATAGCCTCGAGGCATAGTTATAGTGGAAAAGAAGGTGCTCCACGTTCTCTTCATTTTTCTTCATTTTTTTAACACATGACACATCTCGAGGGTCCCTAGAAGCCTTTCTTCTTTAAGTTTTCCCCTATTTAAATCTTTCCGTGTGTGGCCAACCAAAGGAAAGCTTTAGATTTTGGCCATGATTTTGAGCTTCATATTTTGTTCTCTTTCGGAGACACTGGGATGGGCTCCCATTTGAACTTCATATCCTTCTTTTATTGTATAAGCCCCTGGGCCACTCGTGTTCCAATTCAAAGAATCTTTTTCCAAGCTTCAGGGAACCCAAAAACCTTGAAGGATACCGTTTAATATTTTTTGGGATTCATCCTATGTACCGTCAGTGTTTTGGAAAGTTTTCCTAGTGAAGGTACTATGACCTTGTTCAAAATTTTCAATCCAATAATCTTTCACTTTATGCCCCATTGTCTTATGCCTTTCTCTCAATGTTGTCAAAATTAGGTTCCAATCTCAAGGGTTTTTGGGTGATCCATCTATCTTCTCAAAAGTCTGTTGTTTTCCCATTTTGAACTTGTCAGAATAAGCCTTTCATGAGTATCTTTCTAGCTTCCCTTATGCTATTCTATATAGCAAATCCAAGAGGAAACTCCTTCGCCATGAAGATTCTTTCTAGGTTCCTCTCGAGATATTTTTAAAAATTTTGCTCCATTTTTCGAAGGGATTAGATCCAATTCTCCATACCAGTATAGTGACAAGAGCTAGGGCAACCTGTATGAGGTCCTTTTACTCCTCTCTATGTAGTTGGTTTGCAAATTTTGTCCCACACAAGGAGAGGCAATTTAGCTTTGTCCTATGATCCTTGCTAGAGAAACTTTCAAAGGATTTTATTCATCCCGAACTTGGTTCCTAAAGGAGCCGTTAAGAGTGAAAACTAGTATATGTTGGTGGCTTGTAGCACCGCCTTTATAAGTATAATCGGTCCTGCATACGTTAAATGTTTGCCTTTTAAGCTACTTAGCTTTCTCCGCATCTAATCAATAATTTTGTTTTGGAGATTATTTTTACTATTGCCTTTAAAGATGGGGAAACCCAAGTAATTGTCTGGGAGAGATGCCTTTTCGAAACCTAGAATCCTACTAAGGAAAGTCTGAATATTAGGTGTAACATTGATGAAGAAGATCTTGGATTTATCCTTGTTTATTGATTGTCTCGAGGCTTTTTCGTAGGTACACAACAAATCCATTATTTCCCTGACCTCCGAAGAAGTTGGGAAGGCGAAAAGCATGGTATTGTCCACAAATTGTAGATGAGTGTGGGTTGTTTCTTCACTTGTGGCTTGTATTTCTTTAATTCCGTTTTATTCTTTTGGAGACTTTATGCTTCTTCCTAAGGCCTCCGCCATGAGGATGAAAAGATAAGGGGAGAGAGGATCACCTTGCCGAAGATCCCTAGAGGAAGAGAAGTATCCTTTCAAGGATCCATTAATCATTACCGAGAACTTGGAAGTAGAGTAGCATCTCTAAATCCATATTCTAAATTCTTGACTGAACCTGAATCTTTGGAGCACTCCATCTAGAAAGTACTAGTTCACTTTGTTGTAGGCCTTAGAGATGTCCAGCTTAATCAACATACCTTGTCTTTTGCTAGCATATAGGGAATGAATGATTTCATGAGCGATGACAAAACCATCTAAAATTTGTCTTCTCTTTACAAAACGTCCCTGTCCCTTTGAGATAAGCTTAGGAAGGATTTTTTAAACACTGTTAGCAATGATTTTGGAAATGATTTTGTAGATGGTATTACAAAGAGAAATCGGGTAGAAATCCTCTGGAATGAGAACTAGGAAAGTAGAGTTAAATGCTTTTAGCATCCCTTGAGATTCTTTGAATTCCCGTGCCACTTCCTTGATTTCTTCTCCAATGAGATCCAAAAGTGTTGAAAGAAGAGAGCCGGGAACCCGTCCAAACTAGAGGGTCGATCTCCTGCCATCTCGAAGACTGCATTCTGGGCTTCTTCACGCGAGATATCCTCCATCAAGTTTTTATTTTCTAGCTGAGTGACCAATTGGGGAATTTGTCTCCAAAAAACTTTTTGATCTTCTTGATTCTCCCAGTTATTTTGCTTAAGAGTATCTTCTCAGTATCTCACCATGCAATTTTTAATTTCCTTGGGTTTTCCCAGACCGGTGCCTTCCATAGTTTCTAGTTTCTAGATATGGTTTCTCTGTCTTTTGAATTTACATGAAAGATGAAAGAACTTCGTATTTCGATCTCCCTCCATCAACCATCTTACCTTGGATTTTTTCTAGTAAATTTCCTCTTTTTTGTAAATTTCTTCCAGTGTCTCTACAATATCATTTTCTTCTTCCAATAGATCTATGGAATTGTTACCATTCATTCTCATCCCTTGGATCTCCCCCCACCTCTCTTCACCAAATCCCTTTTGGCCTGAAAGATATTTCAAAATATAAGTTGATCCCATTTCTTTAAGACATTTTTGAGATCTCTAAGCTTCTGAGAGAATAGGTACATCTTAGTCCCATATCTGTTATTAGGGGCTTTCTATTGCTGAGTAACTAAATCTTCAAACACAAAGTACTCAAGCCACATTTTTTCAACCCTGAAAGGAGCTCTGATTGGCTGCTCATCTTGCATGATATGTAGGGCTATTGGCCAGTGAGTAGAGCCTACTGATTTGAGATCCTTAGTTTCCAGGATGTTGTTGCCTTTGATCCAATTCTTAGAGGCCAAAAACCTAGCAAGCCTTTCCAGGATAAGATCCTTACCTATTCCTCTGTTACTCCATGTGAACCACCCTTGTTTGGTTTTTAGATCCCATAATTTTGTCTTCTCCATAAAGTTGTGGAAGCTCAAATTGTCTTTATCTCTTGTATTTCCTCCCTTCTTTTTGGAAGCATCCATTCTAGTATTAAAGTCACTTCCGATGATCCAATACGAGTTCATTTCTGATTTGATTTTGGCCTCTATCTGTTGCCAGTGTTGTTCTCTTTCTCCCTTATTTTGGGAACCATAAATCTTAATCAGAAAAACGTTGGGCTCTGACCTAAGAGACACTACTTCGCACATGAGATACTGGTTGTGGACCTAAATAATTTCAAGGTGGACCGACTTAGGATCCCATAGAGGAATGCCATTCCTATAGCAGTTCCTATGGCATCACTTTCCACCATTTCTCTTCTAAGACTTTTTGAGAGACCTTTGATATGCTCTAATAAATGTTCCAACTTTGTTTCTTTAGTGTCAATACATCCGGGTTATACTGAGTAATCAGTTGCTTCATGCTCTCCTTTTGGGGGGGCATTGAGACCCCTTATATTCTAGGAGATTATCTGCATTAGGGAAGATTATTTCTCTTGGTGCTCACAAAGAGAGTATCTATTTGAATTTGTGTCCCCACTCCAATGGCTTCCATTGATTGATTGTGCCTTTTTTTCTATTTACTAGGTTTCCCTCCACTTCTCTTTCCGAAGTTTCGTTTGGAGTTTAGATTCAGGTTTTGCATAATTCCTATGCTATCCTCATCCGTTTACGAATTCGACTCATCTTCCTCATCCTGACTTGTTCAATTTTCCTTTTGTTTCGAACCTTCTATTATGATTTTTCCTTTTGTCTGCTTGTCTTGAGTATGGTTGAGCTTTTGTTGATATGAGTTTCTTGTATTTGGTTCTTTGAGTAGATTTTCTAGGTCCTCCTTGAATCCATAATCTGCTATGATATCTTCCATTTCCATATCATTTTGTTTCCCTTAGGGCTGAGTTTCCGGAATAGATGTTATACCTTATGTTAAGGCGGATTTTTCATCGATGGCTATTTTTCTATCTTTTGGCACATTTTTTTAACATTTAATTCTTATTCTTGACTGTGTGCTTTCCTAAGTTACCATTTCGTTTTTGGTTTTGGTGTGGGCTCGAGGGTACTACGATTTTTTTTCCTTGGGCTCGTTTTGGGTTTGTTCGTACAAAAAATATATAAAAAATTAAAAAATATAGAAATTCAAGCCTGATACATAGGAAATTAGTGCCATTGTTGATCTGCTTATTGTTTCATTCGTCCTTTTGTCATTTTGTTTTTATCATTTGTGTTGTTTTTAGCGTTTGCTTTTGTTTATACATGGCTTTGAGGGTTTAGGAATGTCTTTTTTATTATTAACTTGCATTGGTTTGGCGAAAAAGTGATTTAAAAAAAAAAAAAAGATGTTTTCGACTTTTTATTTTTGTAGTAGACTGTGGGTTCGTTGCCCCAAAGCCTAGGGTTCGTCCCTGGGCACCCAGGTGCATCTGGAGTTCTTCAGGGAAAAAACCCAAATGCACCCGGGTGCCCAGGCACGAACCCTGGGCGTTGGGGCAACGAACCATATTCGAACTAGAACCTAGTTCGAACCCAAATGCCCAAGGCAGACAAATTTCTATGAACCAGTAATGTTGGTGCTTTCTTTTTGTCTTAACAAATCCCTCTGAGTCTTTATCAGTTGTTTCAAGGGCTTTCTCCATGATATTGATTTTCTGTAGTGTTGGGCATTCTCTAATGAGATGCCCGTATTCATGGAAGCTTCTATAGTGGAAAGGAATACTCTCATAAGCTAGATCTTGTACCCACTCCATTTCTTCTGCTTTCAATGTGATGTTCTTGGGGAGGGGTTGGGTGAGGTCTAACTCCACACAAATTCTAGCATCGCTGGAAAGACCCTTACCGTTTCAAAATATCAACAGGGTTACTATTAGTATTAGCAATGATTTCAAAGACATACATGGACCAAAATTCTTGCGGTAGTGCATACATACAGATCCAGACAGGGGCCGTGGTTGGGAGTTCCTCTGTCGGCTTGAATGTGTGTGCCAGTGCTTCATGAAGAGACCAGTGTTTCTAAAGAAGTATGGCCCTCCTCCAAACACTGTCTCTGTTCGATTGATTGGCAGAGATTCCTATGAATTACCCTTTTGCATAGGTTTTTAGTTCATATTCTCCGTTCATTTTCCAATTTCTTCTGGTGCATGCATGCAATTCCTTTAGAGTTAGTTGCGCTCCCAAAAATATGCAGATCTCTTTTCTTCCATGCAGTCCCGCTATATTCCTCCTGATTTCTGCTGGATTTAGTAGGGCGATCAGGTTTTCTTCAGCTGCTTGCATGCATGTTCTTCTGCCTCCATTAGTAGGAACTTGGATCTTCTTCTTGCCAGCCAATTTCATTAGGGCGTTAATTTCTGTCTCCAAAACTGAACTGTTTGCTCCAACCACCATTTTGCTGAAGGATGGTTCCACCCCCACCCCAAGAGGAATTATCTAGAAAACTGCCAATCAGTCAAGGTCCTTGTCTACTCAGATCAGCAGGAAAAATACTGTAAACCCAGAAGGAATTATCTTCTAACCCTAGCACAACTCATTTTTCCTCAAAATCTTATTGTAGTTGTCATGGTTGGTATCACCCTTCACATAACATGATCTTATTCTTGTTGTTTAGCTGATATTTCCTATCTACACTGCTCTTACCTTTCCTTTTGTCTAACAGATATACAGGGGCACCATTGTTCCATTTGAAGTCCCAACTTGAATCTTGTCTAGACCAGATTTCCCAATGCATTTCTGCAAGCTTGTTTGATGAGTGAGGTCCTAATTCCTATCTTCATGTTTGTCTGCTCGATATGGGGGAAAAGAATGTTCACCACTTTGCCACTATCATGGACATCAGTGAGAGCAGCTAATAATTTTTTTTATAACATACAGTCTCGACGCCATAAGAATAGCCTACTAAACTTAAGTCTGTGATGCATCAGAATCACTTAATACGATTGAAATATCTTCATTAGGAAAGCTTAAGTTGATTGAACATTGTGTCTTTCACAACCAGATAAAAAAAAGTCGCTGGCGAGGAACTTTGGTACGACAACATCTTTAAAAAAATTTAAGATGTGAACAGACTCATATTCTGTTGGAAACTTATGCTCCACGGCACGTGTAGCTCATAGAACCGAGATTTCAGTTTTCGTATGACAGTGATATTCATTTTGACTTGATATTATCACTAACTTTATTTTCAAGTTAAGGAGTTTCATGGTACTGAAATGAGAGTATTAAGTAATCTCCAAATCGAGTGCATAATCAAGAGCTATCATAGCAAAAGTAATGAAGCAACACTGACCGTTCAGCATAGACAGGTTTTATAGTAATGAAGCAGTTGCAAGTTAGCTTCAAAATAGATCTTACATGTTCAAATTGAAAGCTCTTTTTTTTTAATTAAGTGTAAGATCCATATATAACTATTGTGAAAACGATACAAAAACATCCAAAAGGATGAAAAACAAAAACATTCTTAGGCAAGAAGGATTACATATCAGTGCCAAGCTTAAGAGGTTTGGAAGCAGTCAGTGTTTCAACCATAAGACAGAAAAACTAGTTTAAGAGCTGAGAACACTAAGGCTACAGCGAAATGAATGAGAAAGAATATGCCCTATGATTGTACAGCCAATTAATTTTTCGGACTACTATTTTGGTTTTCAAACAAGTGTGGACACTTACAGGAGATTACAATATGTATGTCCAAAGTTCAAAACAGTAATAGAAAATTAATGAGGAATGCCTCCAAGGTAGGGCTGATGTCCAGCCCCATCCATGGTTGACTGCAGAGCTTCTTAGTCCCAAACTTTTCGCTTGAAATAGGGTGAATCTTGGGATTGAAAATGGGGATCTGCCAGTCAAATGCTTGAGCATGTGTAGTGCTTGTGCTGCCGATTAGACATATATGTTGTACCACGTAACTGACTGGCACCAACTTTGATAGCATTTTGAATCAATGTGCCCATGGGGTCATAGAGAAGTAGTTTTTTAATGGTTTGCACTCGGTGGTGGTTATACGTCAGCACATTCTTCAAATATTCAATAATCTCAATGTGTTTAATGTCAAGTGAAGCAAGCTTCAGAATGCAATCGCCTAGAAGAGGCAAGAGAGCACCATGATTTCCAAGTTGATTCCCCTGCTTTCAACCCTGCTTTCAAATTTCTGGATGACTTGGAAGAAGAGTTGTGTAGATTTTGTGATCTTAGGATGAAAAGGCCCAGTATTGGCTGTATTATTAGAGAATTGCCGAGGAGAATTGTTTCTAATTTCTGTGCCTTGTGGGATAGGAGCCTCATGTTACTCCATACCCTAATTTCCTCAGCGTTGCTGATGCCAGTGCTGGGGTCTCTTTTCCAAAAGTATATGGAGCAGGAACACTATACGAGGAGCCCATGGGAGTAGAGGGAATAGTAGTGGTAATGCAAGAGGTATTAAAAGTGGGCAAAAAGGCTTTATGGATAATGGGTGGATGCAGAGGGGATGTCGAGTTTTGAGATGGAGAAGACCTGTACGTGGGCTTTGGGGTAGAGAGGGGAGCGAGTGAGGTTGAACTGGACAAACCCAGAATAGTTGAGAGACAGATTTAGGGCAGACTTCAGAACCTCCAGGAAAAAGAGGGAGGGCTTGTGTTAACATTACCCGATCAGCATCCATACCTTCATCTCTGATGAAAGACTCCTCTGCATCCAAGTGAATCAGCTGTTGGACTTTTCCTTTCCAATGATTTTGCTGGGGAAATTGAGGCTGGGCATTGGAGCCATTCTGCTAGTTGTGTGTTTCCTGCTGTATACCTTCAGCTCTTTGATTTCCTGCCCCAAACAATGGCATTTACAATACTCGAGCCCTGTATTTATAGGCCGGGTGCAACATGGTACTACCTTTGAGCCACAACACTAACAACCCTGAAGGAAATTCAATTCAACTCATCAAAGCAAGCCCAAGCACCAGATTTAGCCAATCCCTTGCAATTTGTTTTCTTGGCTAAATAGTCTATACCATTAGAACAACTGTATACATCAGACTACGTAGATCTTTTGGTTTTTCTATTTAATTTGTCTGCTCCTCCAGGAATTACATTACCCATTTTTCTGTTGGATGATCCTAAGTTTTGGTTACCACTGTTGCTCGATCATGCCAACCGGTCAGGAAAATTTATGCAGAGCCGTAAGACCTTCCTCAATCGCTCGAGCAGATCCTACCGTGCCAAGTTTTTTCCCCTTGAAAGGTGGAACAAGAAACTGTAGTAATTTCATAATTAATCAAAATACTGTGTTGCTTGTCAGAGGAATGGATTATCCCTTTCACGATTTCTAAAATAGCAAAGGTAAGAGCTTCTGAAATATTACACATTTCTGATTTGGTTTTTAATACCAGCAATGTAACAGGGTAGGAAGAAACTACATGTCCATAGAGCTGCAGAAAATTACATTTTTGTTGTCTAAAACCTGCTAAACTACCTTTACTTATAATCTGATTCTTCCAAGAACGATTTAGACATTTATAAGGGCAAGATTAATCACAAGAAGGATTCATGGCCTCGTTACTAGAGCTCCTTTTCAATTTAGGACAAAACAATAGCAAAATCTACTCCCCTTGCTGCCCTCGAAATATCCCAAGATTATCCCTGAGCTTCCAGGGGCTAGGGACATATCCTTATGGAAAACTGGTTAATTCTTTGATTTTATTTCAGACATGCTCCACATATCGGCTGTCATTCTTAGAAACCTTGTTATTTCTATCCAATCATATTAAACAACAAACAAAGCTATTTTAGACTCCCTGTATATCTCAGGATCAGTAAAACAGATATACAGCTGGTCCAGTCCCTTAGAAACAAGGTGTGTCCCCAAGATGCGGACAGTGATGTCTGCCATGCTGCTGAGATGCAAGGGATGGTTGAGGACATGGCAGGGAATAACTATGCTATAGTGGTTTAAATAGAAAAAAGTCACGTTTTATAATTTCAATTCCTTGTATTGGCCCCATAATGGGGCAAACCTTAAACTGCCCCAAAATATTGAAGAATGCCGATATATTTTTCATTATAAATAATACTAATAATGCTTGTAAAGAGGATTTGATTTTTGGAGGAGCGCAGATGAAGACTTCTTGTTTTTATCTCTAGGAAAAGTTGAGATTTTAGGACAACAATAGATCTTTGTTTAGCATGTTGAATATACTTTTTTTTGTATGTATTTGGGGGTGGGGTTCCCCATGTTAGGGACCTCAGTATTCCTTTGCGTCCCCTTAATTTTAGGCTGGACTTTCCACGTGTCTATAACCTGGGAAGCTTCATGGATGCCTTCATTCGAGAGATCTTATATTTCTTTGCCATATGACAAACAAGGAATAGGTGATTAACGTACTCCTTGGCAGAATTATTTGACACATATGGTGGAACCCATGGATTCAAACTTTCATATATTTATTTAAGATAGATTCTATTGTACATCACTACTACGGAGCGCATGAATTTTGGGCAAATATTATTAGTTCAAATATTGGAGCTTGGCTTATGTGGTGGTTGATTTATCCCTTTGTGGATAAACTTACTATATTTTTTGTAACCATACTATTTAGTATTACCCAAACCTCTATTTTCACAATAGATAACATCCTCGTTTTCACACATCAGATGTTTTAATGATACTTTGCAACTTATTCCTCTTCTCCTTGGGGATGGTGCACAACCAAAGTTTTGAGTGTTTCCAGTTGAAAGTTCCCAGATGAAAATTATTTGAGCATTGTGTAATCCCATACCTACATCCATCCATCCCTTACTAGCAAAGAAAGGTTTTTAAATTCACTATCTGAAGACTAGTGGCAAGTTGGGTGAATTGGATTTAAAAGCCTCCGTTTTTTGCTTTAGCTTTCACTATGTCTCTCTTAGAAATATTAGGTCTGTTGCTTACCACTAGAGGTTTTTTAAATACTTGATCCAGAATTGGGTAGGCCCATATGCCGAGTGTTAGTCAGGTGTAGGACAATTTCAGGGAAAATTATATAATAAGGATGCAACCTGTTAAGGCTAACCACTTGGAAGTTCATTACAATCTTACTGATTTTTCGTATCGAATTATCCATCTTATGCTGTTTTTCTTCATTACATTCTTACTGATTTTTCATATCGAATTATCCATCTTATGCTGTTTTTCTTCATTACATTCTTACTGATTTTTTTATATCAAATTATCCATCTTATGCTATTTTTCAACCGGTACAATGCTCCAATATGTTTTTATGGAAGGGAACCTCTTTGAAAGCTAAAATTGTGCAACTGTTTTAGTGAGTTCACAAATGAGTATTATAGATCTTTAATTTACATTTGCTTATATTTTCCCTTTGGGTGATCGCTGGTAGTTTAAAAAGGTTTTAAATCTCTTAGCCTCCACAATCGCAGTTTTACCCAGAAGAAGTCGTTGTTAATCACCAAGCCTTCAGATTGATGTTATGATTTCTTCATTGCTGAAGAGCTCCCAAGATCTTATTCTCCAAGGAATAAGCAAAGGAGATATATGGTTACCTTGCATGCAAGCCTCAAAAAAATTGAATGCTTCTATAAAAGAGTTATTAGCATGGAGGAGTGTGAGAAAATGTGACTTGTATCTATTTCTACCCAAATAGGATCAAAGTCAACAACATGAAGTAGCTTGAGTAGTGAAGACCAAGTCTTCCATATAGTGTTTCTTATCCAGCTCGCTCCTTGTTGGCCAAACACTTAATTCCAGCATTGTCTTTTCCTGTTATTATCAAAAAGAGCATAAAATTGATAACATAACAAGAGCTATTGTCTAAAGTTCTAAGATAAGCTATGGCAACACTAGAGTACCCACCATAGATTTAATCTGAACTTTGTATGTATCTTATAAAGCAGCTATATCCATATATAAACATTTTTCCATTTCATTCTATAGTCACAAACTACGTTTTCCATGCATTAAGCTTGGTTCCCTCCAACAAACACATGTTATATTCATTAGTCTTGATTCTCCATTCACAAATTTTTGTTCATGAGTGAAATTCAACCTCTAATGTTTCCTAAGATGATTCACACGATGATGGATCCCTGAAGGAGCGGAACATTCAATAATCACATCCTTTATCAGAACCACCAACTTGTATCCCCCACTAGTAGGTGGATTTATAAAAGCGATCTTTATTTATCTAACTTCCCTTGCTTGGTCAAGCCTCAATCATCTTGACAGAACCCTCCATGTTTTCCAACCACATCATTTCAACAATTGTTTTAGAGAAATTGGTATCCCAATAACCAAAGATGCTGCTTACGAGAGAATACATGATCTCGTTGACCTAGATATATATGTGGGCTGCAATTGCAAGGTGATATTCATATTTTCCAAATTCTCCTCTTTTTCAAAACATATTAGCTCTGATTTAATCATACTCCATTTTTTCTAGTAGTTGCATTGGTGTCCATGGCCGCATTTGATATTTCAATTTTCTTCATCCAAATAGAAGTTATGGCTTCTACCTACATTATTCAAATTAGAATGACCTACTCCTCTCTTGTCAATGTATTGAAATTCTCTGACACCTTTTCTAAGATGCTTCCTCAAAATGAAGTTCCCTACCACTATTTATGGTTTAGAATTTTGTGGCCTTGGTCTTGGACATACAAAGTTGGTTCAACTTGAGATACTGTATACAACTATGCTTAATGGGTTATTTGGAAAAGCTAAATTGTTCTAATCCATGTGTAGCTTACACACAAGTATATGCACTCAACGTGACTTTGGCTCCTCCGCACACATGACATCTCATGATATAGGGTGACAATATCTTTCTAAGTTTTCTTGATACTGCCACTTGCTGCACATGCACCATTGAACTCCATGCGCAACACATAAACCCATGATATACATGCATCACTTATTCTTACTTGCAATACCTTCATGAGTTGCTGCAACATCAAGTCACATGCCATGTAGGTATTTATGATGTCACACAATCACGCATATACTTAGCATCCACGTGCTAGGCTTATCTTACCACACGACATGCCAATTGGCATCCTCTAGGTCTATGACACGTTAGGTAATCTATTAGTGGAACTACATAGTTGGAAGTCCAACCGCGCACTTGCAAGAATCTCAAGCATCACCCAATGAGAAGTTGAATTACCACCCTTTTGTAATCGTTGCAATTTGTAATTGCTTATTGTAATTATTGTATAGATTGTAATTTTTTGTCCCATAAAGGGAACATAGAGACGAGAAAACACTTATATTAGAAATGACGTTGTTAGTGTGCTTTTGGTATTTAGCATTCAAACACGTCACTTTGGAGTCTTTCATCCAGTTTATACAAATCAGCAGGGATGTTTATCCTTCTGATGACATGAACTACTTTTCCTAGTCTTATTGGATCTTGTACACATCTGTACTTACCATATTATGCATAGTGAATATAAGTTGCATTTTTATATATCAAAATTTTGCATATTATTGTGTTTGGTTTTCTGGTTGTTTAGATTACCTTCAACACACTTACAATTTGTAGCTTGATGCCAAGCACAACATTGTTCACTGTATCAGATCTTGGGCCTCGTGGTGAAGATCATTGGTAATGGAGCAAGAGCTCTCATTTCCTTGTAAACATGCGAGAAAGAAGGAATAATGGTTGATTATATTTTAGAGCATTCAAAAGAACACCATAGCAAAAGTAAGATGGTTGATGCCTCGAGAAACAATAAGGCATCCCCAAATGTCTAGGGACTCATTTGAGTTGCCCTTCAGGTATAGTGCACTGAATTGTTTGCCCAGTTTCGTGAACTCATGATGCAACTTGGGCCATAATTAGTGCCTCCTTTTGTGTGTTTTGCACTTACATTGTTTCAAAAGCAAAACCCTTTCAAAGTGCAAGTCAATCTTGACATCCTAGAGTTCAAAGGTAAAATCAAACGCCGTTCAATAAATTCATTAATGCTGAGATCACATTTGTTGTGTTGAAAATGTTCATTTCAGTGTCCCATTGGTGGGAAACTCTCAGCATGCAGCGCGAACAAAAAGACATGCCCATTGAGTCTTGGAAATCTCTTGTCGACGCCTTGAAGGTTGAGTAGTATCCCTTCAAGCACTTTGAGGATGAATACATCAAGTTCTAAAAGTTGCTCCAACATGAGGAGCAGTCAGTGGAAGATTACACCAATGAATTCCATGACTAAACTGTGTGGTTGTGCAAGGATTTGAGAGAGCAACATAATATCTTGAAGTACATCAACAAAGTCTCACCTTACATTCATGCAAAGATGGGAGTTTTTGAATTCTGACGCATTGGGGCAAGCATACCATAAGGCCACCTAGATCGAAGCCAAGGCAAAGATGAAGTACTTCGCTTCTTCATCTAGTGTTGCACACAAGAACATTGTTATGTAGAACTCACCATCTACCCTTGCCATGCATAAGCAAAACATGTAGTGTAAGAGTGAGCAACACAAGTCAGTCACGCAACGATAAAAGACCACAAAGTCATTTGCGTTGGACAAAGGCAATAAAAACCAAGGTGAAAAATAGTGCCATCCACACAAGCTCACACAACAATTTTAAATGTTGTGCACAACAATCCTTGCTTGCATAGTCTACATCAAGACTTGTACCCATAATGATATTGATCTAGACGACACTGATCTAGATGCCACTTGTATGAGCACCAATACTTTTGCCATTGACATCTCCAAAGAAGAGCATTTCTTCCACACCAAGTTATGGGTGAAGGGTCAATGTCTCCATGCCGTCATTAACAAGAAAAACCAAAAGAACATCATGGCACAAAGTACATCAAACGCTGTGGCCTTACCATTGTCGTGCATCCATAAACCATATTTTATGGGTTAGTTGCAACAAGGGAAGGATATATATGGCCAACAACAATGCACTTTTTATTACAAAGTCAAGTCCATGGAGGACAATGTCCCTTGTGAAGTTGCCCCACTTGAGGCTTGTGACATTTTGCTGGGAAGGTTGTTTTTGTATGACCACGATGCTACATATCAAGGTAAGCCGCAACAATGGACTATTTATGTCAAAGATAAAATTTTCAACTTTCTGGAGTTAGGTCATATGACTAAAATCACTTTCGTCTCTGTCAAAAATGTTGCGAGCTCATTTCGCACACACAAAAGTTTGTGTTACTCATGGTCTACCCTGAAGCACTTGCATAGGATAATCAATGTGCATATACAACACACCATATCGTGCATACACTTGCAACAACAAATACTTGGTAAGCTACTGCAACAATACACCAACATCTTTGAGGTACCGAAGGGTCTGCCAACATATTGTGTGGTAAAACATCACATTGATTTGGTCATTGGATCCCCTCTTCCAAGGTGTCCATTGTACCATTGGTCATTTGGGAGAATGACAAAATTTGACACCAAAATTCAGGGGCTTCTTGATCAATGCAAGATCATGCCTAACTCTTCTCCTTGTGGAAGCACCAACTTCGAAGTGCACAATACTAAACCAAGATCGACACGAACTCAGGTTATCATCTAGTGCTAGTCCATCATGAGGATGTGTAGAAGACAACATTAAAGACTAGGAAATGATTGTACAAGTGCTTGTTTGTGCCTTTCGACTTGACCAATGCACCAACAACATTCATGCGTTTGATGGACGATCTACTTAGGGTTTTCCTCAACAACTCCATCGTCCACTTGGACGACATCCTCATCTTCAACAAGACCTGGAAGAAGCACGTGGAACACATATCACATTGTCTTAGGCATTTCACACCAAAAAAAGTTGCAAACTTAGCAAAGTGTACATTTGGCATTATGAGGATTCAATACCTAGGCTACATCATGACCACATTGACATCCATGTAGATCTAGAGAAGCTAAAGGTAATCAAAGATGGGCCAACTTCGTGCAATCTCATTGAATTGAGTAGTTTTCTTGGACTTGCTAACTTCTACCATAGGTTTGTTCTTGGTTTCTAGCACATTGCATTTTGTCTCAGTTAGATTATGTGTCCAAAGACATTATTCCAACAGATGCTTGTCTAACAACATGCTTTTGAAGGGCTCAAGCAATGCATTTGCGTAACACCTCTTTTGGGAATCCTGACATTGTTCAGTCCTTCAAGATTCACATTGATTCATCTACCTATGCACTCAATGTAACACTCACAAAATGGACGTCTAGATGTGTATCACTCAGAGACATTCAACGACACGGTTCAACGATACTACACCTATGAGAAAATTGAACGTTATTGTGCAAGTAGTAAAGCAATGCTGACACTACATCTTGGGGATTGGAAGTCATTCATTTTGATTATAAGCCACTCCAGTTCCTACAAACACAAAGAAAGCTAGAGATTGCTCGCCACATGAAGTGGATGACTTACATCATGTAGTTCCATCTGAGGATAAAGCACAAGAAATGGAACAACAAAAAGGTGCTAGATTGCCTTAGCCAATTGCTAGTTCATGTGCTCAATATAATGTTGGACATGCATGGTCACACCTTCACTGATTGGGTATCTCTTTACTTAGTAGATGAGGACTTTGTAGACACCTATACCGCCCTTGCGTAGGGTGAACAAGTTCAGCGGTTATACATGTCCTTAAGCTTCTATACAAGTTTGAACATCTGTGTTCTTGATGGTGCACCTTGCTAGAGACTCATCTAGGAGGCACATTACACCAAGACATCAAGACACTTCGGTGTTACCTAGACACTTCGGTGTTACCAAGACACTAGCAACATTCTAGCAACACTTCTATTGGCTACAAATGAACAAATATGTTAAGAGTGACACATCAGCGATTGCATTCCTTGTTGCATCACTAGGCCCATGAATAGGAAGGCAAGGCTCTACACACCTTTGTCGGTTTTTCCTAGGCCATGGGAATCCATTAGCATAGATTTCTTGACTAGGCTACATATGAAAAAACACTAGAATGATTGTGTTTGTTGTAGTGGATAGGTCCTCTAATATGGCCATCATTGTTGCTTGCAAGAAGAGTATCAACACGTTGGAAACTGCACGCTCTTTCTTCAGCCATATTTGGGTTCTTTTTTTATTGCCAACATCTATTGTGTTTGATCATGATCCGTAATTTGTCAACCACTTTTGGCAAGCTTTGTGCTACATGATGGAGACATGGTTGGATTGGTCTACAATATTTTATACATAGATGGACAAACATATGTTGTCAACCACACACTCGTTCATCTTCTGTGCATGTGCAACGATGCACATATGCTCACTTGGGATGATAACTTATTGTACGTTCAACATTCATGTAGCCGAGCTTTGCACAACTCTGCAAGGCATGGTCCATTCTAGATGTCTTGTTCCAACTAACAATCACCTTGTACATCTCCTACCACACACCATCCAACACGGAGTTGTGTGCACAAGAACATGAAGTGGACAACATGTAGACGTTTTTGTAACACATTCAAAACAATCAACATGTTCAATAGATATTATCATGCCAACCACTGATGCATAAAGAGCGCCATGATGCACATCACACCTCTCATGAGTTCAAGGTGGGCAATAAGGTTTGGTTGCACCTTTAAAAGTAATGCTTCAAAGGTTCACATTGTAAAATCAAGCCTTTTTGCTATGGTTCATGCACCATATTGCACACAATTAGAGAACACACTTGTTCTTAAATTGCTACATTCTGAGGTTTGCATCCAATCTTCTTTGTGGAACTCTTCAAGCCATACTACCTTCCTTTGATTAAGCTAGTAGCAATGCAACATTCATATTTGCAACCTGAACATGTTAATCCAACATTAAAGGATTCAATTATTGAAATGACAACAATGCGCACCTGTCGAGACACACATCAATTGTTCCAAGTGGTTGATGTAGGGCAATATGTTGATTAGGTTAAGTGGTACAACCTTTAGTGACTTTAGGTTTAGTTTCCTCAGCTAATCAAAGGCATAGTGGGGACCATTGCATCTCAAAAAAGGGTGAATTATTTGTGCACAACTTCCGCATGGGTTTGCGCACTCAACTTGACTTTGGCTCCTCTTCGAGCTTGGCATATTGCGGTTCACATGTAGGGCGACAATATCTTTTTTAGTTTTAGCAACACTTTGCCACTTGTTGCACAACAACACACACTCTTGAACTCCATGTGCAACACATCAACTTATGACACACATTCATCACTTGTTCTTACTTGTGGTACCTTCATGAGTTGCCACAACTCTAAGTCACATGTTGCGCAGGTATCTATGTTTTCACACAATTACAGAGTACTCAACATCCACGTCCCTGGGTTGTCTTACCATGTGACATGCCAACTAGGATTCTCTAGGTCTATGACATGCCATGGAATCTTTCAGTGGAACCACACAACTAGAAGTCCAACCACACACTTGGAAGAAGCTCAACTGTCACTCGACTAGAAAATGAACCAGCACCCTCTTGTAATGATTGTATATATTGTAATCCCTTGTCCCATAAGAGCATATAGACAAGAAAATACACAAACTCGAAAGGAATTTGTTAACGTGCTTTTCGTAGCTTATATTTAGACACATTTGTAGCTCGAGGATCTTGCATTCAATTTAGATAAATCAACAAGGAAATTTATCCTTTATGATCATAGGAACTAGTTTTCCTAGTCTTACTAGATTTTGTACACATCTATACGTATCATATTATGCACATTGAATAGGAGGTGCATTTTTGTATATCAAACTTCCGCATATGATTGTGTGATCGGTTTTCTAGTTTTTTAGATTGTGTTTTGTGTATTCACAATCTACAACTTGTGGTGATAGAATATATGAAATAATACATGTGCAATACACATGATCTAGAAATGTAGTTGAAAGCAAAAAAATACACAAACGAACACAATACATAGTGTTTAATGTGGAAAATCTCGTGAGGATATAAAAAACCGTAAATGATTATTCATTGATATGAGAAACAAAATCCAATACAAATATTTCTCCTTCTCACTTCAAATAATATCTTTTCAAAGAACCTTGAAAATATTTCATATGTTACTTATCGGGGGAAATATGATTTTCATGGGTGTGAATTTTACAAAGGTAAAACACCTTTTTATAGTGTGAGGTGAACCGTTGTTACCAAAGGGTCTATTCTCTCCCGAGGCACAGTGGTAAAATAATTATATTTTATCATTGATTTACATGAGGTTAACTCACGTTAGAAAATAAAACATATATATTTATCTGTTGCAAGTATGGTAAGGGTACATGGATTATCACTTAAACCATTAAATGTTTCAAAACTTTTCTTTAATGTCAAGGAGGGATACATGTCATAATCACCTTTAAAATAAATGAATTATATTTTGTAAACTATCTACAATGAGTTTAGTAGGCACGTAACATTTGTAGGGTTTAAAAACATTCATCATGACAGTATCACATTTTTAAACAAAATGAATTATAATCTATAAATTATTTAGAATAAATTTAGTCTAGCACGATCGTGAGACTACATCTCACAATTTTTCATGAATACTCAACCCAATATTTTATAGCCTTTTATAACACAAGGACTTTCATTATAATATACGTTTTTATGTATTGGGTACATTGTAAATTCAGGAATAATGAAGTTTATCAAAATCACATAAACTGATTTATTACAATGTTTTAAAATGAAAAAAGTATAAAGAAGAGGAAAAAACACATCGTTGTTAGGAAACGCCATTGTCATGCACACTCACTCAATGACAACTTTGAAAGACCTAACATTGTAAGAAATTTGTAAAATTTGGTAGCACTACGTGATTTTGTGAATATATCTATTTGTTCAATTATAGAATAAAATTGTAGATCAATATCATTATTGAAGATTTTCTCTTGGATAAAATGCACATGAACTTTAATATGTTTAGTTATTTGATGTTGCACTAATTTTTTTGTGAGAGCTATATAATTTTGATTACCACATAAAAATGTGATACTTTAAAAAACATTCAAATGAAATTTCTTCTAACAACTTTCATAGCCACATGGCTTGTTTAACAAATTTCATAACATTTCTATAGCCTATTTTTATAAAAGATATAAACGATAGGTTGTTTTTTGTCGTTTCAAATGATAGTACCTACATCAAACTTAAACACATATCTAAAATTAGATTTCTGATTTATAATATCATCAACATGGTCATCATCACAATAATTATATAATTTAATATTATCAATGAAAATATAATATAAACTAAAATTTACAATTCTTTTGATATAACGAAGACTATGTTTTGATAATTTTCAATGATCTAAGCATGGATCATGCATGCATTTGGAAACATCTACACCATATAAAATATTTAGCTTAGTAATAGTTAGATAAATTAAATTACCAACAAGCTTTGTAAAGTGTAGGGTTAGTTTTGTTACACGTAGGGTTTGGATCAAGCTTAACATCAACTTAAATAAGAGTAGTTGTAGGTTTACAGTCAAACATATTAAACTTAACAAAAAAAATTGTGAATACCGAGATTATGATACAATAATTTATTTTTAATTTTGAAATATAATAGTTCATAAAAATGGATGAATTTTTAAATCAATCATTTCAAAAGTTTGATGTAGTTTATTTTTATATTTAAAAATTAAATTAAATAGAACGTCAGTAATAAGAAGATCAACATATAATACAATTAAGATTAAATACCTATTTTCAACTTTAACAAATAGATTATTATCAAAATAACAATTATAGAAATCTAATTCTTTAAAATCATTAGTGATTTTTTAGAATACTAAGAGTGAAGAGTTTATTTTAAATTATAAAGTGATTTTTTTAACTTATAAACATAATGTTTTTTGTTAGAGTCAGTGAAGCCTTTACGCAAAGTCATATATATTTTCCTTCTAAATCACCATTTATAAAGATATTCTGGACGTCTATTTGATGTATAATCCAATTATTTTGAACTGTAAGAGAAATACGTAATCTAACAGTATTTATTTTTATTATATGAGCAAATGTTTCAACATAGTCAATCTTGAATTTTTGAGTAAAATCATTAACAATTAATTTTGCTTTAAATTTATCAACTTTACTAATTGAATTATATTTAATTTTATAAAGCCATATGCAACCAACAATATGTTTTTTAGACGGAAGTGGGACAAGATTTTAAACTTTGATTCTTAATTAAAACATATTCAATTTGCATAAAAACTTTCTATCTATTATCTTAAATAGCCTCCTCAAAATATCAAGATTCACATTCATATAGTGATTAAAACATAATAAAAATGTTGACTTCTAATCAAATTATTAAGATTATCAAGATTAGATGTTTGAGTTAGATGTTATGTCTGTTTAAGTCTTTTAAATTGAACATGAAATTCGGAAGGTTCTCCAGAATCTAAGTTATCCAAAATTAGATCAACTTACTCTAGGCCACCTATTTTTTCATGAGTAACATGAGACTTAAGTTCATCAAACACAGAAGGTTTTATAAAGAGTTCACAATTTTTTTTCAAAAATCAAAACATTCATATTCTCAATGATTTGTCTTTTAAATAGATCATACACTCTTAATCATTTAGTTTTATTTTTATATCGTACAAAAATGCATGAATATGAGGTAATATCAAATTTATTTATTTTTGTTTTATGAATAAAGATAGAAGCAAAACTACCAAATATCTTAAGATGAATGACACTCGATTATTTATTGGACTACATTTCTAAAGGTGTAGAAAGATGTAAAGCTTTAGTAAGAATTTTATTTTAAATGTGCACAACAATATTTATGACTTCGACTTATAAGAATTTAAGAGCATTTGCAAAATGTAATATTGTTTTAACTATTTCAATAATGAAGTGATTTTTTTTTTCAACAATATCATTTTACTATGGGGAATCCGGAGTTAACTCTTTTTGAATACCACAACTAATGCAAATTGAATCAATTTTTTTACTAATATATTTACCACCATTATTAGATCTTAATCTCTTAATAAAAAAATTAAAAATATTTTCAACAATTTTAAATTTTTTAAATTTAGATAATATTTTAGATTTATTCTTTATAGAATATAATGAAACCATTTTAATGTGATCATCAATAAAAATAATAACATATAAAAAAATTATTAAAATATGCAAATTTAAATGGCCCTGTAACATCATTATGAGTAAGTTTTAAAAGATGCGAGTTATTTGCATCATAATTTTTGTGAAAAGGGTCAGTATGTTGTTTATTACATAAGAAATAATCACAAGCTTTATGATGAAAAAAAATAGAAGGAATACCAATAAGATTATGAGAAGACATAAATTTTTAAAATTAACATGATCTAATCTTTCATGCTATATTTGATATTCATTTTTACTGTGCGATGAAAAACATGCAAAAAAAAAATGTATAAACCATTATGTTGAATACATTCAACAATTAAAGAACCAGATTGATTCTTAATAGACTATTTACCCTTAAAGTATGAAATTATTATTTGTAAACTAAGAACATGATAAGAAATTTTTCTTTTAAACATAATAGACAATATCATTCATAACAATATTTGTAATTTAAAAAAAAAAAAAAAAAAATTAATAGTTTTTAAAAATGAATTATCTAAATAAATCATTTCAAATATATTTTTGATGTCTTTTAAAATATTTGTTAAACATATCATATGATGAGATGCACTACTATTTAAAATATATTTATTTTTATTAGAAGCAAATACAACAACATACAATACAATAATGTTAGAATTTTGTTCCTAATTCTTGTTTTGATTTTTTCTGTTGATTTTGATTACAACTTTTTTTTTTCTTTGTTATTTTTAAAGGTTTTATTATTAGATATGTTTATGTTTTTGTAACAAATTTTCTTTTTATGTTCAAATTTATCACAGAGAATGTAATTTTAATTAAATTTAACTTTATAATTCTTACTACTAAGTTTCTTGTTACCATTTTTATCATTAAAATTTTTAGGTTTAGAAAATTATTGGTTTTCATTATTTGTGGAAACATTATAAAAGGTGAGAAGTGCATGAATGACATTTTCTTTATAATCAAAATTAAACATCATTTACTTTTCTTGAATTAAAAGAGCAAACAAAGTAGTGAGGTCAAGAATATCTTATTTTGTTTGATATTTAAAATTAAGAATATAAATAAAATTGAGAAATATTTCATAAATATTTAACTGAATAGTAAAATAGAAAAAATCATCTTAAATAAGATTACTATCACAACCATCTAACTAAGATTTAATATTTTTTATTTTTGAAAGAAAATTAATCATTTTTTTATTACCTTTTATAAGAGTAGTAAGTAATTCAAAAATAAATTAATAATTTTTTAGATACAAGTGCCCTCATACATAGATTCAAGACGTTTTCAGGTATCATTGAGTGGCTCATGATTGTCAATATGGAGTAGGAAATCATCCTTGACACTTCTCAAAATGATCGACATGGCTTCTTATGATTTTAGTTGAAACACATTGGTAAACTTAGGGGTAACATGTCTCCCTGATTGGGGTTTTTAAGTCTTGACAACAATGTTTCACAACATCTTAGTCATAAATTTGACTTTAATACGAATTTTATGAATATTATAGTTGGACCCATTTAACATTTAAGATTTATCTAGCACAAAATTAGGAGAAACCATAACTTTCCCTCAAATTCGACACCATGACACTACAAAAGTTTAGAAAGCGCTATTTTAATATGTATTTATACTTTATTTTGAAATAGAAACAAATATTATAGGGTTTAAGTAACAATAACCACTTGATTGCAAAATAATTCACAAAACCTAAATAAAATCAACAAAGATGGAAGTTACAAGTGTCACAAGACAATTTTAATACTAAAATAGATGATAAAAACATATAATGAAACTTTAAATTAAAAAAATAGACCATTCCAATGTGTTTGGAATGTACAAAAACTTAAAAATCGACTAGTCACACGACTATGTTCAACAAATGAGCGACTAGAGAAAGAGTCACAAGATGACTAGTGTCGAATGAGGGTAAGAGTATGAGAAAAATATTTTTAATCAATTTCAATGCTTAAAAAGACAATTTTGACAACAAAAGAAGTTTTGACCGAAATGAAGGTTTTAGAATGTTTTGAACTCGAGACCTTATTTTCATGAGTGACCTACACAATTGCAATAACCACCTCTACTACTACACTTTATGTGATTATGCATGCAAAATATGCTATTTAAAGCGTAATTTGACCAAATTTGATTTAAATACATAAATAAATAACATGCATTTAAAATCAATTTACCTATTTTTCATGTTTTAGTAGAACAGACAAGAAAGGTAAAGTGGGGATCACTTCTTTTACATTTAAATTTAGATTTTAAATGAAAATTTTATTTAATAAATAAATTTTAAAACTTTAGCCCTAACCTTTGGCATGCTCTAGGCTACAAGTGGTGCAAAAGTAGTAATAGAGTATTGCACTAGAAGTTGGATAAGCCACCAAAGAGTATGAAATTTGTTGTACAATTTCTAAACATGTTTATGAAGCATCCAAAACAATAAAAAATGAATATTTCAGATCAGGGACTACTTTTTTTATGACTTATGACCCGCATAAGTTGTACAGGGCACCACAGAGAAGTTAGAAAATTCCCAGAAGTTGAATGAATACTTCTCAGGGTTGGTAGATAGGTTACAAGTAAGGGAAGAATGAATATACACCCTTTACAACTTAATAGAAACACGATGTAGAAGCATCAAAACAATTTTTTTGTTTTTTGTTTTACTGTGTACACGCTGTAAACAATTGTACAAGGATGCCACAAAAGTTTTTAGAACAATGTTTGCTTGTTTGGTTGTGTTTGTATTGTTTTATGTGTCTCTAAAATCCACTAGAAGGCTTTGGGCTTTACTGTGATGAAAAGAATGCATGGAACGCAGATCACATGATTCCCATAGCCATACCAAGGTTGTATAGACTGAGTTTCAGGAATAAATATGCTTTGTATAGATGTCTCCAATCCATAAAACACAAATCAAAAGATCTTGTCTTTCAAACAACACTTCAATCAAGCTTTGATACCATGATAGAATATATGAAACAATATATATGCAATACACATGATCTAAAAACATAGTTGAAAGCAAATAAATACACACATGAAAACAATACATAGTGTTTAACATGGAAAACCTCATGAGGAGGTAAAAAATTACAATAATTATTCATTGATATGAGAAACAAAACCCTATACAAATATTTCTCTCACTTCTTCACATAATATCTCTTCATGGAACCTTGAAAATATTTCACATGGAACTTCTCAGAAGCAATATGATTTTCATGGG
This sequence comes from Torreya grandis, assembly GCA_037957365.1. Lineage (NCBI taxonomy): Eukaryota > Viridiplantae > Streptophyta > Pinopsida > Cupressales > Taxaceae > Torreya > Torreya grandis. The sequence goes on along the minus strand of JARHVA010001927.1, from coordinate 2,050,861 downwards.
TGCGTATTTTACAAAGGTAAAACACCTTTTTATAATGTCAGGTGAATCGTTGTTATCAATGGGTCCACCCTTTCTCCAAGACACAACAGTAAAATAATTATATTTTATTATTTATTTACACCAGGTTAATTCATGTTAATAAATAATAAAACATATTTATATTTACCTATTGTATGTATGGTAAAGGTACATGAATTACCACTTAACCATTAAATGTTCTAACATGTTGTCAAGCATAACATTTTCTATTACATCAGATCTTGGGTCATGTGATGTGGATCATGTTATCATTCATATAAACGGAGTTTTGGGTCTATACTCCTTTCCTTAAAATGATTTTAAAACTCGCTACTTACTTCCATAGGTTAATGATGATGGAAAACACTAATTTTAGGTATGACAAATCTTATGGGTGTTTTTACTTTTTAAATTAACATGCTTAGGCCAACACAATGGGATACATTGTTGGCAATTTGAAGCCTATTCACTTTAACATATGGTATGTTGTAATTAGTAATGATATTTGTTGGGCCTTCATTTAAGCCCACTGAATGCTCCTCCTATGCCTCCTAGAGCAATGCCAATGTTTTTTACGAGCACTTTTAATAGATCTCTAATTACCATAGTTTCCAAGTATATTACCTCTAACATAACTAGGCATGCGCTTTAGTTCACTCTTGATTAACTATATTCCCACAAGAAACAAATATGCAAGTTTTACTCCTTAGAAGAGAGACCTATTGAGAACATTTTAAAAAATCATCAATATGTTTGATAGTATTTTCTTAGTTGAAGATATTCTTCAGTTTTCAAGGACTTGAGATGATCTTTGCTTGTCTTTGTAGACATTCTCTTTTCATCACTTCCGTGTAGAAATTGTAAATCAGAATGACTTTCTATAATAATGCACAAATCAAGTTAGAAATCACTAAAATACTCAAATCCGTCTACACACTTAACACACATATTTTGAAACACATTGAGGCATCTCTGACTAAGGGAATGCACCGTATTAAATGATCATTTTCATATAATTCATTATAAGTCAAATTATTGCTTTGCAAGTGATATTCTTGACTAATTAAGTGGAACAATTACTCAAATTTTATAATTGCATAAATCACACAAAAGCTAATCAAAACACATCAAATGGCTAAATAAAAAATCCATGGGAATTGGCTAAATTCTTAATTATGCAAATTTAAAAATTCCACAAATATCTTCATGATGACATCACATACCAAGTTGTCAAAATTTTAAAAATATCAACATAAATGCAAACAAATATCAGAAATGCAACCCATGCTCAATTAATGCAAAATCTTAATTGTATTTACCATCTAAATTAAATTGAACCTTAACCACACATCTAGATTATCATCTAAAAGTTGAAATCATTTTGAAAAAACTATAAATAGACGGGTCACTTTCTATTCTTATCAAGTTTTTTGTGCAAACTTACTCTGCGAAAATCTAACAAAAATTTCATCCATTCCTTCATTACCTAATTAAAACATGCATAACTCAAAGGTAGATGTCATAGGAATGATGCCATAACATTGACAAAGATTCCAAGCTCTACATACGAGTCAAACAAACGTATATGCCGACAATATAGAGAGATCTAAAGGGAAGGGAAATTGTATTATTTGTTTTCTTTGTGCTTTTTTATATCTTCTTTGTCCTTGCCCAATCCAAAGACATGCTCTTGGGTTTTAAGTTTTTGTGCATTCTATTTTGATTTCATACAAATGAGAAAACTAACTCCCTTGTACTTATGTGTTTACATATGGCACCTCAGTGGGACCACACACCCTACAATCCTATTTAGAACGTTATATCATCCTCTAATTATGAAGTTAGATTAAATTTGAGCCTAATTTATCTTCTTTTCTTCCATTATTTTATTTTTCATCCCCTGCATATTGGTAGGAATGTATTGCGTATTGGCATATTATTTTCATGTAATTGATGTCATTGATTTGTGTAACGATGATATCACTTCTATGTTTTTGCAACTCTGTGTTTTTCAAGAAAATGATGAAAACACACTGCATATCAGTGGGAACACACTATGAATTGATGGAAATGCTCAGCTCCATATAAACTATCAAAACAACAAGATTAAAAACCCTAATGATGATTTTAACCTACATATCGGTGAGATTGACTTGTGAAACTATGGGATCATGAAGGTAATAGTCTTTATTTTCTTCTTATTTGTCATTTTTGAAAATGGTAGTTATGCCATGTTTAATCGATGATATCACCTTGATAATCAGTGATATCAACGAACTAATTGACGAAATCGCTAGTTTCTCATTCGCTATTTCTTATGTTTTCATAATGACATGAGTGCCTTTCTAAGCAATGAGATTGCCTTGATAAACAATGAGATCATTTTGTGTAATTATTCTACAAGATAAATTTTCAGCTATTTAACTTCTTTCGCTTGCCAAAGACCATAATTGAAAACCTTAACTTTTTTATTACAAGTTTGCTTAACAAAGATGTGGTTTCTATTCAAACAAATATTTTTTGAACACTTCTTTTGGTGTAATTAAAAATAACCAACACTTGCATTTGGTGTTTTAAAAACTTGAATTTTTATTTACTTATGTGTTTGCTTTATTTATTTGCTTCTAAATAATTTAACATGCATATGTTCTCCCCTCACCCCCTTTAGGGAGTTCGAGTGACTATAAATATAAATTATTGTTGTCTATTTTTCTTTTTTTTGAATGCACGAGTTGGATTTCATCTTCTTCTTACGAGTTTGTAGGGTGCGACGACTAGGGTTTCATCTCCTAGCATACGTACCAACCATGTACATCTGACAAGGGATATAAATTAAGGAAAAATATCACTACGATCATAGCAAAATTCTCCATAAAGGGTTTTGTCCCTAATTTTATATTATCAGACATCACCCTCAGAGTCTAAATTTTTAGTAACACTTCACTGACACCTTTACGACTAAAGTGGTCATGGAGGGGCTATATCCTCTTACGAATTACCTATTCTTTATTCTTCTTTGATAGATTTTGAGTCCCACGTACTGCAAAATATATCGAGGACCATTTATAAAATCCATGTTAAAATTTTAGATTAAGACCTTTAGACATAAACGATTTATAGTACAAGGGAAACCAACCTCCACAAAGATTTCATGACATACCACTTTAAGTGTTAAGTGAAACTAATTTTTTACCGCTTCAAGTAAAGTAGTTACGTAGACTACACTTCAGTTGCACATCTATTCTTCCACTAAAGATAGGGCTTGTTTTGAATGTGTGTCATTGATAATTTATTGTCTTATACTCATTTTGTGTGACACACCTTATACATCAAACAAATCAGAAATATCCTAAGTTTAAACATTATCATTTTCATCTCACATGCTAATGTGTTGTTCTACCTAATTTTTGGGTCATATTTTTCTCATCCTAGATGTTACACTGCCTAATTGAAATGGTATTTTATCCTCATTGTGTCGTTATATTATGCATTTTTAAGTAAATATAAATCATGTTCGTTTGAACCAAAATCTGATTCTAGTTCAATTTCAAATCAGGGTTGTTTTGAACCAAGATCTAACTCCAATCCAAAGTCAATTTTCAAAATTCAAACAAATTCAAATTTCAAAAGTCAACTAAGGTTGACTTTATAATCAAGTAATCTTTGAAGTTCAAAATTTTGAATCAAAGTCAAAGGTTAAGTCCAAATCAAACATTTTCAATAATTTAAAATCAAATTTGGTTAAGTGACGTTCAAACATCATCTTTGACCATTCAAACATTTCACTGCAAATTTGGGAGGCGATTCACATTCAATATCATTATACTTTGACATCTATTTTGGAAAGTTTAAATTGGAATTTCTAAATTGACCAAGAAATATTCTAAAAACACTTTAAGATAAAAACTTGACTTCAAAACATTTCTTCAATCTGACAGTTAACTTTGAATTGATAAGTAAAGATTTACACGCATTCAAATCAAATCAATTCAAACCTCCTATTTACATAGTGGGGATGCTTACAACCCCTCTCTAGAGGATGAATGGTATTGCGATCCACATAGATACATACAAAATAATGAAAATTAAGAGGAAGATGTATGTCAACCCGAATATGAGGATATGCCACTTAGAATAAAAGAAGTGCATAGCCATGTTCGAATATAGGAGATACCTCTAGAGTCAAATTCCACTCATGAAGAGACCCTTATACAAAATTCTACTCAAATTATGAAATTTTCAAATAAAGGAAAGGGTTAAATTGTAAACCCCACCAAAAACAACCAACTCATTATTGCACAATTAAAGAGACTAGTCAACTTTTAGCTTCTTTTTCTACCTCCCTAGATGTTGCTTCTTTCAAAAATCCCCTACCTATGGAATAAAATTCACCTAAAAATAAGATTCATTAGTTAATCATACATCAAGTACAAATCCTTTCACAGTGCCTGAATCAACACCTCTAGTGGGTCCATTGCTACAAGCTACTAGCAATTCACCCTAGGTGTTTCCTAATCTGCATCAATTCCTTCATAGTTCCCAACCAATTTATTCTAATTTGTAACAAATTCCTTCTAGTTCACAACAAGTTACTTAAAACTCCATGCCAATTACTTTTATCTCACAAGAAGTTCCTTTGAACTCCCAACCCATTTATTTTAGTTTGCAACAAACTCCTTTTAGTTCATAAAAATTCCTTCTAATTGGTAACAACAGGTTGTCAATCCTCCATTACAACAAGTTGTGATTAACCCAGAATAGAAAGTCTCATATAATTAACAATAAATTCCCACTTTCTAACAACAAGTCCCTTTGTGATAGGTTCCTAACTTTCAGTATCAAATTCCCCCTTATCGATAGTGGATTTCTCCTACTCAACAACGTGTTGCTAATCCGCTTCCCAATACTAGTGAGCAACAAGTACCCTATCAAAAATATAATCCTAGTTATAATGTGAATAATCCTAATAACTCAACCCAAAGGGTATTCATTCCAACGTACTTCAATATTAATTTTCCTATTTATCCAAATCAAGGTAATCCCCCATTAAACATTCAATAAAATACATTTCCTCCATCCCAGAACACTCCCACTCTTCAGGAATTTCAAAAGATAAAGCATGCCATTCTAGGATTACAATCAAGAAATCATGGAAAAAATTAAAAATTTGACAAAATATGCCTGTTATCATTTGACATGTGATAGCCCTCTTTAGACTATCCACAAATTTACAATCTTGTCAAGGCAAGAATATAGAAACAAATGAAGAGACTTAAGAAACTTCAATACTCCTTGACTAGTATAAAACTCGAGGTTCTATTTTTATGGTCCTTAAAGACATATTCAATCTTTATTTCAATGTGGAAAACCAATCCATTTATTGGTTTTATCCATTTGTTCCCAAAAGACTCAAAATTTTCTTTAACCCCATTAGGCCTAAATGCCTCAAAAGGACCAAAACAAGAAATACTTGTAAAAAAGGCTATAGAACAATTTAAAAATCTTTCTCACAGTGGTTTATAGGTGACTCAACTCTTAAAACACCTTAAAAAGTATATTATCAATCAATTTAACCAAAAAACCCTTATAAGCCTACGAGGCCTTATTGAGCTTCAAGTAGGTCAAAACCAAAGCTAAATTGAATCAGACCTTATAAACACCTTGTTGATGCCCAAATGTGTACCACTAGTGCCTAGAGTGTTTAGGAAACATTCTCTTTTTAGAATTTAAATAATTCAACTTGAGTTACAAGTTGTGATAATCTTGTTATCTGTTGGTGGAATAGAGGCAAAGCAAGTGGACTGTTTCACTATATTTATATTAGTTTAGTGGTTGGGAGCCATCATGGCCAATATTAGATCTATGAAAAGTGTGAAGCATATATGATAATAATAATGAATTATTATCAATAACTAATCTAAGATGGATATTTACAATGACAATTAAACTAAGGTGATCCGGTTTTAAAAAAGAACAAAAGGAAAGATAGGGCAAAAAAAAAAGATGTTGCTGGTCTTTATTCCAGACATAATGACAAAGTTCAAATATCATCTGAACATGTATTTAACCAATGTATTAATTGAAAAAATTTAAGCCCAAATCACAACATACATCAGGGAAGCTTCTAGGGAAGGTATGAAATGATGTAAATAGAAACCAAGCTCACTTTAAGGATTCACTCCTGCAAGCAAACAACATTAGCCCAAATGCAAAAGAAGTGTAAAAAATGAAATAAGCGTAAGAAATTTCAACTAATCTAGCATTGGCACAAATTAACAACCCTGCATTCAAGATACACATCCAGAATCCATAGGAACCATTCAAATCTAAAAGTGAAATTAGACAACTAAGAGAGAAATCATATAACACTTCACATAAGCAAATATGGATAGACTTTGCAGAATTCCTTATTTGTATTCATTGCTCAAAGTTTACAAGTAATTTGGTTCTAAGAACTCCCCTCCCTTTTTACAAATGATAATACTTGCTTATATAGACAACCCATTAGGTATGTTGGTCAGTTATTTTCCAAATAAATGATATTTTTAATAGTTTGATCTATAGGTAAGATGTGTTACCAATTACACATGCTTAAAAGAATATTCCTTTCAAGACATTATATAAACTAAACTGTAAAGGGAATATTCCTTTTCAAGACATTATATAAACTAAACTATAAAGGGAATATTCTTGATTCAATTAACTTGATCTTGAGGTCTCTTTGTTGTTGAAGTGCCTAGCTATTGTTGTTATAAGATCTCTATTACCCTTTGATACTGCTCATCTATTAAATTTAAATTGACCATGAGATCCTTAAAATTTCATCTTCTCAGTATGCCAAGCCTCTGATGTTTTTTATCACCTCTCGCTCTTGACTTCAATAATCATATCCATGATCCTATCATTATCCCCTTTAGTCCTTCCTCGGCTCTTGTTCCTTATTTCCTTTTTGTTGAAGTCACATATAGCTCTATATCTTCCCTTAAAACACTTGTTTGGGTTGCCATGGTTGTGAGTTCATTAAATTGCTCCCTAGTGGATCATTCTTCAATTTTGGATTGAATTATGCTTTAGATAAATGGCACTTTATACTCTCCTTTGCATTACCAGGTCCGTAAGGCCTCCAATTTGGCACATTGCACCCACATGGATCTAATGTGGCATTTCCATAGTGTCTTTGTGCAATTATTCTCATCTTTATTTGAAATATGATTGTTGCCTTTGAATTTGGATCCAAGCAACTGTCTTAAAATTGATGTCCTCGTGACTGTCATTTGATGTTTCTGTGAATGTCATTGACGATCGTATGATCATCAATTTTAATCTCATCTTCGAGACTATTTACTATCTTAAATTTAACATCTGCATAACCATCATTTTATGTCTATGTGAATGTCATTAACGAGTGTGCAACCATCAAATTTAAGCATGTCTTTGGTACTATTTGTTAGGTTTGCCACTTGTCATTTTTACGTTCATCCTTCTTCTGATGTGTGCCACGTGGTAGGCTCGTATTTACTCGTATATTAATTGAAAAAAATTGATTTGCCTCACACCATTAGATCTTTACTGGGCAAGTAAACACACATCTTTGATCTCTGGAAAGTGCTCAATCTTTAACATGACTCTGTTGAAGTCTTGGCTTGTTATGCTCTGTCGATTGGATGTGTATGTTGTAATGTGTACCATCGATCATCTGGAACTTGCTCAATATTTAAGATGGGGACCATGCCTTAACTTTTCAACATTAACCTCACTCTATCAGATCTTGATTTGTGAGCAAACATGATCCATAAGTTTTAATACGTCGGATCAAATGTGATTGGTCCTTACAATCGTAAAAATTAATTACGTAAGCTTAGGAAATACATAAAGCTTTAGACCAATGTTTTATTCATATTTATAAATATAGACATTTTAGTGTAAGGTTTTAAAACTAAGTTTGTAACATGGAAAAAACACCCTTCGAATAATAAAATTCATAGCATAAGGTTTAACCTAAGATTTTTATTAAATATATGCAATTTAAAACTTTAGGCTAAGTCCAGGATAATAAAGGGGACCCTGCATTAGTTAGAGCATGTTAATAATAAAATAGACCAAGGGGTCATGGGATATGAAAGAGACAAAGCAAAGTATTTTTAGCCTAAGGTTTGGTTGTGTTGAAATAACATGACCAAGCTTTAAGATAAAAATTAAATTGAGTCCATGGCATAATTAATCGCTCACAAAATTAAATTTAAATAAAATCTCTCACAAAATTAAATTTGAATTAAGAGGTCTAGGTAAAAAATTAGGCTAGGGTTTCAAAATATTAATCAATTATAGACCAAGGCTAGTGAAAGATCAGCTAAACATTGAAGCACAAAAACCCTAAGCATGTTCATTCCCAAATGGGCTCCATTAAACCTGCAACCTGAAACACAAGTATCCAATGTCAACACTTTAGATAAGGTCAAACTAGAACCATGAACAAATGAGTTATCTAGAACATGATGTGGATGATATTCAAATAAAAATAATGTGCAAACATGCTAATGACACTCTGATCAAGCAAATTTTCAGTTTTAGGGTACAAATTTGCACAATTTGACACATGGGTCCCCATTTTTAAAAATGGAGCTATGTTGACCTCAACACACCTCAAACATGTATATTTAAGTGATTCAAGTGTGATCAAATGTTTATAAAAGGTTTTGACCTTCCACTCCAAGGATTTCACACTAAAACTCATAAAACATGTTTAGTCTATTAGGCGTAATTGCCCTCTAGTAGGTCAAAACTCAAGATATAGTTTTCTCATAACAACTGAACCTTATATGAGGTATGTACATATGAATTAAAGGTGTTTCAACCTTTAGTTGGATTTTTTAGACTCCAATTTGAGTTTCTAAACCAATTTCTCTTCTCATTATCAAGGAAACATAGAAAACATGGTTTGGAGTACACACAACCAACTTGTATGACGTATGTACACATACTAAAGGCTTAAAACCTATTTAATATATTTATAAACCCCATTATAAATATTTTCACAATTTTTTTGAAAATTTCAAGTGTTAAATCCAAAGTTGTGGAGCTTTTTGTAAGCTCAACCTTGAAACTAGGGTTTCCTGCAACATTCCAAACCTGAGAGCTTGCTAATGATTGTTCATAGCAAGTATGAAATATTTATATATGAAAACACACATAAAAACTTATGAAATATTCCCTCAAACCTTTTAAATACTCATTTTGAGATGGTGCAAAATGTTAGTTATTAAATAAGTGATTGCAATAGGAGATTTTAGGCAGAACGGGGTCTATGAGTGCAAATAGAGGTCTATTTGACCTTAATGTCTATTTATCCTTTTGAATTACCTTAAATAAAATATCCATAGAATTTATACCATATAATAATTAACTTGGACATAATAATAATCTTCTATTTTTCTATCAAACATACTGAATACAAAGTGTTAATGTTGGTGGACTATCAAAACCGACTTTCTCCACCCCTGTATAGTTTCAAACTCACTCTATTGATTTCAAAAGAATATAATACATTTCGAGGAGGGTCTTAAACATAAAATGCACATTATTTTCATAAAACAATCCCTTTTATTCTTAGATAAAATATATAGATACAGACTTGTATAGTCTTACATAGTCATACACCAATATTCTACTTGTAGTCTAAAATAAAGTATGGAAAATTTTGAAGTTTTTGAGGCTTATCTTTCCTTAGGAATATACAATAAGTTTGGTAATTTTATTATCATATTTTATTTCATTGATACCATCAAGGAACATATAGTTGAGGTCCAAAATAAGCTCTTTGACTTGTCTAAAAAGAGAAGATTTACAAAATAAGGATACTTTTTCATGTATAGTTGGTTAATGATGATGATTATGACCTCCTATAGGATAGAATGACCTCATGATACGTGGAACATATTATAGAACCATGAAACTTACCACACTTTATAAAAAATTGAATTTTACCTTTGATTTACGACTTTAGAAATTTGAAAATTCAAATATGAAATTGGCAGAAAACCACCAAATGGACTCTCTAAGCTAATTTTTCACCTCCTAATCACTCTAAATGATAAAAAAGGACTAAAATGACTCTTTTATATCTCCAAATAACTACTAAGACACAAATACAATTTCAACCTAGTTTTTATGCATGATATTCCTGCATCAACATGAGATTTCTTCAAGTACCTTTCCTATCTCACATGAGGCCCCAAACTTTGACAAATACAAAGAAATGGGTGATCTTAGAGAGCCCTTGAAGGAATTATTTGTGACATGTTAGGAAGTATCCTATAAAAATATTTATTTACTTTTCTTGTTTCCACGCAACTTGGGTTGATAAGCTTTAGAGTGGTTTCTGCACTTATTAAAGGGATATTCTTAGCACCTTTGATGATCTGTGTGTAAAATTTGTAAATCACTTTTCCTATAACATATAACATGAGTTGACCATGGTTGAATTATCTAATTCTAAACAATGTGGTGTGGAATTTTTTTTGTTACCTATAATGATGGATATTTTTGGTTAGCCGTTTTCCACATAACCTAGAAGATAAGCAATTAGAAAATATTTTTATTTCCAATCTTAATTCAGAGGTGGATCATAACCTAAGAATCCATTGTGTTGATACATTTGAAGATATTATAGATAAATGGGTACAAATTTAAATTGCCCTTATAGGCAAAGGCCTAATCAAGATTTATTACTATAATTAGGCACAAGCACAAGTAAGTACATATGAGAATCTCAAAGTATTTAATAGAAATAAGAATCCTGTAGGTAACAAAGTAAAAAGATCAAGACATGTGAAAACAATGCAACCACCACCTATCCAAAATAATCCACCTACTTCATACATTAATTTGAAAATACCACCTCCAAAAAGTAATCATTATCAAAACAAATTCTTCAGTGACCCTGGTGAACCTATTGAGGAAGTGTTCCAAAAAAAAGTTGAAGCTAACATGGTCATTTGGCCAAATATGAAACCTTTTCCAGAAGACCAACCAAAGCCCACATGGTATAGAGACAACAAATATTATGTTTACCATTGTGTCAAAAGGTAATGAAATCCACATATGCGTGAAATTAAGGCACTTCATCCAAAATTTGCTTGAGCTTGTCGACATTAAGTTGAATAACGTTACTTCTTCTTCCAATCAAAATATGAGTATCTATAAAGAACCATTTTTGAAGCATAATTCTAACTATCAGTGCCAACCCATTAATCATAATTAGAATCAAGGGTAGAATCAGAATCAAGGTAATCATAATCAAGGTCAAGATTTTTAAATTACTCAAATTAGTTATCATGTTGTATCATATAAATATAACAATGTTTTAAGTCATATTACAAATAATCATGTAAATACTATTAAAATCAACCTCCTTCAACCTTCCAACACACCTTAGAGTGTTACCCCATCTATTCTAGGTCCTCTTCCTTCATATTCTAGTGGCCATCTTTCAAATCAAAACAAAATTATTATTCCTCAATGTCTATGAGACATTAATCTAGGTCATGCACCCCCTTATTATAATTCAAGTAATTTTTTACCAACTCAAAATTGCATTGTCCCAACTTGACATTCAAATGTTACATTTCAAGGTCCTTCGCCTCCTTCAAACAATAATCCAATTCAAAACACCTTGCCTTCAAAATCCAAGTTACCTTCTCCCACTACAAATTCATATGATCTTGTGTAACAATTAAATAAGATACTAATGTAGATTTATATTCTAGATATCTTGCGTATGTTTGAAGTCCACAAAGAAATATTGTATGATTTTACATGCCAATCCAAGGTTTCAAATGACATTGAGCCTACCAAGTTCTAGGAACTTGTGGGGAATTTATCCCCTGGTCAATAAATTAAATTTGACCAAAGTGATATATCATCCCTTGGTCCATTCCACAATAGCCCTCTTTACATTGAAGCCATCATTTCCTTCCACAATATTAAGCTAGTTCTCATAACAATGGTTCAGGCCTAAACATATCCTAATGAAATTTGATAAAACATTTGGGGTATAGTTCAATAGATTTGTAGCTAGAAACCATTACTATCAACGCATACAAAAATGTAGCAAGAGAATCACATGGCACTATTTTCTTACCATTCCTTATTGGCCCTATCACCAATGACACTTTTTGCTATGTTATAGATATTAAACTGCCATAAAACTTACTCCTTTCACGTCCATGGATCTATGAAATACACACAGTCCCTTCCACATTACACCGATGCTTAAAAATCTCCCATTTTAGGATGGAGGTTACTATTCTTAGTAATTTACAACCATACCAATATTGTAAACATTTGAAAGTCGAGTATGGTCAATACAATTATTATCCTAGCATTGAGCATTCACCTAAAAAGGATAAGACTTAAGTTCCTGAGTCTCTTAAGGCTAATTACATTGACACAAGTAACCTTCCATCCACTTCTACTGCACCACCTCTCCAAATTTCCTCCCACTTTACTATTGAAGACAAGGGTCTTGGTGCATACAACATCAAGGATGCCTTTCACATTGCCAAATTTCCTAAATCTCCCAAGTCTCATGTTAGACCTAAGATGTCATGGTGGAAAAGATTGATTATCCTTATAAGGGACTTCCTCTATTTATCAAAAAGAGTTCATTGAATCCAAAATAAAACAACTCTAGGGATTCTTGTCTATATAATGCTGATGATTTTGCCTCTTGTTATCAAAACACTAAATATACTATTCCTAATCGAATCATAAAACATCATGACTATATGGGAAAGGGATTGGGTCTAAAATAACAAGGTGTTCTTGAGCCAATTTCAACAACTAAACACAAAGGTAATTAATACATTGGATACAAATTACATGGGTGACCCCTCAGATCTCGAGAATGACACAACTGTAGCATCTAATGAAGAATATCCTGATAGTGATGCAAAATCCTATTATAGTATCTATGATGAGCTTGTCAATATGAAAATTTTAGATACCAATGTCATTCTCACTATCACATCCTCTTTTAATTTCCCTCTTCCCCTTCATTACCCTAAACTAATCAATTAAGATCAGCAAGATTGTATTATACCATTGGATGACTTTCAAAATTAAGAAGCAATTTTAGATTTCTTGGGCCTTAGAGATGGTCTACCAATTAAATACCATAAATAAGAATTTAAGATCACATTAGACCCTATTGCCTACTTTGGAGAGTAAGTGAACTTCCTTGGTCAAAATAAAAAATAAAATCAAACATTGAGGTCCTCTAATGAAAACCTATCTGAGGCACTTTTGGGCTAGGTAAAAAATAAATAAAAAGATGAGTCGCTTGGTGGAAACTTGTTTCAAGCGCCAATGGATGGGGAAGTTCAATTTATTCCTCATGAATCTCAGAGTGATACAAGTCCATACCTCACATTTGGATCATAAATTGGTTCAGAAGAGCAACAAGTATTTGAGTAGTTGGTTCATATTTCCTTGAAACATTTATTGAATGACCATTCCCTAACATGGGTGATTTATATTCTTCTTACATGGGTGGGTATGAATCTACACAATAAGATGGAGAAGATCAATTTCCCTCAGTACCAACTAAATTAGAGAATGGATCTATATTGATATTCAAAGACATCATTGAGGTCAACATTGGCACAATAAATGAACTCAAAATGATTAATCTTGGTGCATCCCTCACTACAGAGAAACACGAATTCATCATTGTCATTGTTTGAGAATTAATGGACATATTCACATGGTATTATGTGGATATGCCTGGGTTAGATCTATCTCTAGTCATACACTATCTTTTTGTGCACTAGATGCCAAGCCCATTAAACAAAAAATATGAAAAATGTATTCGCAAATTGCCATAGTAGTCAAGAAAGAATTGGAAAAAATATTGGAGGTCAGATTCATTAGACCAATTGATTACTCAAAATGGATATCAAACATTATTTTAATCAATAAGAAACCAAAAGGTAATATCTATGCACAAAATTCAAAGATATCAAAAAAACATGCCTTAAGGATGATTTTCCATTACCAAACATAGATATGATTGTAGATTCAACAACCAAATACAAAATGTTATCTCTTATGGATGGTTTCTTAGGATGCAATCAAATTAAAATAGCACCAAAGGATCAACATAAGACAACATTCACCACTCCATGGGTAACATTATGTTATCAAGTCATGTCATTCAGTTTGAAAAATATCAGTGCCACATATCAATGTGCAATGATTATCATCTTCCATGACATGATGCATAATATTGTTAAAGACTATGTTGATGGCATTCTATAAAATTCAAGGACATGTTGGAGGTTTAGATTGCACCCTAGATGGAAGCAAAAGTGTTTAGGTCCTACTTCTAAATCTAGCTCAACATGGGAATGACCCTAGGCTAAGGGTTACCTATATTTGGGCTAGACCTCTAGGAATTTCAATGAGGATAGCTCTTCTGATGCATCATTTAACCCATTTACACTAAAACCTACTAATGACCAGGGAAAAGGGAGAGAGAGATAAGATGAAAGGGAAACCTAAGATAACAATGGTGATGCACCTAAAATATGGTTGATCCACTCTATTTGAGCTCCTATTAAACACTAATGAGACAAGCAAAAGATTGGATATAGGACTCTAAGTATCTGTCATGCATTAGAATTTCATGCATAGGTTCACCAAATGATCAAAAGCTGAGGGAAGTAGTGTAGAGGCCTAATATAAGACACTAACAAATTAATGTATCCACATGTGAGCCTCAATCAAAAGATATTTAAACACTAAACATGACCTGCATAACAAGATCAACTAGTAACTAGGTGAGATCAGGACTTGATAGGGGAGATATTTCTACCACATATGAAATCAAAATGACATGTACACACTATACTAGAACAATGAAAACTAAAATAGTCTTATATTCATCTCAAGAGGTTATAATCTCAATCTTGGCAGAGTCTAGCCATGCCCAAGAGAGGGAATAGAGGGATCCATTTTTAGGCTGTGAAGCCTCTATCTATAATAGAAAAGGAGAAATAAAAATATGGAAACATGTATAGGAGAGTGGAGAACATGATCAAGAAGTGAGGTGGTAGTTCATTTATTTTTTTCCTTTACGCATGCCTTTCTCCAAGCAAGATTAATCCTTATCAACAAGCTAACCTCATTTTGTTTCCATAATCTGTGAGCTCCTCTCATTGGCTAAAATATTTACTAGAGGACAATAATTTTTTTAGCATGATGACCTGTATGCTTGAGTGGAATCAATGCCCTAACTACTTTCCCAACCATCAGTTCTTCATCTTAGGACTCTAAGCCCACTTGACTTGCTTATGAGGATCAAATATGGAAACTAATAATTCCATGCCATGAATGGTGGTCATTACCTGCTTTATCGAGGATGGAGCCATGTCAACATATGAGACCCTTTACATTAATCACACATCTACTTCATTTCCATGTTTGGATCATAGGTCTAATTTATAGGTAGAAAACTAATCTAAGATTATTTGTTTTCCTATAGTCTTCATGTCGATGCAAACCTATAGACTGCATAGCCTCTTTATTGATCTAAATAGGTTCAAATAGACCCATTATATCTTTACAAGAAGTGAGAATTCACCATATGCATGGATCTTTTTTTTAAGAATGGTGAACATAGTCACAAAATGAACCCTACAAACTATAAAATGTCAAACCAGAGGTCCATATTAAGTCCTAATGGTGGTCCTTTATGTTTTTGATCACCTTGGATACATCATTTTGTCTTGTTAATGGCATTTAGCTGAGCTCCAATGGTGATATGATGACCCTATAATACCTATTTACTTTGGTCAAAAACTACCCTTTGGTTTGACTTTATTTATCAAAAATTGCTTAGGCCAATCAAAATGATCCAACTTATCTTCAATCCCATTGGCCTCATAGATCCTCTCTATCAAATATTGACCCTTTGACCTCTTATGCACCATAGATTTCTTTGGTGTCAACGAATGTGGTTCATTAATTTATATCTTCTGATTCCTTTGACATGTTGACCCGATCTCATATCGTTGAATCAAGATGTATGAATGAATGCAATCCATTGATTTGTTTGGACCCACCATTTAAACTCAAATGAATAACTCATGAGACTCAAATTTGATGTCTGCATGCCCATATTTGACATCTATATAAACATATTTGATGTTTGTGTGAACATATTTGATGTTCGCATAATCGTCATTAAGATTTTTGAAGCCCAATGGTTATTTGTCATGTCTAAATTTGACATCCATGTCCCTGTCATTTGAAATCCATGTGACTATCATTGACATCCAATCCTTAAACCCAAGTAGATAAATGATGAGATTTATTTTGATGTCTATGTGAACGTTCTATTATGTAGGTTTAACTTTAAATGCTTATAACTTGAGCTAGAGAACTCACCAAGGCATGAAAATTTTAGAGGATATTCTCGGCACAAATAAATTCATGGCACTGCAATCCTTTGGCTCATGAGGCTTTGTGAGGTGCATTTATAAAATGCACAAGTGAACTAATCTATTTATTTCCACATGATGTCTTGGTGACGATCTGGTCCTCTCAAAGCTTGTATAAATCATTTGATCATCAATCTAAACAAAAAATTTGCTCGTCTGATCAATCCATGAAAAGAGATTGGTATGTGGGCCAAAATGGCCGACATTATTAGTGATTCACAAGAAAGCATGTTTTTTATGCTTGAGAACCCACACATTAGTTGATTTGAATAGTCTATTGGGCATGGAGTCTCCTCTTTGGTTTAATATATTAACATGGATATAACACTGGCTACAACCCTTGAATAACCCCTTTTTGAAACAAATAGAGACTAGAATAAAGAATAAAGTAAGATAAAGTGTCCTAAGGCACTTATTGAATGGAAACTAACCTAGAACAAAACAAGGAAAACAAACAAATGTGTTAGAACAACACTTGGAGAAATTTATCCAACTACTCTAGTTATGTACAACTTAAAGCTATATGTACCTTTCCTCCTGGATCAAAGGGAAAGATTGAAAATTCCCTTGCATCATGGGATAAGGGTTTGAATGAGGCATGTAGCTTTTCTGGCCTTGACGTCTTTTTTTTTTTGTTATATCTTCCAAATTAATTGGCATGATGTTCGATAAGAACCAAGTAGCTCCAAATAGATAAGCTATGTGCATCCAGATAGTCTCAACTTTCTCATATGGCTCCTCAACCATGATCTGCAGTGATGGTTAAAAAAAACTTACCTCTTTGATCTCCATGGTGTCTTTAATAAGACTGGGCCTTTTTTTGGCTGCAAGTTATTTAAGCTCATCAAGGAGTTTGTATATTGTATCCAATCTTGGTCATTATCCTCCATGGAAAAATCTTTGTCCACCTTCTCAAATACTTGATCCTCAACTTGGAAAATATCTTCAAACTCTTGAAATAACTTCATTTGTAGCTGCCAATCACCCTTTTGTTATTCACTTTGATCAAATTGGATAAGATTAGTTTAAAGGATATATTGATCCTTTTCAATAAGAGATATCTCAAACTCATCCATGACTTCCATTCATACGAATCTCTCATCAAGAGCAACCTTCTCATTCTACTTAGGAATCCCCAAAGTAGTATTGTCTTCCTAAAGATCCAAAATGTTAATGAAATCCTTAGATGAATATTCAACTTGCTATACTATCTCATCATCCAAGTCTGCCATCTTAAGTTCATCAATAACCATCATGAAATCATGGTACAACTACTGCCAATGGTCTTCTTCTTTAAGAATGCTCTTTGCCTCAACAATGGTTATGTGTGAGTTGTCTTCATGGCTACCTTCTAGGGAAGGATGAGCTTGTATTTGATCTATCTCAGCTACCACAAGATCTTGAGAAAACTCTTGATCTTGGACAACTAATATGTGATCAAGAGGTTCTTGAGAAATAACCTTGTATACCCATCTGAGACTTCTTGTTGGACCTCATCTCTAACTTGCACTTGTTTCTGCAACTCATCTTCTTTGGCATTATGAAAGATTAAAACATGCTTGCTCTTTCCAAGTGGTGTTCTAATAATGATTTCCTCTTTTGACTTTGAAAATTCATCATCATCAGTTATGAGTTCAACATGGAGTTCATTGCTTACCTCTTCAAGGAGTGGCATATGATATTCTTGGGATGACTCCAAGAGAGATGAGATATATGTGGCACATCCTTGGTCTAATTTTTTGTCTTTCATAGTCATATCCTCCTTCTGTATACTTCTCTGGATGGATTTCCAAGATGGAAATGACCTAGACTTCTGAGGAGGGGAGGGTGGGGATTGAATGACCCTATGTTTTCTTGACTACATGATTTGGTTCTAATATGGGAAAGATAGAGGTTCTTCTTTACCCTTTTGATCTGATTCTCCTCCTCTTTCATTGTCTTCAGATCCAACTCTTTGATCTATCTATCTATATTCTCTTGGAATAGCTTCTCTTTAAGATGGCTAGTGGCTTCATGATAGGGAACACAAGAGGACTCTTGAGGAGGGGCAAGAGAGACTAGTATAGGTTTAGATTCTTCTTTAACCTGGGATCTCAAGTCTAGATTTGTCTCACTTTGCCCACCACCTGACTTCACCACTTGATTCTAGCTTGGAAAGTTGATGGACCTTTTAAGGGATTATCAAATAAGAATGAAGGGATCCCAGATCTCAATAGTAGGCTATTCAGTAGTAGTTCCCTTCTTTCTTTGACAACTCTCTTGGATAGATATCTAATAAGGGAAGGTCTGAGGAATATATTAAGAACTTGGAACACTTGGAGGGTCACTTGGAATAATTTATTGGGGAATAATGGATGGCACATATGAAGGTTGAGATGGCGTATATGAATATACACAAGGTTTATGGGGTTGGACCTACTGCTCATCAAGGATTTTTAGCTTATCCTCAATGCCTTGAGTGTAACCACTTACATCCATCATCTCACCTATGAGATTATTCCAATTTTCTCTCTCAACAGGTGCCCATTTTTATTTCACTTGCTGCAATGAATCCCTCACATAATGGATTTGGTGAATAGGGACATCTTAGCCATAATACTTTTGGGAGTATAAATCTAGTGCATTATTTTCAAGGCTGACTAAAGTCTGCTTAAGTGCTTGTATGGATAGCTTATGATAGGGCTGGTAAGGAGAAATATTATGATGGGATACCTATTCATAAAGAGGATTATGGTAATACTCCTGCATGTATGACTGATATAGGTCCTCATACTATTGGTGAGGATCATAGTGAAGTTTATCATACTCATCACAAGGCTGATAAGGATCATGGGGAAGGTAAGATTCATGCCCTTGATAATAAGGATCATGAAAATGATATTGGGACTACTGATAAGGAGGTAGATAATATGGATATTCACTATATATGTTCATATTAGACTCATATACCAAATGAGATGCAAGAATTGACTAAAATATGCAATGAGACATACCTGGTTTGATTATAACTAGAAGCTTTGATTCAGAGTTGCCATTGGTGCTAACTTTCTTACTTCCAAAATTTGATTAGAGGAAAGGCACACCAAGATCTTACCAATCTTTTGGACCTTTGTCCCACCAGGTGTGCCAAGAACTATTGGAGGTATACATTACACCCTATCTAGAAATAGAAGTGTTTAGGTCCTACTTCCAAAGCTAGATCAACATGGGAATGACCTTAGGCTGTGGGTTACCTATATTTGGGTCAAACCTCTAAGATTTTTAATGAGGCTAACTCCTTTGATGCATCATTTAGCACAGTTACACTAAAACCTACTAATGACCAAGGAAAATGGAGAGAGAGATAACTTGAAAGGTAAACCTAAGCTAACGAGGGTGATGCACCTAAAAGATGGTTGATATAATGCATTTGAGATCCTATTAAACACTAATGAGACAAATAAAAGACTGGATATAGGACTCCAGGTATTTGTCATGCATAGGTTCAACAATTGATCAAGAGCTAAAGGAAATGATGGATACGTCTAATGCAAGACACTATCCTATCAATGTCTCCACATGTGAGCCTCAATAAAAATATATTTGAACACTAAACATGACCTACTTAACAAGATAAACTAGTAACAATTGAGATGAGGACTTGACAAGGGAGAGATTTCTACTACATATGCAAATCAAACTGATATGCACATGGTATACCAAAACAATAAAAACTAAAAATAGTCTTGTATTCATCTTTAGAGGTTACAAGCTCAATCTTGGTAGAGTCTAATTATGCCCAAGAGAGGGAATAGAGGGATACATTTTTGGGCTCCAAAGCCTTTATTTATAGTAGAAAAAGAGAAAGAAAGAGATGGTAACATGCATAGGAGAGTGGAGAAAGAGTCATCATGATCAAGAAGTGAGGTGGCAGTTCATTTATTCTTTTCCTTTATGCATGAATTTCTCCAATCAAGATTAATCCTTATCAAAAAGATAACCTCCTTTTGTTTTCATAATCTACGAGCTCCTATCATTGGTTGAGAGATTTAATAGAGTACAATCATTTTTTTAGCATGATGACAAGTCTGTTTGAGTGGAATCAATGCCCAACTACTTTCCCAACCATTAGTTCTTCATCTTAGGACTCTAAGCCCACTTGACTTGCTTATGAGGATCAAATCCTTGAATTTAGAAATTGAGATTGCCATGCCATGAATGACAATTAGTACCTGCTTTATCAACGATGGATCCATGTCAATATATGAGACCGTTTACATTAATCACATATCTAATCCATTTCCATGTTTGGATCATAGGTCCATTCTATAAGCAGAAAACCAATCTAAGATTATTAGTTTTCCTATAGTATTCACATCGATGCAGACCTATAGACTACATAGCTTCTTTCTTTATCCAAATAGGTTCAAATAGACCCATTATGTCTTTGTAGGAGTCGAGAATTCACCATATGCATGGATATTTATTTTAATATTGGAAAACACAGTCATAGAATGAACCCTACAATGTTGAACTAGAGGTCCATATTAAGTCCCAATGGCAATCTTTTATGTCATTGATCACCTTGGCTACATCATTGTGTTTTGTTGATGGCATTTAACCGAGCTCCAATGGTGATGGGATGACCTTGCAACACCTATTTTCTTTAGGTGAAAACTACCCTTTGGTTTGACTTTGTCTATCAAAAATTGCTTAGGCCAATCAAAATGCTCCAACCTATCTTTACTCCCATTGGCCTTGTAAATCCTCACTGTTAGATCTTTACCCTTTAACCTCTTATACACTATAAATTTCTTTTGTGCAAATGAATGTAGTCTATTGATTTATATCCTTTAACTCCTTTGACATGTTGACTCGAACTCGCATCATTGGATCAAGATGTATGAATGAATGTAATCCATTGATTTACTTGGACCCACCATTTAAACTCAAATGGCTAACTCATGAGACTCAATTTTGATGTCTGCATGCCTGTATTTATGTTCATGTGAATGTATTTAACATTCACATGACTGTCATTAAGATTTTTAAACCCCAACAATTATTTTTCATGTCTAAATTTGACGTTTGCACACCCATCATTTGACATCTATGCAATCATCATTGAGGTTCACATGACCATCAATCCTTGAACCCCAATGGATTAATGCTGAGATTTATTTGACATCTACGTGAACATTCCATTCTATAGGTTCAAATTTGAATTATTATAACTGATCTAAAGAACTGACCAAGGCATGAAACTTTCAGAGGATGTTCTTGGCACAAAGAACTTCATGGTGTTGTAATCCTTTGGATTGTGAGACTTTTTAAGGTGCATTTATAAAATAAACAAGTGAACTGGTTTGATTATTTCTACATGACATCCTAGTGATGGTCTAGTCCTATCAAAGCTTGTATAAATTATTTGATCATTCATCTAAATAGTAACTTTGCTCATCTGATCAATCCATGAAAAGAGCTTGGTAAGTGGGCCAAAATAGCCAACAAAACATAGGCAAGATATCTATAAGTTCTATAGAGAATATTTGAGAAACTTTACGAATATAAGGTGCACCTCAACCTAGAGACATGTGTCTTTGGAGTCACATTAAGAAAAGTTTTAGGCTTTATTGTTTGACACAAATAAATTGAAGTCAATCTAACTAAGGTTAAGGCTTGTTAGTGTCTTAGATTGGACCTTAGTCGAGTAAGGATATTATTCAAGTCCTCTTACACAAATATAGTCAAACATGGGAATGACCCTAGGCTGTGGGTCACCTAAACTTGGGTCAAACTTATAGATAAGGATGACTTCCTTTTGGATCTGTCACCTAAACTAGACCTAAACTAACAATTACTTGTAAAAGGGGAGAGAGAGTAACAACCATATGTGAATGCATATAGAATGAGGTGATGCACTAGTAATTAGAACACTTATACTTTGCACAAGACACATTCAATACCAAAGAAGATCAGTCCCACATAAGTATTTCACAATAAGGAATTGACCAGCTATCAAATTAGCATGAGAGGGCAAATATCCACTTTCAATCTAACTAATAAACTATATATTGCATTTAAAATGACCTATGAGGACTACAAAGCACTTAATGAAGGTGAGAAAACTTAGACATAGGCAAGGAAAACATATATTCACTTAACCACAATACATAGATTCATCGAATATACTTCAATTCAGTTTGAAAAAATGATAGAATTCAGTCTGTTTTGCATCAAAAGGTGTTACAATACAAATTTTGGCATAGCCTAAGCAAGCCAAAGCATAAGAGTCTATTTCTCTAAAAAATATTAGAGATTTATTATCTAAAAAAATTCTAAATAGATCTACAATGTGGAATAAGATAGAACATCTATAGAAAAGGGGGAGAAGAGAGGGGAAGATATGATGGATTAACACCAATTTGAGGCTGTTGAGACATGATCTTATCAAGAAGGAATCAATATTTTAAAAGCCTTGTAATAGAATTGAATGCCCACTGTCCTTATCTATCTGTCAGGGCTCCTCCTTAAGACTCCATGCCATCTTCTTCTTGATTTTTTGACGATGAAAAACTTCTCATATCTTAGAACTGATAGATTTATGCCACATCTACTTTGGATGACCATATGTACTTGTTTATAAAAAATGTGACCATATCAAAAGATGAGACACTTCTCCACAATCACATTTATGTATGTATTTACTCCAAATTAAACATAGGTCCATCATAGATCCAAAAACAACCCAATATATCAATTTTCAAATAGTCACAATATCCTTGAAAGTTTGACAGACATTTAGTCTTACTTGATCTATGTATTAGGCCCAAAAAGACCTATTTTTCCTCTAAACCATGTGAGAACTGAGAAGCTACTGCACAAGAGGATCTCCCATCTGGAAGAGCAATGAACACATTAATGGAGTAATCCTAAAATAGGGTTGATAGGTTCTAAATTATCGACCAGAGGTCTTATCTAAACTTTAATGGTGACAAAGCTTTATCCTTGACCATCTTGCCTTTATGATTGCATCTGCTATTGGCCAAACTCTAATGGTGAAATGACTCTTTGAATCCTTCATTTACTTGGGTTAAGAACTAGTTCATCAACCTCCACTAGAAGCTTTTGGATTTGCCTTTTGTTTATTAGTTATCGATTATCAACTTGGACCTATCAATTTATGCCAAACTATCTTCTCCTTATTGGTCCCTAAGATACGTTGACTTCTTGACTTTAACTCACACCATTAGATCTAGATCTACAAATAAATATGAACCTTTGATTTAGATCCTCTGACTCTTTTAATTTAAATAACACCATTAGATATAGATGTATGAATGAACGTGCATCATAGATCTACCTGGGACCCACCATTTAAACTCAAATGACTAATTCATGAGGCCCAAAATTGACATCTGCATGCTGGTATTTGACATCCATGTGCCTTTCATTTAACATTTACATGAATGTCTTAGGATTTTTAAACCCCAATGGTTATTTACTGTGGATTAAATTTGACATCGATGCACCCATCATTTAACGTCTACATGACCATCATTGACGTTTGCATGATCATCAATATTTGAACCCCAATGATAATTTGTTGTGGCTTAAATTTGATGTATATGCAAATGTTTCATTCTGCAAGATAAACTTTGAAGACTTACATCTCAATATAGAGAACTCATTGAGACATGAAATTTATAGAGAAAGATCAAGGCATGAAGGGAATTATGTCCATGCATTTATTTAATCTTGAGAGGCTTTCTAAGTAAACTTATAAAATGCACAAACGAACTGAGTAATTCATTTTTGCATGACATCCTAAAGATGGTCTAGTCATTCAAAACTTAGTCTTGAGCTTATGCTTGATCCTTGAAAGCTCTAATGATTTTTTGAGGCCCATGTGAACTCGTTCCATAATCCTAATTGCTCAAACACCATGAAGACCTACTTTCAAACCTGTTGTCCTTGAAAAGTGATTCCTCATTTTTCAGACGACATAGGGCTATTTTGGTCCTGCATGGCCAAAATTGTTTTTCCCCTTTCCAAAAATTTGTTTCAAAACATTCAATTTCATCATTTTCTCAAAATTTTTGGTAAAGGGATTAGCAGGTTCAATGGGTTCAAAGGCTTCTAAGGGTGAGTTCAATCAGAAGGGACTAGTTTCTCGCACTTGGACACTTTCGAGACAGGTTCAATAGGTTCAAAGGTTCAAGCAATTCAACGGTGGCCTCAGTCAAAGAAAGAAGCAACGAGAAGTTGGTTCAATCTATAGGTTCAATCAATGGGTTCAAGAAAAAGTCCGCAGAAGCCACCATGTGTCCCATTGAAGTTTCGTGGAGCTTGACAAGTGTCAGTGTCCGCGTCTCTAGCCTTTTCGTAAGCTGCAAAGCTTCTTTCGATAAGTTTCTTAGAATCTCATGGATGGTGACAAATGGAAACTATGAAAGGCCCCAATGTATTCATCTAAGAGTAGTGGAAGTGGCCACGTGTCCCCTCCAAAGCTCAGAGGAAACTGACAAGTGTCATTATCTGCAGCTTTTTTTTTCTACTTTTTGTTTTCATTAAAGACCATGGCGGGCCCTAGGTAAGTCTCAAAAGTAAGCAGAATGTGCCAAGTGTCTACATCCGCATGACTAACAAGTGTATTCAGACCACACCACGTATCCCTTGCAAAGATCGATGGAGGCTAACAAGTGTCATCATTTGCGAGAGCTTGATTGAGCCCTAAACATTTTTACTATGTCTTAAAGGACCGAGGAGATGGATGCTGCCAAGTGTCACTATAAGAAGATGCCATGTGTCCTCACCCATCCCTGTAAAAGATACCACATGGCACTTATTCAAAAAATAGAAGGTGCCACGTGTTGAAGGAAATGAAGGGGATGACAGCCCGTCGAAGAATCAAAACTAAAGGCCACTAAGAAGACCCCAAAGGGCAAGTTCCCTTCGAGAAAGGTTTGAGCCACATAGGGTTATAAAAGCTACCATGTGTCTACATCCATGCCCCCCTCAGTTGCTAATAAATTTCAAAGCTTATTTTGATAAGCCAATCTCAAAGCTGCAGATCCCTCCATGTGTCACAAGAAAAAAGTGACCATGGCAAGTGAGAAAGACATGAGGAAGTTGTTGGGAAAAATGACAGGCCCGTAAATGTCAAATTTGTCTCAATGAAGTGTCTGTTGATTTTAGCAGACTTAAAGCATGGACTAGAATGCGTTCAAAAAATCCTAAGGCCGAGATCAAGAGGAGGAAGAGACAAAGAGGGAAACTCAGCAAGAGTTATTTCTAGATGGAGTAGTTTAATGGGTAGATATTTAGGGCCTGCAAACATTAAAAGTGTTGTCTGTTTATCCCCTGTGAGATAAAGGTAGAATAGATAGTTGCACAGCTAAGCAGGTGATGGAATGAGAGATTCAGGATCAAGAGGAGGCACTAGAGATGAATCGACATGCCACAGTCAGGGCAGCCACCCTACTCCAGCATGGCCCTTCCTAACAAGACCAAAATGCATCCAAGGCATTGAATGCACTGAATAGGTCACTCCATGGGACAAAGTGCCAAGCCTCTCTTAGGCCTCTATATAACGTAATCTCTTGTATCCTTTGAAGGGAGACCTTTTTGATTATTAAAAGCAAAACTCTGCCCAAATTGAAAGGCATTACTGAGAATTTGAGCTCAGATTGTAATTCATATTATTTTATCTAAAAGAGAAAACAAGTTACTTGCAGACTTTGTGCTGTTATAGCTTGTGCTATTTTAGGAGATTGTTCGTATGTCTATTTCTTAGGAGCTTTCTTGTCCATTTGATTTAACAAGCAGAACTAGTGGAGGTAATCAGGAAGGTGTCGTGAAGGCCAATTGTGGGATGACATTGTGCCCCATAAGTACCTTCAGTGTGTTTGCATTTTCCTTTCCTGTGTAAAGAGCCTTAGGATGACATGGTGCCCCCATTATTCTTCATTTTTCTCTCTCGGGTTGTTGGTCACTCAATACTCCCGTTATCGGTTACTAGCTACCTAAAAGATTCTTGCTTCCTATTGAAGAACACTTCTGAAAGAAGAGAAGTGCCTTCTATCATTGCCCCAAGATTTCTACTATTTAGGAAGGAATCTGGCTCTTGGTTGAAAGTTGCTTCTGAAAGAAGAGAAGCACCT
The DNA here is from genome assembly GCA_037957365.1 of Torreya grandis. NCBI lineage: Eukaryota > Viridiplantae > Streptophyta > Pinopsida > Cupressales > Taxaceae > Torreya > Torreya grandis. Next base: position 2,024,202 of record JARHVA010001927.1, on the reverse strand, counting down.
TCCCCATCACCCAAGATTTCTTCCTTGTTTATTAGCATCATCTCCAAAAAAAGAGAGATGGATGGTTCATCCCACCCCTATGTCTTACTTTTTGCATATATATATTGTATATAACCTCCACATATTTAATAGTGAACCTCCCCTTAATGAGAGGAGAGATTTTTCCCCTTGTGATGCAGTAAACCTGCACATCTGGATGACCAATCTCCCTATGCTATGGTGATAGAAACTATTTTGAATGTCAGTTAGTTAGTCAACAAAATATTCACCCAACAATTTTTGGTGACTCTGCTGGAGAAGAACGTGCAGTCTGAAGCCTCAAGTTTTAGATTGAAGTATTCCCTACCCTTATCCATTATAGAGTCTGGCGACTCCCATCTGGGTCTTATCCAGTATCATTATAGCCTTACCATCTTCCTCTGTCTCTGTTATATTATCTAGTCTACAAAACCAGAGCTATTGGGAAAGAGTGCATAGTTTAAAGCCTCAAGCTGAAGCATGGCCAGTCCTTTTCCATTTTTGTTTTGCAATCTAGCCACTCTACCCAAATTTGTTATCCCTATTTTTCATAATTAAATCATGGCAGTTTGAGGCCCTTGGGGTAACTCTTTTGGTCCACTTAACTTGACTCCACCTCTACATGAACTTCCATGTAGTTCAAGAAAGAATTTCCCCAAATTATTTGGTAATGGGATAGTCCATCCTAATGAACACGTTGCTACCTTTAGCATAGCCAATGGTGTGATAGGGGTGGAATTTGAAGACGTGGAAGTCAGGCTTTTTGTGGAGACACTACAAGGTGCTGCTGCAGACTGGTTCTACCATCTACAAGCTGGATCAATGACTGACTGGGATACACATAAATCCAAATTTGAAACCAGGTTCAAGCCTTCAGAGGATGTGCATGCCTTACTAGCCCAACTCACTCAAATGAAGAAAGAGCCCCATGAACCTATGATGGACTTCATTATTAGGTTTAACAAGCTGAGGCACAGGATTCCCATGGTCGCCCAGTCAACGCCTCAGAACCTCAAGTGCTTCTTCATCAACTCATAACTACCTAAAGTGAGTTTTCTATTGAGATGAGCTAGCCACATAGACCTTGCTACTGCTCAAGACTTGGCTACTGAGGTAGAAGATGACCTTATCTTGGTAGGGAAGATAAGGAGAGATCCTAATAGAGGTAAACCTTCTTCATCTTCTGGATACTCACCTACAGCCACCACTGACCCTATGGTCCAAAAGCTGGAAAATGAATTGCTAGTCTTGAAAAGGCAAATGGCATAAGGTATGTCTTCTGCTCCTCTATATAGAGATGCACCAAGGAGGACATTCCCTAATTAGCCATATCAAGGCAACACTGCTAGAAGTCAAGGGCAACCAAATCGTCTTCCTCCCCCACAAAGGAACCTTGCCCTTGATGCACCTCCAGCCAACTCAGCAATTGGGTATTTGGAAATAGAGCATAATTTCTCTTTCCAACCTAAGTTTAATCAAGAAAATGATGCTAGTCTCTTCACAGAGGATCAAGAAGAGTCAGTTGGCGACTCCCACATTAGTTTCTTAGATTACCAGGATGAACCCAAAAGTAAAGGTGAAGCATCTGAGGGATCATATGCTGTGGTCACCCAGTCCCAGAATTAGTCAGCTCAACAAGTTGATAAAGGAGAAGTAGAGGAGTGACCTCAACCTGCAATTTTGATTGCTAAACATGGGGCCACTCTACTTATCCACCCGAAGGACCCAGTGATTGCTGAGAAAGTAAGTATCCCAAACATCTCTGCACCTTCTATTTTAACTTCGTAGATCAATCCTCCCACCCCTCCCATAAACCAAAAGGAAGAACTCCCATCCCTTGTGCCTAGTCCAATCCAGCCATTTGACATAATTGATCATGTCAAATGTGTCGAGACCCAAATGGTGGCCCCTGTAGCCCAAATATTGTTTGAGTCTTCAGGTAGGGATGAAATAGAAAAATAATTGGTGGAGTGTGGCATAAGTGCAGAAGAACCCTCCCCTCCAAACGAAGAAGAATCTGAGATATCTGAGGGGGACAATCAAGGCATGTGCTGGGCTGAGCTATCAGAACAACAAATTATGGTACTATGCCATGCTGCTACCCACCAAAATCAAGAAAAGGAACTCTTTGCCAGGAGAGCAAAGATTCATGGTTTTTGGACCAAAAGTCAAGTCTTGCTTTGGGGCAAGAAAAAGAGAAAACCAAGGGGAAGACACAAAAAAGTGGTTTTCTGGTGGAAAGTTCCATTCGCTCGTCACTAATTCTAGGGACAAAATGGTTTCTTAATGGTTTATCAGGATGGGATGCCATTATCATTATCTCACAATGGGCGACATCTGAAGTGCTTCAAATCTTGAGGCATTAGATAAGTTCATTTGTACATATGTCTATTTGTATAGTCTATTGTTCTATTTTGTTCATTTTGTTTTCATTTTTTGGAGCCTTTATTTTTGGATAGCATGACTCTGTAGCCCAATGGAAAACTTCAAAGCACTAGAGATTTTGGTTTCTACTCCCCTCAGCTATTTCAAGTTGTCATCTGAAGGAAGTTCCCCAACATGAGCCAGTTGTTGTCCCTGAAAAGTGATTCCTCATTTTTTAGACAACATAGGGCTATTTTGGTCCTGCATGGCCAAAATTGTTTTTCCCCTTTCCAAAAATTTGTTCTAAAACATTCAATTTCATCATTTTCTCAAAATTTTTGGTAAAGGGATTAGCAAGTTCAACGGGTTCAAAGGCTTCTGCGGGTGAGTTCAATTAGAAGGGACTAGTTTCTCACACTTGGACACTTTTGAGACAGGTTCAATAGGTTCAAAGGTTCAAGAAATTCAAAGGCAACCTTAGTCAAAGAAAGAAGCAGTGAGCATTTGGTTCAATTTGTAGGTTCAATCAATAAGTTCAAGAAAAAGTCTGCAGAAGCCGCCATGGGTCCCATTGAAGTTCTGCAGAGTGTGACAAGTGTCAGTGTTTGCATCTCTAGCCTTTTCATAAGCTACAAAGCTTCTTTCGATAAGTTTCTTAGAATCTCGTGGATGGTGACAAGTGGTAACTACAGAAGGCCCCAATTTATTCATCTAAGAGTAGCAAAAGTGGCCATGTGTTCCCTCCAAAGCTCGGTAGAAGTCGACAAGTGTCATTATCCATGGCTTCTTTCTTTTACTTTTTGTTTTCATTAAATACCATGGCAGGCCCCGGGTAAGTCTCAAAAGTAAGCAAAATGTGCCAAGTGTCTGCATTTGCATGACTAACAAGTGTATTTGGACCACGCCACGTGTCCCTTACAGAGATCGGTGGAGGCTAATAAGTGTCATCATCTGTGAGAGCCCGACTGAGCCCTAAACATTTTTACGATGTCACAAAGGACTGAGGAGATGGATGCTACCAAGTGTCAACAGAGGAAGATGCCACATGTCCTAATTTGTCCCTATAGAAGATGTTGTGTGGCACTTTTTCAAAAAGTGGAAGGTGCCACGTGTCGAAAGAAATGAAGGGGATGATAGCCCACTAAATAATCAAAGCCAAAGGCCACTAAGAAGACCCCAAAGGGCAAGTTCCCTTTAGGAAAGGTTTGAGCCTCAGAGGGCTGCAGAAGCTACCATGTGTCTGCATCCACACCCCGATCAGCCGCTAATCAGTTTCAAAGCTTATTTCAATAAGCCAATCTCGAAGCTGTAGATCCCTCCACGTGTCCTCACTCGTGTCATAAGCAGAAAGTGACCATGGCAAGTGAGAAAGACACGAGGAAGTTGCTGGGAAAAATGACGGGCCCACAAACATCAAATTTGTCTCAATGAAGTGTCTATTGATTTTAGCAGACTTAAAGCGTGGACTCAAATGTGTTCAAAAAATCCTAAGGCCAAGATCAAGAGGAGGAAGAGATAAAGAGGGAAATTTATTAGGAGTTATTTCCAGATGGAGCAGTTCACCGGGTAGATATTTGGGGCTTGTAAACATTGAAAGCATCATCTATTTGTCCCATATGAGATAAAAGTAGAATAGATAGTTGCGTGGCTAAGCAGGTGATGGAATGAGAGATTTAGGCTTAGGAGGCACTAGAGACGAATTGACATGCCACAGTTAGGGCAGCCACCCTGCTCTAGCATGGCCCTTCCTGACAAGACCAAAATGCATCTAAGGCATTGAATGTGCCGAATGGGTCACTCCATGAGACAAAGTGCCAAGCCTCCCTCAAGCCTTTGTATAATGTAATCTCTTGTATCATTTGAAGGGAGACTTTTTTGATTATCAGAAGCAAAACTCTGCCCAAATTGAAAGGCATTACTGAGACTTTGAGCTCAAGTTGTAATTCATATTATTTTATCTGAATGAGAAAACAAGTTACTTGCAGACTTTGTGCTATTATAGCTTGGAGGAATATAAAACCAATTAACTATGTACAAAAAACTTTGCTTCTTCAATAATAGTGTTTCAGATATATCCCATTGATTGGGATAGGAACCTCCTCACCATCTATCTTTGCAAGTTAGAAGGCATTGTGGGATATACAACTAGAGACTATTTATGGACCACTCCAAAGAGATTCAAACTTTGTATGCCTTCCTGGATTAGTTTTATCCTCATCCCATTGAAGGATAAAATATCCCTCTTTAAAGTCTCTTCAAAAAGCTCCTTTGTCAAAAGATCTCTTCACTTGTACTTGATGGTCTTTCATGGACAACATGAACTGATGTCTTGTCTCTTCTAGCTCCATGAACTCAACATATCTGATTTCCATTGGCTCATTCTCTAAAATCTCAAGTTGATGCATTAGTTCCAAAGTAATAAATTCGAGAGAAATGGGTATTCTTACTTTCTTACCATATACCAGCTTGAATGGAGAATTTGCTATTGATCTCTTATAGGTGATCCTATCAACCCACAAAGTTGAATTCAATTTGAGATGCCATGACCTATGACTATTTTCAATAGTCCTCTTGATGATATTCAATAGTTTCTTATTAGTGGACTTAGTGAGGCCATTTCCTTGGGTATAATAATTTGATGAAGTACTAAGAAAAACACTATGTTAAATTTTCCACTGATTGATTCTAGACCCCACAAAGGCCATAGTATTGTCAAAAATAATGGTTGAAGGGACTCCAAATCTAGTAGAAAACCTTTATAGAAATATAAAACATTAGACTCATTGGCTTCTTTCAATACCACTGCTTCTGTCCATCTAGTAAAATAATCTATAGTAGTTAATATCCATTTATGTCTTGAGATTGAAGGGGGGTTAATGAGACCAATAAATTCCAATCCACATTAAACAAAGGGTTGATTCACTACAATTGGTTGGAGAGGTAAGACTACAAGTTTCACCTTTCTAACAAAGATAACACATTGTTTGTACTTCCTAACCCATGCATAACAATCACCAAATATATTTGGCCAATAATACCCACCTCTCATGATTTTATGGGCTATTGTTATAGCTAAATAATGTCCTCCACCATGTCCATCATGGAACTGCTCAAGCAATCTCTATGTTTGACTTGGCTCTATGCATCTTAGCAACATGCCATTGATATCCTTCTTGAACAAAACACTATCAACAAAGAGAAAAGGAAATGATTGCAATCTAAAATATCTCTTTTTTAAAGGGGTCAGATGAGAAGGATAAATACCATTCTGAAGGTATCTTAACAAGTCTTGGAACCAACTGGAAGGTGAGGCGTAATCAATTATAACTTCTTCATCAATTGAAACCAAAACCACTCCATTAGCCTCTTGCAAGTCTTGGGCTAGATGTTCACAAAGTCCTTTGCCTCTAACCAGATTTATGACCTTGATCTCCAAATCATACTTTATTACCTTTGTTATAAAACCAACTATTTTGTCATTTATATCCTTGTTTAAGGGAAAATATTTGATACTTGGATGTGCAACCATCAGATGCATCTTATTATTTGATAAAAAGTATCTAAACTTCTTGAGAGACCTTATAACTGAAAGTATATGCTTCTAAACAAAAGAGTACCTCATTTCATATTCTTCCAAGCCTTGATTGAAGAAGGCTATTGGCTGATCTAAAGTCTCTTGATTCTACTACATGAGAATACTTAAAATTATGTTGATGTTAACATAGGTCTATAAGAATAAATCCTTTATAAAATCAGGGTTTAGGAGTGTAGGATAAATGGCTATGGCTTTTTTAATCTCTTCAAAGCTCCTCACTCCTTCCTTGGACCAACTAAAATTCTAACCCTCTTTAACATGGCTATAAATGGCTTAGCTAAAGTTGGAAAATATGAAATGAACCTTCTTATAAAATTGATCTTGCCTAAGAAGCTTTGTAAAGCTTTCTTGTGTTTAAGCAAGGAAAGCGTAAGAAGTAAATTTATCCTATCAGGATTTATACTTGTACTATATTTTTAAATCATGTGTCCAAGAAGCTTACCTTCATGAATAGAGAAAAACACTTTTTGGGATTAAGAGATACCCAAAATTGCTTGCACCTTTCAAATACTTATCTGAGATGAATCATGTGCTCATCTACATTCTCAAAGAACACTGTTATGTCATCCAAATAAACAAGTATAAACTTGTTGAGGAGACCCTGGAATGCCATATCCATGGATTTATGGAAAGTTTTCCCAGCATTGGATAAACCAAAATGCATCTTTCTATATACAAATATCCCTCACTTTGTGGTTAAGGCTATTTTGAATTTGTCTTCTTCTTTGACCAAAATTTGGTTGTAACCACTATAGCTATCCAAAAAAGAGAACCTTTTTGAACCTATAACCAACTATAAAATTTGTTCCATTGATGGTAATAGGTAGTGGTCTTTAATAGAAACTTTGTTCAAGTCATGAAAATCAACACACAGTTTAATCTCACCATTATTTTTTAGTACTGGAATAAGATTTACCACCCAATTTGAGTGTTTAATTATAAATATTATATCTGACTCAATGAGCTTATGAAGCTTATCTCTCATCAAAGGCTCAAGCTTTGGATTAATAGGCGCATGTCTTTGTCTTACTATCTTAGTCACATATTCTAACTCAATGGTGTGTGGAGATAGACTTGTATCAAATTATTTGAGGTCATTGTACTGCCATGTAAAGACATCTGATAAAATTGAACATAACTCAATGGAAGTTTCTTTTTCTAAAAGAGTGTAAACTTTCCCAACTTCAAGTTCTTACTAGTTACAATTTACACATTTGTATAGTGTTCCTCCTTTGTTGACAATGAAAACTTATATTCTCAACTCATCATCTCTGCTAAATATATTCTCAAATGTGACCAACCCTTTGGGTAACTTATTTGTCTTTAGTTGCACAATCTGGTCACCATACTTCTGTAAGAGCTTGTCTTGGTTCCTTGAGGAAAATTTAGCTTCTTCTTGTAAGAACTTGACAATATAATTGTCATCTCCAAATACTTGTCAATTGTCATGGTTGTATAGAATATAAGGTCTTACTATTGTCACTTAGATTTTCATCCTTTTAGGAGATTTGTCATCTCTCCTCATCCAAGTGGCACAATTGAAACACCTCTATAATGTGGGTGAGCCTAAGAATGAGGTGAATATCTAGATATGGTTGGCTCCCTTGATGTACCACTTGTAAACCAATACTAAACCTATGTTTGTGAGGGAAAAGGGAGAGATAAAACTAAAATAAAACTATCCTAAAAGAGGTGATACACCAATATAGTTGATGAATACCAACCAGCTACATGTTACACATGAGAACAAGAGACTAACTCAACATACACTTCTCCAATTTGCATCTTCTCACATCAATGTTACATTATGAGGTTGTGTTGAATTTTTAGGCTAGGAGGACTAGAAAAGAGGCCTAGAATGGCACTATTTGAGTAGAATAAATCAATCAACATTGATACATGATAAAAAACTTCACATTCCCTACAAGAAGAAGCTTTCCAACTGCAAATAGGTGAGAGAATGAAATAACAATGCTAAGGAAACAACAAGTCATTACTAAGCAAAATCAATCATCCAAGTAAAATAAACTATGAACAGTCATGGAAGAGGTAAAACTCAATTTTATTATTGATCACATGGTATGAAAATGAGCAGGGATTTTCCATAATCAAGTGAAGCATAGATTACAAAGGCCAAAATGACTAGTTCTTATAGAACTTGAGAGAGAGAGAGGAGAAGAGAGAAGTCCAAAGGTCACAAGGAAACTTGACAAAATTAAAAAAGGAGTTACATATTCATGAGATTAATATTTAAATGAACCATGCAAATTTAATAATCAAAATCATCACCCCAAGTCATGAAACACATGAAAAGTGGCATGGAATTCCCTTTGCTAGCTCAAAAAACTGCCTTTATAATTTAGCCCTATTTAAACATTAAAAAACCAACTAGGGATAGGTCTAATGATTGAAATGAGAGGTAAGGATTTAAAAAATTCATCTCCATGTATTGGTTATATTTATACTCATCTATAATCTCTTGGAAGTGAGCCATCACTGCCTACAGTCTAAAAAACTCTTTTTTCAGTCACCCTTCACACTTGGCCTCAAAATTAGATTCAAATTTTTATGTAAATACATGATATGGAGTGGATGAAACTTTTCAAGACTCTCCATGGCCTTATACTTCTTAGGTATACCTTAAAAATGATCTCACTTAGAGTTTTCACACTTCTCACCCTCTTGCTCACTATGCCAGTTTTGACTGGTTGAGATGAGAACTATTTTAGGAACACTTAAGAGATTTTTCAAGGAATTAAAGGTCCATAAGGATTTATAATAATTATCTATCTTCTTCCCAAAATTTATTTCATCTCTTGAATTTCACTAGAACCTACATAATACATAAAAAATAATTAAAAATACCCTATTTTGTATTCCATCTATACAATTTTGTACAGTCCAACAAGATGGGGAGGAGCCTGGGAGAGTATTACACAACCTCTAATCAATTTCATGGTCAAACTAGTCCATTTGGATGCATCTCTATCCTCATCTTCCTAATTAGGTCTTTTTAAGGGTTTAGTAAGGGTTTTAGGCCTGTTTCCAATCTTAAGCTTTGTTCATAAGAATAGGATGTTGGAAATGCAAAAAAATTTCACAAGAATAATCTTCATGACCCTTTATAACACCTATAAACCTCTTATATTCCCATTCATAGGCTTAAGGGAGATGTGAGCACTTAAACTTCTCCTATCAAGCTTGTTTCTCCATTCCCTATAGATTTGAACTGTTTCAGAGCTCAAAAATGAATTACTCATGTTTAATAGGAAAATTTAAAACTTTAAAATAGATGAGTTGACCCTAAAAACATGTCACAATATATTGGAAAGCTTTTCCAAGGTTGGAAATGAAACTGACCCTCCTTTTGGCTTCTAGGCCTAAACCTACCTAACAAGCCCGTCTGCAACTTAAATCCCAAAATGACTTATTAATGGCTTTAATTTCAAGGTATAAGTTTTTAAACCTCTATAATGACCACATAAACATGTAAAAATGAGTTATAATTCATACCTAAGTCTGGAAGTAACACTGACCTCCCATTTGGAGACTTAAACAAAACCTTGCCTTTTAGGCCTGCTTGCAAACTTAGCCACGTAGGCCATCTTGTTGAGTTCCCTAAATATGTGATGTGTTATTCATGTTTTTTTATATTTATTCCCACTTCACACACCTCCTTTCCATGTCCAAACAGCCCCTGGTTCACCCTTTTTCACCTTTTCCCCAAAACCTACCAATTCACACTTAAGGGGAAGTACCCTCTGTATAAGACAAAACATAGGGTACTTCCCCTATTTCCTCAGACAATTTGAATATTTAAATGCCCTATAAAAGTGATAATTATGTCCTACACAAAAATTCAGCCCTTTTTTCTATGGTTATATCTTCTAAAAGCATTAAAAACCAAAACAAACCTTGGTGAAATGGACTGTGTGCAGGATTCATCATGTGGACTGTGTGTTGAATCATGAGGTTCTTTATTTTGCCTTGTTTTCCACTACCAAGATAATATATATATATTCATGATCATCATTAAGGAATTATATATCTGGTTCATCATTTTAACTCTTCACATACCTCTTTCCATAACTGACTAGTCAAGATAATATTCCATCTCTGATTGTGTTTTGCTTGTTGGCACCGTACCTATAGATGACCTTATATGGTTAGACATTGGAAACCTTGCATCAGTATTTATAACACCTTAAAACATAAATTAGTAGTTATTTGACCTATCCATTATATATTTTGGATATAACCATCCCAATAAACTCACTCTTCTACCCTCTGCCTTTTCATAGTCAAAGACAATCAACTGTGTTGGGCCTTGTAGGTGTAAATGAGGCTTGAAATACAATGTTATAACCTATTTATGTGGTCCTTTAGGTCATAAAAACTCCATTAAAATATTTTTAAACATTCAACCATCTACGAAACCTAGTGATTCCATGCTCAATCCTCCATCATGGACTATGTAAGAGTTGACCCCTATTGTAGGTGCCATTTTTAAAGGAAGGGACACCTGTAGGTGTAAATGGGGGTATAAAACACACCATATGAACCTATTTTATAATATATTTGGTCAAAATTACCCCTTTAAATCATTTAAAAACATTCCACTATGGTGGCAAAGCCTAATTTTCAACTTTAGGTGAAAAAAAGGTTTCTTTAGGACTCAGACCTATAGATGACATTGACTAAAATTAGTGCATAAATATGCAATTTTAGGCTTCTCATTAAATAACCTCCATTGATCATCTTCCCCTCAAACCTTTTATATTCCTTTTCCTATATGAGGAATTCAAGACAAACAAATTAGGATGAATCAAAAGTCCTTATACCCCTATTGCAAAATGTCAATAAAACACTAAGGAACTCTATTTTGCATTGGGGATAAGAGCCCTAAACATAGTTATTTGATCCTATAAGGTAGTCCATGACTCCATTTTCTCATTTAACACTTCAAAGAGTTATATTATGTTCAATTTCACCTACCTATATTCTAAGGAAAGGTTTTTTCATGTTCTAATCTCCCAAACAAGGACTTATATGCCTTTGCTAGGGCCACCTGTAGGTGGTTATTTAGTGTATACAGATAGTAAAGGAGAATGTGGAAAATGTGCATGTTTTTAATATTTCATGAGTTTTGAACCAATATCAACACTCACCAATTCACTCTTCAAGCTTAAAATGGTTTTAAACCACACTAATATTCTCATCCCAGTATGATGTCATCATGATACGATGTATGTGCATCTTGAATGGTATCGAAGTAGTATGAAGGGTTATGAAATACACCCATGGTATATGAGCCTCTAAAAACCATTTTATATTCTTAAAATGTCAAATTGGATCCCCTTAAACTTGTGAAGATTTTGAACAAGTCAAAACTTCATTTCAACATGACATTTCCCCTCTGTGGTACCTGTAGATGAATATTTCCATGGTAGACTGTGTGAAAGTGTTCAACATGACTATAAAAAACTTCCTTTCCTACATCATATGAAATATTGAGAGATTCCTCATGTGGCTATAATAGACTACAAGGATTTGAGACTCTCATTATACTTTTGTGGATGCTCTCATAGCCTCCACAAGTCATGACTGAGACTGATGATGAGCTAGGAGCTGACTGTGTATCCAATTACAAAAAAACCTCAATGATGCTCATTTTAAAGATTAAAAATAATCAATATATTATCTTAAACCCATTTGAGTGAGTAATACATCATGCCACATTGTATTAAATCCATTGCATAGAAATAAGTTTTTTGCAAATGGTGAAATTGGAGTGTAGGTCCACTATTAACACTTTCTTACAAAGTGAGTTTTTTGAGCTATAAAATCCTTTAAAAACATGAAAAAATCCATAGATAACATGAGATAATTGATTCAACATCATCTAGAACCAATATCAACAACTAGATTTTATTGAATCATCCAAACAAGAGCAAAACCTACAAGGTGCATAGATTAAAAAGCAAAAAAACATAGTTAACTTTATGAGGATGGTTCATAAAGCACAGGCCACCATTTCTCTAACTATCGTTATGGAAATTAATCTCTCTAAGTAAAATTTCACCTCCCAAAGGTGTTTGACCTGAAGTTCTCCAACTGTCTGTACCAAGCATAACCCTGTTGACTGGTTCTATGTGTCTAGAATGGTAAAAAAGGATTAGAATGGTTTTAGCTCAAAAATAACACTTCCAGAGCATTTTAAGCATGTAAATGAACCTAAATAATACTAATAGTCATATTAAAAACTTCTCCCATGTGTAAAACTCTCTCATAGGCCGTACAAGTGCCAAACTCTCCTTTTTTTAGTTGATTTTATGATTTTCAGTTAGATAACCTATAATTTTTAGATAAAATGACATTATTGATAGGGAATTTGACTTATTGGACGTTTGGGATGAAATTATGACACTTGGACACCTTGAAAACCATGCCACTTGCATTTATGACTCCTAAAAGCCTTCTAAATGACTCAAAATAACAAATTGACTAATATGACTAAGACCAAGGCTAAGATGATATTAAATGACATAAAATAACCTATAATATACCCCATAAAAAAGTATTATACCACCTATAAACCTATAAAGACCAATTTTTTACCTATAGGGGTCCCAATTTGACCTGCAGGGTTAAATTTAGTCAACAAATTAGTGACTCATAGGGGTAGTATGCCTGTTATACTAACTAGACTAGTAGCCTTATCAATCCATTTGGATTAAGGATTCATATAAATTCTAAGACACAACAAGAGGAATTTTAAAACAATATTTGATCAATATAAGACCAATGACTACCTCAACCACACAAAACAAGAGACACACACAAAGCAAAAGCAAACACACATGTGCTCCATGAACAATTATGAAACACACACACAAAACTAAACAAATTGAATCAAACACTAACTAACATGAGATGAAAACTCCCTCTTGGATCAAATTATAAGTTTTAAACCTACCTTGCTTCATGACATGAAGGATTTAATGAGATGTGTAGCCTTTTGACCATTATCATTGATGCCTCCAACTTTTTCATGATGTTTGCCAACTTCATTGGCATGATGTTTAATGAGAACCAAGAAATTAAAAATAGGTTGGATATAGAAATTAAATATTCTTTCATCCAAACAACCTCAACCTTCTCATATGGATCCTCAATTATAAGCTTTGATGGTGGCTTAACAAGGCATACCTTCTTAATTTCCATAGTGCTCTCAATAAGATTGGGTTTCTTCTCAAATACAAGTTATTCTTGATCATCAACGAGATTTGAATATTCTACCCAATATTGGTCATTGTCCTCCATGTAAAACTCTTTCTTCATCTTATCATTTACTTGACCCTCAACATGGCAAAGCTCTTCAAGCTCTTGAAAGAACTTCATTTGCAGCTGCCAATCATCTTTGTCTTCTTTATCATCTAGAACCACTACCTCTTCAATATTTTATTATTGATATATGAGGTCATAAATTTGGTTTTATTTAATATCCAATGCATCTGAGGGTGAAAAATTAGGTTGAGGTATTGGATCATCTTCAAGAACAACAACTTCCACCTTGGTCTCAAGAGAATTTTCTAGGACTGCAACCTCTTTGGGGATGATTTGAAATTATTCTCCATCCTTAATAACACGTTCATATTCAACATTTATGACCTATTGAGGGATATTAATTTGTATCGTATCTTTCATAATCTGACTTTGCTTCTCAAGGGCTGCCATATCCTCCATCTTCTTCTCCTTCTTGGTAATGCTAAGACTAGGCATCTTAAAATCATGTGACCTAACCCAATGAGGCTATTAAGGAGCTAAAATTTATTCAAGAAAGAGTTTTGAATTTTCCTCAACCAAATGTTTCTCTTTAGGCTCCCATACCATATCTCCATCAAGGAAAAGGGTGATGGGCTGAGGACAAGATGAACTAGTTGGTGGAGGTGTCACATAGAACTCAACATCAGATTTGGAATGAATTGTAGGGGATTTTTTTGGGAGTTCTTGAGGAATGGGAGGCAGACCTTGGGATAAAATATATTGGTTTTATTTATTATATTTGGAAATAACTTCATTTAAATCTTATTGGGCTTGAGCATTCCTTTTAGGAAGGTTAGATGGGGTGTGTTTAGGTATAGGATCTTATTTTGGGTCTAAACCTTGCATCACACCTTGACTTAGCAATTCATGCTTGATTAAAACTCTTCAATTTTCTTGGATAATTTCTCTTGGAAAATTATTTCTTGAAGATCATAGGAATCTTCATGAGGATAAGGAGTACAAAAGGGCTGACATGGAAGATAAGAGGTCTCTTGACGAAGGGTTGCAAGGACTTGCATAGGATCAAGCTCTTTCTCAAATTCACATTATTTATCAAGGATTTTATCCTCTTTCTTTCCCCATGATTCCACTACCTTATTATATCTTATGATATTGGGGTTAGGAGTCTCTTCTTGAGGTAGTGGTTCAACTTGAGGAGGGGATGAAGTTTTTAAGAAGCTTGAGATCTCTATAGGCTTGGATTCTCTACATTGTCTCCAACTTAGAATCTCATATCTAGAGGTATTTTCTTGAAGTGGGGATGTAATGGGAGAGGGAAATGAGAACTTAGATTCCAATTATTTTTCTAATTAGATGGACTGATTCACCTACATGTTGGCCAACTCAATCTACCTATCAAGATTTGCTTCAAACACAAGGCTTGTCTCTTCAACTCTCTTTTCCAATTGATTAGGAAAAGGATGAATTTGGTAAGCTTGATTGAGTTTATGAGTAGGAATCACATAGGAATGATAGTAATGTTGGTGAAGTGGATAGGAAGGCTGATAGGACTCTTAGTTTATATTCTAAGGATGTCATCAAGCCACTCACATCTAACATCTTACTTGTGAGTCTATACCAATTATCTCTCTCAATAGGATCCCACTCTCTTTTAACAAACTCTAATGCATCTCTTACCTTATGAAAAATATGAATAGGAACATCTTGACCATGTCCCCTTAGTGTATCAATATCTAACAAATACTTCTCATATCCCAAAAGAGTTTGCTTAAAAGTGGAAATGGATTGTCTTCAGAAGTGACTAGGTTGACTACGAGGAGCAAGATATTGAGGAGGATGCTTATAGGACTGATACACTTCATGATAAATTTGAAAATGGTAATATTAGAGTTGACAATAATCATATTGAGGCTGGTAAAGATCATGATAGGGCTGATAAGGAGTGACATAAGCTTGGTAAACCTCACCAACTTGTGTAAAATAATACTCAACACCAAAGTCATCCATGAAACTTCATTAGGAAGCAATAACATAAGGAATGATTATCAACAATATTCAAAAATAATAACTGGGATGATTCACTAATTGATGTAACTTTGGAGTCTCCATTGATGCATGGATAGATACCTCTAAAAGCTGATTATTGAAAGACAACACCAAAAATATTGTAACTTCTTAGACTAAGAGTCCCACTGAGTGTACTAAAAACTCTTGTCACTTAAATTTTCACCCTTTGAGGAGATGTCTCAGATCTCTTCATCCAAGTGTAATATTTGAAGCACCTCTAGGCTATGGGTGAGTCTAAGAATGAGGTGAATCTCTAGATAGGGCTAGCTCACTTGATGTACCACTTATAAACCAATACTAAACCTATGCTTGTGAGGAAAATAAGAGAGAGAAAATTGAAATAAAATTATCCTAAGGTAGGTGATACACCAAAATAATTGATAACTGCCAACCAACTGCATGTTACACATGAGAACAAAGGACTAACTCAACATACACTACTCCAATCTGCATCTTCTCACATCAATGTTACATTATGAGGTTGTGATTAATGTTTAGGCTAGGAGGACTAGAGAATAGGCCTAAAATGGCACTATTTGAATATACTAACTCACTCAACTTTGACACATTATAAAACACTTCACATGTCCTGCAATAAGAAGCTTTCCAACTACAAATAGGTGAGAGAATGAAAAACTAATGCTAAGGAAACAACAAGTCATCACTAAGCAAAATCAATCATCCAAGTAAAATACACTATGAAAAGTCATGGAATAGGTAAAAATCAGTATTATTATTGATAAAATGGTATGAAAATAAGCAGGGCTTCTCCATACTTAGGTGAAGCATAGTTTACAAAGGCCAAAATGGCTAGTTCTTATAGAACTTGAGAGAGAGAGGAGAAGGTAGAAGTACAAAGGTCATAAAGACACTTGTTAAACTGAGAAAAGGAGTTAAATATGCATAATAATAAGATGTGAAATGAAACACGCAAGGTCAAGAAGCACAAGTGTCACCCCAAGTCATGAAACTCATGAAAAGTGGCATGAAATTCCCTTTGTTAGCATAGAAAATTGCCTTCATGATTTAGCCCTATTTAAACATCCTAAAACTAACTAGGGATAGGTTTGATAATTAGAATGTGAGGGAAGGATTTTATACATATCTCTCCATGCATTGGTTGTAATTTTATTTATTTGAAATCTCTTAGAAGTGAGCCATCACTACTTGCAGTCTAAAAAACTCCTTTTTCAGTCACCCTTCACACATGGCCTCAAAATTAGATTTAGTTTTCCATGAAAATAAATGAGAGGGAGTGGATTAAACTTGGAAAGACTCTTCATGGCCTTATACTTCTCAGGTAGACCTTAAAAAGGCTCTCACTTAGATTTTTCACGCTTCTCACCCTCTTGCTCACTATGTCAGTTTTGACTGGCTAAGATGAGAGATATTTTAGGATCACTTAGGAGTTTTTCAAGGCATGAAATGGCTGGAATGAGTTATAATAATTCTTTATCTTCCTCCAAAATTTTTATTGAATATCTTGAGTATTCATAGAACCTCCACAATGTACAACACAGTTAGAAATACATTTTTTTATACTCCATCCATATAGTTTAATAGAATGGGGAGGATCCTAAGAGAGTTTTATACAACTCCAATCACTTTAACGGTAAAAATAATCTATTTTGATGCATCTCCAGTCTCATCTTCCCAATCGGGTCCTTTTAAGGGTTTAACAAGGGTTTTAGCCCTGTTTCCACTCGTAAGCTTTGTTAATAAGAATAGGACATAGGAAGTGCAAAAAAATTCCACTATAATGATCTTCATGACCCTTGATAACACCTTTAAACCTCTTATATTCCCATTCATAGCTTTAAGGGAGATGTGAGCACTTAAACATCTCCTATCGAGCTTGTTTCTCTATTCGCTATAGGTTTGGACTATTTTTGAGCTCAAGAATTAATTATTCATGTTTCCTCTATAAAGTGAAAGATTTAACACACTTGGGTTGACTCTAAAAACATATTACAATCTATTTGAAATCTCTGCAAAGGTTGGAGATGAATCTGACCCTGCATTGGGCTTCTAGGCCTAAACCTACCTAACAAGCCTGTCTGCACCTTAAAGCCCAAAATAACTTTATGATTAATTTCCTTGTAATTTATAAGTTTTTAAACATATTTCATGACCCCATACGCATGTCCAAATTATTTATAATTCATAACTAAGGTTGAAATTAATACTGACCTCCCATTTGGACACTAAAACAAAACCCTATCTTTTAGGCCTGCTCGTAAACTTAGCCACCTAATACATATTATTGGGTTCCATCCTTATATGAGGTGTTAATCATGTTTTTTAGATTTATTCCCACTTAACACACCTCATATCTATGTCCAAATAACCCCTGGTCTACCCTTTGTCACCTTTTCCCCAAAACCTACCAATTCACACTTAAGGGGAAGTACCCTCTATCTGAGACAAAACATAGGGTACTTCCCCTATTTCCTTAGATAATTTGAATATTTAAATATAATCTCCAAGTGATAAGGATGTCTTACACAAATATTCAGCCCTTGGATCTATGGTTAGATCTTCCAAAAGCATTAAAAACTAAAACAAACCTTGGTGAAATGGACTGTGTACATGATTCTTCATGTGGACTATGTGTTGAATCATGAGTTCATTTTTTTGCCTTGTTTTCCACTACCAAGAGACTATAAATATTATAATGATAATCATGAAATAATTCTATGTCTGGTTCATCATTTTAACTCTTCACATAGCCCTTTCCATACCTGATTGGTCAAGACAATATTCCATCTCTGACTGTGTTTTGCTTGTTAGCACCGTACCTGTAGATGACCTTATATAGTTAGACCTTGGAAACCTTGCATAAGTATCTTTTTCACCTTCTAAGATCAATTATTAATTATTTTACCTATCCATTATGTATTTGGGCTATACCCATCTCAAGAAAACTCACTCTTCTTCTCTCTGCCCTTTCACAGTCAAAGACAATCAACTATGTTGGGCCCTATAGGTGTAAATGAGGCTTGAAATACAATATTCTAACCTATTTAGGTGGAACATTAGGTAAAAAACACTCCATTCAATAGTTTTGAAACATTACACCATCTACCAACCCTAGTGATTCCATGCTTAAGCCTCCATCATGGATTGGTAGGAGTTTGACCTCTATTGTAGGTGCACATTTTCGAAAGGACACCTGTAAGCGTAAGGAGGGGTATAAAACACAAAATGTGAACTTATTTTATAATATATTAGATCAAAATTAATCCTTTAAATCATTTAGAAACATTCCACTATGGTGGAAAGGCCTAATTTTCAACTTTAGATGAAAAAAGGTTTCTTTAGGACTCAAACCTATAGATGACACTGATTGAAATTAGTGCATAATATGCAATTTTAGGCTTCTCAATAACCAACCTCCATTGATCATATGCTCCTCAAACCTTGTGGAGTCCTTTTCCTATATGGGGATTTCAATATAAACACCTTAATATGAATCAAAATTCCTTATACCCCCATTGTAAAATGTCAACAAAACACTAAGGAACTCTATTTTACATTTTTGGGGATAAGAGTCCTGAAAATAATTATTTGATCTTAGAAGGCTGTCCATAATTCCATTTGCTCATTTGACACTTCAAAGAGGTTTTTTATGGTGAATTCCACCTACCAAGATTCCAATTAAAGTTTTTTTCATGTTCTAATCTCCAAAACAAGGACTTATATGCCTCTACTAGGGCCACATGTAGGTGGTTATTCAGTGTATACATATAGTAAAGGAAAATGTGTAAATGTGCATGTTTTCAACCTTTCATGAGTTGTGAACCAATATCAACAATCCCAAATTCACTCTTCATGCTTCAAATGGTTTCAAACCACACTACTATTCTCAACCTATATGACATCATCATGATAGGTTGTATGTGCATCTTGAATGATATGGAGGCAATATGCAGGGTTAAGAACTACACTCATGGTGTATGATCCTCTAAAAACCATTATATGGTATGTAAAAGTGGATCCCCCTTCAAATTTTGAATATTTATATCAAGTTAAAACTTCATTTCAACGTGACATTTCCCCTCCATGGCACATGTAGATGAATATCTCCATGGTAGACTGTGTGAAAGTGTTCAACATGACTACACCATCATTCCTTTCATTCATCATATGAAATAATGAGAGATTCCTCATGTGTATATAATATAATACAAGGCTTTAATACTATCATTATAATTTTTTGGATTCTCTCATAACCTCCACAAGTCATGACTGAGACTGAGGATGAGATGGGAGTTGACTATGTATCTAATTGCACTATAGCCTCAATGATGCTCATTTTTAAGGTTGAAACTTTGAAATCAAGATAATATCCTAACCTCCTTGGAGTGATTAATAAATCATGCCACATTATATTAAATCCATTTTAGATAAAGAAGTTTTTTGCAAATGGTGAAATTGGAGTGTAGGTCCACTATTAACACCTTCGTACAAAGTGAGTTGTTTGAGCTATCAAATATTTTCAAAACATGAAACCAATCATGGATAACATGAGATAAGGGATTAAAAATCATATGGATCCAATATCAATAGCCAAATTGTATGAAATCATCCAAACAATACCAAAACTTATGTTTGCATAGATTAGAAAGCAGAAAAACACATTCAACTTCATGAAGATGGTTCATAAAGCACATGCCAATATTATTCAAACTATTGTTATTAAAATGAATATATCTGAGCTTAATTTCACCTCCCAAAGATGTTTGACCTAGAATTTCTCCAACTATCCATACCAAGTATAACCCTACTATTGGTTCTGTGTGTCTAGAAAGGTAAAAAAAAGAGCAAAATGGTTTTAGCTCAGAAATGGCACTTTTAGAGCATGTGAAGCATGGATATGAACCTGAAGAATATTAATAGTCATATTACGACCCTCTCCCATGTGTAAAACTCTCTCATAGGCTATACAAGTGGTAAACTCTCCTTTTTTAGTTGATTTATTGATTTTCAGTTAGATAACTTACAAGTTTCATATAAATGGCATTCCTGATAGGGAATATGAATTATTGGATGTTTGGGAGAAACTTAAGATATTTAACATCTTGGAAATCATGCCACTTGCATTTGTGACCCTTAAAATCCTTTTAAATGATTCAAAATGATAAATTTACTAATATGACTTAGACCAAGGCTAAGATGACATTAAATAACATCAAATAACCTATAATATACCCCATGACAAAGTATTAGACCCATTATAAACCTATAAATACCAAGTTTTTACCTATAGGGGTCCCAATTTGACCTACAAAGTCAAATTTGGTTAACACTTACAACCACTTTGATGTGTGAATGAACCTTTTCATTCTTTATATCATTTGGGATACTAAACTGTGACCTAATGGTAGGTAACTTATCTGCATGTTTGTTCTCATTTCTTGATATGGTACAAATATTGAAAGCTTTAAAGTCTTCAATTAATTCCCATACTCTATGATTATAAGACCTAAGTAATGGATTCTTTCATAAATTTAGACGTCTTACTTGGTGGACTACCAGTTCACTATCACCAAAGAATTGTAAGGTATTGACCTTTATCTTTCTTGCCCATTATAAACCATGAACTAGTGCTTCATATTTAGTAACATTGTTTGAACAAGCAAATTGAAACTTGAGAGAAGAGAAATAATTTTGATTAGTTATAAAAATCAACATCATTCTAACCCCAGTGCTATGTTTTTTCCTTTATCCATCAAAGTATAGTTGTCATAGGCCATCACCATACTCATCATCCTTCATCAAGGCTAGAATTAGTGTATCCTTTTCATGAAGACAATAAACATCAAGTCCTTCTTAAATTAACTTATAAGGATCATGTTCATGTAAATAAAAGGCCCATTCATCAAGGAATAGATTTGGAAGTCCATCTAGAGGTGATTCAGTCTCTACTTTATTAGTTTCTAGCACCTCATCTGAGATAGTACAATTAGTGTTCACCATACTTGGCATATATGGCTCCAAATGTAAATGTGCAATAGGTTCAGAATGTATTATTACCTTAATACCATACCTGATCCTGAACATTAAATATTTCCAATCCAATGATAAGTATCCTCCAATATTTAAGGTAAGGTCCCTTGAAAGACACATGTAAAAATAGGGAGGCAAGTATACTACAACTACATCTTGTTTAATGGTAACATTGGGATAAACATGTAGTGTCAACTTTAGATATTTGATGATACCTACTATCTTTATTAGTGATCCATCTAGTTGTAATACTCCTTTAGTATTTGGTTCATAGATAAGACCAAGTTTATCTGTAATTTTTTTAGGCATGACAGTGCTACTAGCTCCACTATCTACCATACAATTATGAACTAAATAGTCACCAACTATCAAAGATAGGTAAAAAGGAGTCTCTTTTGATTTTACATTGGTTTTGTCTACCTTTATCATTTACGTACTTATTGATCTTGTTTCTTTGTTGGTGTTTTAATAGTTTTAGGAATATTGAGGATTTACTCTTAATTTAGTTAAAGAGTCTAGATTGATAAATTAGTGGATATTATGCATTAAATAAGCTATTGATTTTTGAAATTTATTTGTAACTAGAGATTTTCTAAAAATACTAATAAGAATGATAAAATAAGACTTAGCTTAAACTATGTTAATCTGACTGAGACAAGATCTGATATTCATTGTGCAAGCCTGGGACACTATCATAAACAAGATTTTGGATTTCATTTTTTGATTGGACAAGAGTGTTAAAAGTGGATAAGAGTGGTACCAGCATTGTAGTCCTTGTCTGACACTATTATCCTAAGGATCTAAGCTTTCTAGGTTTTGTTTGACAGGTTTATATGACACTATATCTAAATTTGCAAAGCCTCACTATCAGCAATGCTTCCTATAGAGATGGTTTTATTCATTTTTATGCCTTTAATGTACTTGAATGAAACTTTGGAAAATAGGGAAAAAGGGGTTAGTGTGTTTAAGATGCACTGGATGTGATTCACACCTTGTGTGTGGGCATGCTACCTACATACCAATACTCTAAAGAGAGATCAAGCCATATGTAGTTCTCTTTTTGAAAGTGCTTGGTATAATTTTGATATGAATATGTAATAAATGCTAGACTAGATGTGCTTGAGGATGGCTAAGGACTGATGTAAATATTTAGATGTGTTCAGGACTATACTGGATGGTTATATGTAGAGAACAGGGAAGATTACCTGAGTGGTTTCACTTGTATTCTTGTTTGCTTGATAAATTTACCAACCCCTTCTAAATTATCTTTGAATGGGTTTTTATAGGAATTTATTGGTCATAGATTAAATTTGATCATGTTAGGCCGATAAGGATAAGGATGGGAAACTAGATAAAATTGATTGTTGGAGACAAAAATGAGTTTAGAAAATAGTGATGAAAGTAGATAGGAGTGGCATTGGTATTATTGTCCTAGTGTGGTGCTAATTGTCCTGGCTAGACATGACCTAGGGGGATGGATTGGTCATGAAAAGAGGGTCCTCACTTAGCTAGGATCAAGTATGAAAAGCTATAGATGACTGGAAATTAATGAAAACTGTTAGGATTGTGGAGCTAAAAGCTTCACTGATGCGGACATGGAGGAGGTTGCAGAATGAGTTGCTGAGTGTCAGAAGTGTTTGGCGTTGGTCTGGCCAACCGGCGTCGGCAGGGTAAGACAGGAATGCAACCGACGTCGGTCATATATCGGCCAGCGTCGGCGACCCCAGGCGGACAGGGACCGACGTCGGTCGCCTGTGTAGTTCGACTGCAAGTTAATTACGGGCAGTGAACTAACGAACCAAGAGTTTGCATGATGAGTGCTAATTTTAGACTCATAGCTGCGGATCTAATTATGGTAATTAGATGTCTAATCATTGTTTGGATGAGATCTATATAATAGACTCATGGTTGTATTGGAAAAGTGTGCTAGGGAGTAAGAGAGCATAATTATAAGCTCCTTCTGTGTGTGAGGTAGAGCTATGGTGCGTTCCTCCTAGTGCCACAGTACCAGGTGTGTTGGTGCTGGATTGGAGAGCCAGCTGGGTTCTTCAAGAGTGTAGGATCTTGGTCATAGTTGCATGGCCTATATAGGAGATCTACATGGTAAGTAAGATCGTTGATATGCAGGTGTATGTGTGTGCAAGGTCGAGGTTCACAGGTGATTGGAACCATTGCTTGATTTGCAGGTGTGCAAGGTCATACAGACAGCAACACTACAGGGAGCAGTATCAGGCAGGATCTACTTGGAGTACAGGTGTGTACTCGGATAGAGCAAGAGGAAGGCAAGGGAGTTCCTTCCATAAGTATGGTCTGTTGAATTGCAGGTTGTTGCAGATTCATGGGAGATCTACTTGAAGTACCTTGAGTACTTGTGGAGCACGTGGAGTGCTTGTGGAGTGCGTGGAGCACTTGTGGTGTGCGTGGAGCACGGGAGGTGAACACCAACTCTGTATTTGAGTTGGGTGTTGGGACCTGTGAGAGGGAGAGCTTTGGGGAGAAGAATTACTGTTCACTTGAGGCGTGGGAAACCTCTGTAAGGTGGTGGAGAAGAAGTGGCATCTTCTTTATTGTATTCTTTTCTGTATAAAGTGTTAATACAATTTGGTATTGTCTCTCATATGCTGTGTTATTCTGAATTCTAGTTACTTGGTGAATCTGGTTAATTTCCGCATATTAAGTTGCTTGGTATTAGTAATCAAATTGTGTGCTTCCGGTGTACACCCTCCCAACAAGTGGTATCAGAGCCTTGGTTGTAGGTTCTTGAGCTTGATACCAACAGGTGGTATCTGAGCTGAGGTTGGAGGAAGCAGGTTTTGTGTTTGGTTACAGGTCACTCTCAGGGGTTTCTGATCGAGTGGGAGTAGAGCAACAGCAGATCAAAGTAAGCTAAGAATGGAGGAGTTGAAAAGCACAGATGGTCACTCACGGTCCTATGGAAAGAAAGAGCAGGTAAAAGATTATTGTTGGTTGGTAACAGATCAGCATGAAGAAACTGAAGATACAGATGTAGCAGGCGTTGTTGCACAGGATGTGTTTGCAGGTTTCTTGGATAAAGTTGAATCTTGGATAAAAGATTCGGTTGCCTCTTTCCATGCAGTTCCAGGTAGAGGAGCTGGTGAGCCTTGCCAAAGATTTGGCAAAGGGGAAGTGAAGCTGAAATTGCAGGCGACCAACACACAGGTGTTGATGAAGGTCATGCAGGTCCCAGGTTTGGAGATATGGCTAATTTCTTCAGAAAGATTGGGTGATGAGAGATGCACAAGAACTCTCACAGCGGATGCACTTGAATTAGCTGGTGGTAAGAAAACAGGTATCCTTTATCTACTTGTTTATATTACTGATTCTTCTTTTGTTGCGGAGACGTGGCTTCGTAGGCTTGGTCACATGAGCAGGAAGGAGATGCATGTTCTTAAGTGGAAGACAGATATATTTGACAGGCTTAAGAACTGGAAAGCCTTGGTGTTTATGGAGGAGATGGCAGACAGAACCCAGTGGATGTGGCTGGATACTTCTGAGCAGGGCAGTTTGGACATGGATTTTGATTCAAAGAAGCTCGCGGGTAAAAAGTCATCACTCACAGGCGAACACAGGTACCGATGTCGGTCAGGAGGAACCGGCGTCGAACAGACAGATGCCGATGTCGGTCATGTGCAGACCGAAGCCGGCGATGTCGGGCAGGGTAAGACCGATGTCGGTCATGGGACCGACGTCGGCAGTATGTCAGACCGATGTCGGTTAGTAGAACCGACGTCGGCAGCAGGGACACCAGCGCAGGCAGGTTGGTAGTCAGGTACAGACGCATGGAACCGACGTCGGTCGGATGCAGACTGTGGGGTGACCGAGGTCGGTCACTGTAAACAGATTTTGGGTGGACAGCAAGCTGTCAAGGAGTCTCAAACACCCATACGGAGGACTGAAGACGTAAGTAGGCCCTCAAATTCGTTGTTCCTCTTCTTTATACTTGTTGCTGATTGTATAGCAAGAAGGATCCAGGAAAAAGGTGTGAGCTTGGCATGGATGAGGATGTGATTCCTTGGAGGAGAACCAGACAGGTGTGTCTTGGTAGGGATGCCAGCAGGTATGAAAGCACAGAGACGAATGGATACCTTAGTAGAAGAATAGAGAGAACGGATACATGAGACGGAAGACCAGGTATATGGTCTTGTGGAGCTGCAGGACAGTGGTACAGGTTTTGACAGGTGGAGGACGGAGCATGGCTTCAGTCAGTGTCAGGTAACTACTGTGTTTTGTCTTACCAAGGGGATGATGAGTCGTGACATCATTCTGTTGCTGTATGTGGATAGTATGCTAGCTAGCAGGGGTGTACATACATGATTTTGCTGAGCTAAGGGTAAGATTAGTTCAGTGGCATGTCATGAGGAGTTTGGAGCAGCGGAATTCTTTGACATGGGAGGCATGGAGATCACAGGTTGATTTTGTCTCGAGTGGGAGCTGATGTGAATCAGGTGTTGGCAAGGTTCGGGATACAGAGCCGGAGCACACTAAGGGCTGGACAGGTACAGTGTCCAAAATCACATGAGGTCTGGTATAGACCTGAGTATTCCCATGCAGTGGGAGCTGTCAGAGAGTTAGGAGCCAATTCGTGGAAGTGGATTCTCAGGTTTTCTGAGAGGGACCGGCAGCAGGTGTTGCTATGCAGGGTTAGGACTTCACTACATGTATTTGTAGGTTCGGATGTGGTAGGTTACTCGGATGACAGGTGGTACACCACGGGATGTGTGGTGGGTTATCTTCAGGTGGGAGCTTGAAGAGGGATACAAACCAGGAAACAGATTAGACGGAGTACAGGTACAGGTACAGTGCAGCTGTTTATCTCCAAGTGGGAGATTGTTAGGATTGTGGAGCTAAAAGCTTCATTGATGCGGACATGGAGGAGGTTGCAGAATGAGTTGCTGAGTGTCAGAAGTGTTTGGCGTTGGTCTGGCCAACCGGCGTCGGCAGGGTAAGACAGGAATGCAACTGACGTCGGTCATATATCGGCCGGCGTCGGTGACCCCAGGCGGACAGGGACCGACGTCGGTCACCTGTGTAGTTCGACTGCGAGTTAATTACGGGTAGTGAACTAACGAACCAAGAGTTTGCATGATGAGTGCTAATTTTAGACTCATAGCTGCGGATCTAATTATGGTAATTAGATGTCTAATCATTGTTTGGATGAGATCTATATAATAAACTCATGGTTGTATTGGAAAAGTGTGCTAGGGAGTAAGAGAGCATAATTATAAGCTCCTTCTGTGTGTGAGGTAGAGCTATGGTGCGTTCCTCCTAGTGCCACAGTACCAGGTGTGTTGGTGCTGGATTGGAGAGCCAGCTAGGTTCTTCAAGAGTGTAGGATCTTGGTCACAGTTGCATGGCCTATATAGGAGATCTACATGGTAAGTAAGATCGTTGATATGCAGGTGTATGTGTGTGCAAGGTCGAGGTTCACAGGTGATTAGAACCATTGCTTGATTTGCAGGTGTGCAAGGTCATACAAACAGCAACACTACAGGGAGCAGTATCAGGCAGGATCTACTTGGAGTACAGGTGTGTACTCGGATAGAGCAAGAGGAAGGCAAGGGAGTTCCTTCCATAAGTATGGTCTGTTGAATTGCAGGTTGTTGCAGATTCATGGGAGATCTACTTGAAGTACCTTGAGTACTTGTGGAGCACGTGGAGTGCTTGTGGAGTGCGTGGAGCACTTGTGGTGTGCGTGGAGCACGGGAGGTGAACACCAACTCTGTATTTGAGTTGGGTGTTGGGACCTGTGAGAGGGAGAGCTTTGGGGAGAAGAATTACTGTTCACTTGAGGCGTGGGAAACCTCTGTAAGGTGGTGGAGAAGAAGTGGCATCTTCTTTATTGTATTCTTTTTTGTATAAAGTGTTAATACAATTTGGTATTGTCTCTCATATGCTGTGTTATTCTGAATTCTAGTTACTTGGTGAATCTGGTTAATTTCCGCATATTAAGTTGCTTGGTATTAGTAATCAAATTGTGTGCTTCCGGTGTACACCCTCCCAACAAAAACAAGCCTATGAAGGTCATAAAAATAAGCAAGAGGGACCTATGGGTTGGGTGTCATTAACCATGCTCAATTTACTAATTTTTGCATTTTATATGACTATATTTACCACCCATTTATTCTAGTGATGCAACAAAGTGAAATACTAAGATAAAGAAAAAATAGAAAGTGTACCTAAACTTACGTACAAGGGTGAAGCTCACAAAGTTGTGTGATGATGGATGTGTATAGAGAGAGTATGTTATGAAGTCTGAATCTATTGTGATGCTGAGTAATTCTGAGTAATGTCTAGTAATGTTGGATGATGTTGTACCAAGAGTAATATCATGAATAGAGCTAAGTATTCAATTCCTCAAAAATTAGATCAAGAATTCAAAGGTTGGCCCTTTGGTTCCATCATCACCCACTAAGTGAATCTAGGTGGTCATGCATGTGTTGATAGATGTTTGGACTATGTGTCCAATCCCTCTGAATAGGTGGTTCAAGAATACAAAGGCTTGTTATTCCTTTGGCTCCATCATTTCCCCATGAAATGAAGCCATAAATTGATACCATTATTAAATGTGTACCATATGAGATGGATCCTAAAGCCCATTAGTGTAATGTGATCTAACAATGTTGGTTTGGATAGCTGAATGTATGATAGAAACTAGGCCACTCTTGGCCATTTCAAAAGATGGAGATTAGGTTTATATGAAAGCCACTCTGAAACTAAGAATCTAGCTTATGTGGAAGCCACTCAAGAACTTGGGAACTTGGAAGTTTAGGCTTGTATGAAATCTAAACCAAAAGGATGACAACCACTTGTAGATAGAGTAAGACATACAACTACTGAGAATGCCTGGGTAATGCTGAACTTAGAAATGAAAAATAAATGTGCCATGCACATTACCCCCAATCACTCGTGTCTGAAACATGGATTTTGATCTAGAAGTTATACCAACTATCCTATCTAAAACTAGAAGCGAGAGCCATCATTTTGTGCATGATACCCCCTATATCTAGATTCTTTAAGAAAAACTAAACTAAAATTGTTGATTCTGGTTTGAACTATAGTTGACAAAACTATAATTGAATTTACCTTTTTATCTGTTTCTAGAAAATCTAGTTTTTTTGTTGTTTAGACAGGAGCACTAGAAATGGACAGTAGCACCACCAGTGATATAGTCTAGTCTTGACACTATTATCCTAGGCTAAATCTGATGATTGTTCTATATTCTTCACTATCTACCTAGTCTATTCTAACTGGTTTGATGTCTGGTTTTTGTTCTAGGTGTTTGAATACTATTGTTTGGACTATTAGGAGCTCTAATCTCTAAGACAATATCCCTATTTGTTTCACCCTCTTTTGAGGGTAGGAATGAAGACCCTGAAATGACTGCCCTTAAAATAAAGAGCCCTATAAGTGTGTTATATTGTAAATATACATGATATAACAATGATAATTGACAAGATATCTCAATATATAGCATGATTTGCATTGAGAGATTGTTAGATCAATAGGGGTATGCCTAGATAGATATAACAATTTAAAAGCATGTGTAATGAACTGAACTAAAACTAAAAGTGTTAGTTTTTAGTTATTAGTTGTTATGGAAGGATGGAGCATGATGGTCATCATGGCATCCAAGAAATCAAGATAAATGCATGATTTTGATCGTGGCATTGCAAACAATCAAAAGCAATCAAGCAACAAACACATAAGGCAAGAATCAAGAAGTGTACAAGGGTGGCCAAGGGGCCAAGCAAATAAGGAACATGGGCACATATCACTCAAACTAGCAAGCGTACATACAAGGCATGTTCAAATGCCCAAATACACATATAATTGAAACAAGCAAAATTAACATGGAAGCCACAATCACATAAAGGAGTACAGGCAAAGGACATTTGCAAACGTCTTAAGGCACACAAATGAATATAAGTAAAGGACATTGGAAAATGTCCTAAGGCACATACAATATACAAATAGAAACTTAGAAAATGTAATCACATTAAACTAATGTTAAAAAAGAAAATAAATCATGTAAGAAACTAGATTTACAAACACACCTAACCAATCAAAGTAAGAAGTGAATGTATGCAAGATATATTAGTACAAGACTAGTTATATGCTAAGAAATACACAAGTACTATATACTAGTGATTATCAATAGAGTAATTTGTGTAATCAAGTACTATACATCAACATGATAAATAAAGTGTGTGGTGTAGGAATGACATAACCTGGATGGTGTAGTCATGTATAAGATGCCCCCAGTGGATATTTATATCGATGTGTGTCTTTTTGTGAAAGTGGAATCCCCCCTCGATGGGTAGAGTAAAATAATCAAAGATTTGGATATCATTACACACACTCAAAGAAGATCAAGTGAAGCATGGTAATGTAGATAAATCGACAAACAATAACATAGAACATCAAATGTAAGTCTAGCATAATATTAAAAATATAAATCATGGATAATGCATACAATCAAAATATTTTTGGTGTTTTTGAAATGTTAAATTGTTTTTTAATTTTTTGATAATATTTGAATGTTTTTGAATTTTTAAAATATTTGAACTATGTACAATTAAGCATAAGAAACCATGTACAGGTAAGCTAGGAAAGGATGATACTAATCGATGAGTCTCATGGGAAAATCTCTATCATGGTGTCCTGTATCAAGAAGAGGAATCATGCGTGAGCATGAAGCATGATGGAAATGTTGTGACTATGGCTCTAAAAGTTGTATATTTTGAAAATGCTTTGAAATCTCTAAAGTAGAAATGAAGTGTGGGGTCCCCCTATGACTCTAAAGAGTGGATGCAACTGTAGGGCTCTAAGGGACCCATCTAGTAGTAGGAGAAGCTATTTGAACATGTGCTCAATGAGTATAGGCATGAGATCTCAATGATACTTCCCTAGTTGTGAATACTGTAGCTGGAAGCTGTTTAGAATCCTAAAACTATGGAGGTGTATGAACTCTCTCTGCTAGCAAAAAATGCCTCAATTATGTCTAAATCAGAACTAGAGGAGGAAATATAACTGGTGGAGAAATTGGAACTTGAAGCTTAACTGAAATTCGTGATTATACTATAGAAGATTGCTATGAAGTGGGGAGTGGTAACTCATATAGAACTCCACCAACTATAATAACTTGATTAACATGAATGAATTTTATGCATTTATGAACTGTAGAAGGTACTGCTCATATTTTTTGAATCTATGGTCGACCAAGTAACATATCAAAAAATCCTGCACTAAGAATAATAGTGAATGTTGTGTCCACATGTGTTGGACCAACCTATAAAGGAATTACAATCTCACCTAATGAACTCTATATGTGGCCATTAAATCCACTGATAACTGTGTCTGTCATGGTAATATCTTGTTTTGAATATCCCAAATGCTATAATAGTGTCATAGTGCACATGTTTAAATTGGATCCATTATCTATGAGAACACTATGAATATGATGATTATGAATGTGAGCTCAAATAAAGAGTGCATGATAATCCATATCATCCTCAACAATCTCTTGCTCTGAGAAAGATATGGAAGGTCTAGTTGGAACTCTAGAATTGTATACACCAATCATGTTTCTCAAAGCATGTAA
Organism: Torreya grandis; assembly: GCA_037957365.1. Classification (NCBI taxonomy): domain Eukaryota; kingdom Viridiplantae; phylum Streptophyta; class Pinopsida; order Cupressales; family Taxaceae; genus Torreya; species Torreya grandis. The sequence goes on along the minus strand of JARHVA010001927.1, from coordinate 1,993,240 downwards.
CTCAACTGAAAGCACCTTGTATATATTTAGTGGGGGATGTGCATGATATGCATGATGAACCCCTGATGTAACCCCTATCTCTTGTTTTGAATGTTGTGGAAAAGGATCTGAAAATATTTTCAATGCTTTATCCTATGTTTGTTTTGCCTGAGGAGGCTCAACTAAAGTGCCAAGATCAATATGATTTTCATCTATTAAATCATATAGCTTATGTCTCAAATTGATGCATCTATTTGTTTTATGGCCTGGTGCCCTATGAAACTCTTAAAATGCATGTTGATCATATCCCCATGAAAGAGGCTTTGTTGGGTTAACTTCCTAAATAGGAGGGAGAGATATGATATTACAATCTAATAGCTACTGTAAAAATCTAGCTAGAGAAACTGGTAGATTGGAGAAGATTCATCAAGGAGGTGATGATAAAACCAGTCGTTAAGGGGGCTCTGAAGCTATATTAACTTTAGTTTGATTCTGACTCTTGTTTTCATTGACCTTTACTTTGTATGGGACTTTTCTATTACTCTTGTTTTTTTGTGTTTGAGATACTTGTGTACCTAAGTTTTCCCATTGAAATTAACTTGACTTCTCTTTCCTTTAGTGTGTGACACAATTCAGTGAAGGAAGAGAATCTTTTAAACATAATTAATTCATGCAAAGCTAGTAGAAGACTCTATTTGAAGAGATCCTGTAACTCTTGATCGACCATGGGGCTAGTCATCTTAGCCAAGATAATCGTATATCGAAGAAAATAATTTATGAGATGTTCATTTGAATTTTGTTTATATTATGTAACTTGAGCATATGGCACCTTATCACCAATTTTGATTTTGAAGTGAGCTAGGAACATGTCAACTAAAGGGTTGAATGCATTAACTGAATGATTTGGTAGACTGTAAAACCATTGTAAAGCATAATCCTTTAGGCTTTGTGAAAATAGCTTGGTAAGTAACTAGTCATTAGGTAGATAGTCCAAGCATGCTACATGAAAATCTCTCAAATGTGTCTCTGGATCACCCTTGCCATCATATAAATTAATCTTGGGTTGAACAAAACCTTGTGGCAAGGGTGTAGAAGCAATGTGACATGCCAATGGTGTATGCAAAAGAGCAAAAGAATCCAAAGGTTGTGTATCTCTAGTGGCACCTTGATCAAGATGTAGCACCTTGGATTGAAGAGATCTTATCTATTACACAAGGGCTACCACATCAGGAGATAGTGATGTACTAGCTGTAGCTGGTGGTATAAAGGTAGGTTGGGTTGTTATAGGGGGTTGTTGATACATAGTTGCCCATGTAGTGTCATTTACAATTGATTTCTCTAAATGAATGGAAGATTCAACTTTCTTAGCCTTTTTAACTTCCATAATAGATTGCAAGATAAGAGTATGATCTCAGGGCTGATCTTGGAGTGTTTCTTAAAAACTTTATAGGATCAAATCTTTGTTGAGGATAAATTCATTGTCAATTATGGGTGGAAGTGGATTAGTAGTCCAATGTGATGGACCATGAGAATCAGTGTGTACATCATCATTGTTATTATCATATTGTTCATTATTTGAAGTATTTTCATTGAAATTGGTATAATATGGATGTGTAGAATTTATAGCTGGAGTCTGAACTTGTTGTTTATCCATAGTATATGGTTGAGTTGAAGGACTCTAGATGAATTCAAGAGGATTACCACTAAGTCTTGCACTTATTATCGAAGGAAGAGATGCAAGGAACTTAAGTGGCATAATAAAAACAAAATGGATAATAGTAAAAAAAGATTAAATGATTATAATCTAAACAAGAAATTGGAATGTGCATAAAAAAGATATAGAGCTTACAAAAATGTAAGGTGATACCTCAAGAAGCAATAAGAACTAGTACATGCAACTAGGGTTTTGAAAAATAATATATTTTTAAGAATTACTATTTATTTTTTTATTTTTAAATGGATTTTCTGATTTCAATATGCTATTAAAATTTTAGAAAATTATCAAAAAATTATTGGGACCTAGTATGGGAAACTAGGGTTTGAAATAAATTTATTTTAAAATTACTATTAAATTTTAAAATTTGATGATAATTTTTTATTTAAATATTCAATTTAAAATTAAAAAATTAGTAGGAATTTTACCCTAGGGTTTCTAGGGTTTTTATGCATATTTGAAGTAAGTCAGGGTCACCAAATGTTTTAACAGTTTTGAGAATATTAGGGTTTTACTCCTAATTTAGTTAAAGGGTCTAGATTGATAAATCAGTGAATAATATGCATTAAATAAGCTACTAATTTATGAAATTTATTTGTAATTAGATATTTTCTAAAAATAGTAATAAGAATGAGAAAATAAGACTTAGCTTAAACTATGTTGATCTTATTGAGATAAGATCTGGTATTCACTATGTAGGCCTGGGACACTATCGCAAACATGATTTTGGCTTCCATTTTCTAATTGAATAGGAGCTTCAAAAGTGGACAGGAGTGGCACCAATGTTATAGTCCTTATTTGATGATGTTGTATTAAGGATCTAAGCTTTTTGGGTTTTATTTGATAGGTCTGTGTGACATTATCTCTGAATTTGCAAAGCCTCACTATTAGTAGTGCTCCCTGTAGAGCTATTTTTTTCATTTATATGCCTTCAATGTAGTTGAATAAAAAATTGGAAAATATGGAAAAAGGTGTTAGTGTGTGTAAGATGCACTGGATGTGCTTCACACCTCGTGTGTGGGCATGTTGCCTACATACCCATACTCTGAAGAGGGATCAAGCCATATGTATTTCTCCCTTTGAAAGTGCTTGGTGCAATTTTGATATGAAGATGCAATGAATGCTAGACTAGATGTGCTTAAGTATGGCTAGGGACTGATGTGGAGATTTAAATGTGCTTAAGACTATACTGGATGGTTGTATGTAGAGAATAGGGAAGATTACTTGAGTGGTTTCACTTGTATTCTTGCTTGCTTGATAATATTTTCCAATCCATTCCAAATGATATTTGAATGGGATTTTATAGGGATTTATTGGTCATGGATTGAATTTTCTCATGTTAGGCTGACAAAGAGAAGGATGGGGAATCAAAAGAAATTAACCATTGAGGCCAGAAATGAGTTTGGACAATAATGCAAAAAATAAATAGGAGTGGCATTGGCGCTATTATCCTAGTGTGGTGCTCTTGTCCTAGGTAGATGGGCCATGGGGGGATGGATTGGTCATGAAAAGAAGGTCCTGGCTCATCTAGGATTAGGTCTGAAAGGCTAGGGATGATTGAAAATGAATGAAAACAATCCTATGAGGGTTATGAGAGCAAGAAAGAGGGACCTATGGGTTGGGTATCATTATCCATGCTCAAGTTTCAATTTTTGCATTTTATATGACTACAGTTGGTTAGTCTGAATTATCTAAAATAACACCTTGTTTCTCAATTGGTTCTTAAGACACCTTGAGGGTTGAAATCTATTAGATGAGTATATCCTTTTGCCCTATAATAGTAAGGGAATCCCACATGCTAATGTTGACATTGGATTTCTTCATCTGATCTATTATACTAGATGAGGTTCCACTGACCTTTGGAGACACTTTATGAACCATTGGTTGTTCTCTAATCAGAGGTACTTAAGGGAACTTCCAAACTTGTGCATTATAATTAGTCTATGCTATAGGGGAATCAATTTGATCCTTGATACTCTTGGGAATAATGTTAGGAGTATTACAAGTATTGCTCACATCTTGAGCTTCCTCAACAACTCTTCTTTTAGCTCAAGTCAGAGTTGAAACTTGATAACTTGTGTTTCTAGTCTCACCAATTTGATTGAATATAACATGATCATCTATTTTCCAATTCACATTAATAGCATTAGTTTTCCCTTGAACTTGTTGAGCCTCTCATTGGGGTATCAAATTTGTCTCTTGATACTGACCTGATTGAAGAGAAAACTCTTCTTCTATCATTTGTGGCATAGTAATATCCTATGATACAAAGGTTTAATTTTTCATATCATTGGGATTAAAAGGTTTCCAGCCTATATCTTGCATCAAGCTATTTTGAGGTGTGGGAATAATGGATTTTGAATTAGAGGGTACATTAAGGTCAAGGGTTGCATATGGTTTAGCTTGGGTTATGGCTCCTTGAGACTGATAAGGTGGTCTATTTTATCTAAAAAGTTGATAAGGAGGCCTTTGATTATTGGAGGTTTGATAGGTGTTCTAGGTTTGTTGTTAATAATGCCTACCATAGTACTATTGTCTCTTTAGTTGAACTATCTCATTTCCAAAATCTTGTAACATAATTTTTAAATCTCTAATCTTACTCGCTTGATTAGAAGGGGTTACAACTTGTGCTTTAGGAGATGGACTAGGAGCTATAGATTGGATTTAAGGAACTTGAGGGGGTATAATAAGTTAAATTTTTTGGAAAATAGGCATTAGGGGCCTTGGAGAAAGTTTACTAGCTTGTATCAAGCTATTTTTTGCTATTATTGCAAGCTCATATGCATTTGGCAAAGTAATACCACCCATGGACTGTATCATCACACTAATATCAAAATTAAGGGTTTTAATAAAGTACAATAATGCATATTCTAGGGATGGTCTGACCAATGCAGGTATCCTAGTCCATGTCTTTTAGAATATGAGGTTGAAATCAAAAATGAATTCATGGGGGTGTCTTTTAATGGTAGTCAGCTATTCAACTAAAGATAGATGATCATATTTATATTCAAATTTCTTGACTAATGCTGCACCTAACTCATCCTAGGTAGAAATGGAGGTCAAAGGAAGATTCCTATACCATTCCAATGCTTTTCCTTTAAAGGAAGCAACAAAAAATCTAATAGCCACATTGTCTCGAACAACATTGTGAATAGAACAAAGGTTGGCAACATCTTGGATATGCTCAATAATAGTTTTTTTATCCCATTCTCCTAAGAATAAAGGAATACTCTTTAGGATAGACACAAGAATGTCATCATATTGAGCTAAATTAAAGAGACTACCTCTATTGAATGGAATAAAACTTGATTCTTGATAACCATTTGGGTAATGGGGATTTGGGTAATGGGGACAATAGCTTGTACTAAGGAAATAGGATGACTAGGAGATAAATATTTCCTTTGAGGATAAGGAATTATTATATTGAATCTTTTTTTTATAAGAATTTGAAGGCAATTCAATGTGTTCAAAAGGAGTACCTTTACTTGTTGATTTTTTAGTAATCTTTGGAATGAAAGCACTATCTAGATGATGCTACTACAACTTGAAGAATATTTAACTTTTCATGATGGTATATGTCTCCTCCTACTGTAATTTCTTATTCTCAATATTTAAAATTAAACCATGCCAAGTAGAATTTTGTCCCATCGAGCATGTCAAAATTATTGGTGTCCTAGATTGTACCCTAGCTGAGTAAGGAGATTGTTTAAATCCTCTTACACAAATCTAGTCCAACATGGGAATGACCATAGGCTATGGGTCACCTAAAATTAGGCCAGACCTTTGAGAAGGTCGGCTACCTTCTAGATCTATCACCTAAATTATACCTAAACTAATAATTGCTTGGAAAATGGGAGAGAGAGTAACAACAATATGTGAAAGCATATAAAATAAAGTGATGCATCAGTAATTGGAATACTTATACTTTACAAAATACACACTATAAGACACATTTAAGACCAAAGAAGATCAGTCCCACATAAGTATTTCACAATAAGGCATTGAACAACTATCAAACTAGCATGAGAGGGTAGATATCCACTTTCAAGCTAATTAATAAACTATATATTGCACTTAAAATGACCTGTGAGGATTATAAAGCACTTAATGAAGGTAAGGAAACTTAGACATAGGAAAGGAAAGCATATATTAACTTAACCCCATTACATATATTCATAAAACACACTTCAATTCAGTTTGCAAAAATGATAGAATTCAGTCTTTATTATAGCAAAAGGTGTTATAGTACAAATTTTGGCATAGCCTGAGCAAGCCAAAGCATAATAGTATATTTATGTAAAAAATATTAGATATTTCTTGTCTAAAAAACTTCCAGAGAGATCTACAATGTAGAATAAAATATAACATATATAAAAAAGGGGGAGAAGACAGGGGAAGTTGTGATGTGTTAGCACCAATTCGAGGACGTTGAGTCATGATCTTATTAAGAAGGAATCAATATTTTAAAATATATGTAACAAAATTGAATTACCATTGTCCTTATCTATCGAGCAGGTCTCCACCTTGGAACTCTATGCCATATTCTACTTGATCTGTTGACAAACATAAACTTTTCATATCTTAGAATTGATAGCTTCATGCCACATCTACTTTGGATGGCCATAGCTACCTATTTAATGAAAATGTGACCATATCAAAATATGAAACACTTTCCCATAATCACATTTATATTTTTATTTGATCCAAATTTAACATAGGTCCACGATAGAATGGAAACCAACCCAATCTATCAATTTTCACATAGTCACAATATCCATGAAAGTTTGAGACACATTTAATCTTGATTGATCTCTGTATTAGGCCTAAAAATACCTATTTTGCCTATAAACCATATGAGATCCAATAAGCTAATGCACGTGAGGATATTCAATATGAAATAACAATGAACACATCAGTGGAGTAATCCTATAACAAGATTGACATGTTCTAAATTATCGACTAGAGGTCTTGTCTAAACTTTAATGATGATAGAGCTTTATTCTTGACCATATTTTCTGTATGAATGAATCTAATGTTGATCAAGATCTAATGGTGACATGGATCTTTAAAACCTTCATTCACTTGGGTCAAAAACTGGTTCATCGACCTCCACCTAAAACTTTTAGATTTGCCTTATGTTTATTGGTTGTCGATTGTCAACTCAGACCTATCAATTTGTGCCAAACTATCTTTTGCTTATTGGTCCCTAGGATACTCTGAATCCTTGACTTTAACTCACACCATTATCTCTAGATGTATGAATGAACACGAGCCTTTGATCTAGATCCTCTGACTCTTTGAATTTAACTTATACCATTAGATTTAGATATACAAATGAATATGCACCATAGATCTACTTGGGACCCACTATTTGAAATCAAATGGTTAATTTATAAGTCCCAAAATTTACATCTACATGCCCATATTTGATGTCTGTATACCCATCATTTGACGTCTACACGACCGTCTTAATATTTTTAACCCTAATGGCTATTTGTTATGGCTTAAATTTGACATCCAAAGTCCCATAATTTTATATATTCATGACCGTCATTGACATTAATGTGACTGTCAATATTTGAACCCCAACGGTTATTTATTGTGGCTTAAATTTGATAATTGTGTGAATGTTTCATTCTGTAAGCTAAAATTTGAAGACTTATATCTTGAGATAAAGAACTCATTGAGACATTAAATTTACAAAGAAATATCAAGGCATGAAGGGCATCATGTCTATGCATTTATTTTATCCTAAGAGGCTTTTTAAGTGAAATTATAAACTGCACAAATGAGCTGACTAGACCATTTCTACATTACGTCCTGATGACAGTCTAGTCCTTCAAAACTTATGCTTGAGATTCTACTTTATCCTTAAAAGATCTAATGCTTTTTTTAGGCCCATTTGAACTCATTCCATGATCCTAATTGCTTGAACACCATGAATCCCTGATTTCAAACTTGCTCCTCAAAAATCAACAAATTGCATAACTTAAAGTGTTTCAAAAGGTTGCAATTGTTATGTGATCTCCTCTTGAAGTCTATATGCTCTTTGTGACATTTGGTCACTCTTCAATCTGGACTCTACTCAGCTTCTCATTCTGAACTAGGCATGAAGGCCAAATTTGGACGATAAGGCCATCATAAACATTCCTCTCCCTTTTCATTTAAAACAACTTCATAGTTTTTAGGGTAAAATCTAATTTATTTGTCAATTCATTTTGTAGCTTACTAATCGCTTCCATCCTTTCACTCACCTATTGAATAAGGATACCTATTTTCAATAGAACTCTTAATGTTAAGAATCATTTGAGTAGTTGAAAACCTATTTGGCTAACCCACCAATATTGGCCCCACCAATGCTAGCCACTATTGTTCTATATCTCAGCAATTAAACATGCATTGGGGGAACTTTTAGCCTAAATAATGACTAGAGAAAATAACACAATATATTATGTGAGTAAGACATTTTTCACCTATGAACACAATTATACACCAATTACGAAGGTGTATTTAGCATTAGTCTTTGCATCGCATAAGCTACATCACTATATGTTAAACAACAAGACCATCATAATTGCAAAGGTCGATCCACTCAAGTATCTTCTTTCTAAAGAAACATTGATAGATCATATGGCCAAATAAATTATGCTCTTAAGTGAGTTTGACATTGAATACACTAATTAAAAGGCCATCAAAAGGCAAGTAATTACAAATCAACTTTCTATGGCACCTTTGTCTGATGCACATCTTTTGAACATTCATTTTATAGATGAGTCTATCTTCACCCTTGAATAATCACATCAATCAAATCTATACTTTGATGGCTCCTACACTACCCATGGTTTAGGAGCATGTATTCTATTCATTACATTGTAGGGGGATCTCATTCCCAAGGATTTTCAAATTGATTTTCCATACACCAATAATATTGTAGAATATGAGGCACTCATTTTAGGGTTCCGCCTTGTAATGCAATATAACATTCAATAGTTAGATGTTTATGGAGATTTGAAATTTATTATTGATCAAGTCACAGATCAATATCAAACAAAAAATGAGAAATTTGTGCCCTACAAAAATATGGTTGATAGTATCAAACAAAACTTTGAATGTATCCAATTTGAGAAAATAACAATAGCCAATAATAGATTAATTTATGGCATGGTAATAATTGTGTCATTAATACAAATATCTTCCAATGTTAGTGAATATCAATTTTTCATTAAAAATATTCTTATGTCGACTTATAGTTGTCCTAACATAGAAATTGTATGTGATATTGTTGGTCCTAATTTCCTTGTTACCAAGATGTATACACCTACCTCCAAGACCATGTTATTCCCATTGACCTATCATGCAACCAACATAAGTCCCTCATTCATAAAGCATATTGTTACATTTTACTTAGAGTCACACTCTATTATAGAGGCTATGATGAGATGTGACTTCGATGTTTAAACTTAGGTGAATCTAAATTAGCACTTAAAGACATGCACAAATAAATTTATGGGGCCCATATAAGTGAAATGGTTCTTGATAAAAAAATCCTTTAGACATGATACTATTGTTCTAAAATAGAATTAGATGCATATGCATATGTCAATAAATGCCTTGCTTGTCAAAACCATAGTGATTTGATTCATGCTACCTCACGATCACTTCAACGTATTACTTATCCTTGGTCATTTTTTACATGGGGGATCAATCTCATAGGTAAGATAAGCCCCACTTATTTATATGGCCACAAGCATATCCTGACTGCCACTGAGTATTTCACTAAGTGGGTTGAGGTAATCCCTCTCACTTATATAACCAATAAATAGATCTCTAAATTCATTTTGAATCACCTTGTTTATCACTATGGCATTCCCTCCACCATTATATTTAATAATGGAAAGTCATTCAAAAACAAGGATGTGAAATCCCATGTACACAAATCCATATCAAACATAGATAGTCAACTCCCTATTTCCTTCAATTTAATGGCTAAGTAGAGGCATATAATAAAACTATTGTCAAAATTCTTAAAAATATTGTCAACAATTTTGGTTGTGATTAAAATTTACAACTATTCCCTACCTTATGGATTTATCTTACCAATATCTGCATGCCTACATATGCAACACCCTATTCCATAGTCTTTGGTTTTGAAGCTATTATTCCTATTGAGATCAAGTTGTCCTCTCTACTTATTTCATTATAGGGTATCATTGATGATGAGAAGTATAAAGTAGCCTAGCTACAAAAACTGGAACTCTTGGATGAGAAATGGTTGGCTTACTTAAGCCATCTCAAAACATATCAAAAATAGATCTATTGTAGTTATAATGAATGTATCATTTCTAGACACTTTGAATTAATGATTTTATACTAAAAGAGAATCATAAGAACACCATCACAGATCATGAGAAGAAAGACAAATTTGAGCCCAATTGCTTGAGTTCTTTAATTATCACAATAAACTATGATTTTGGAGCATAAAGGTTGGCTATGTCAGAGGGGTACGAGCTCAATGAGCCCATGAACATTATGCACTTCAAACATTTTTATACTTGATTTTTTGAACATTTTCTATGAGATCCCTAGCTTAAGGCATTTCCTTTGCATTGTTTTCCTATTTTTCCTTCCTTCCATTTTCCATTCTTGGGTCAATCCTTATCTTTATCACGTATCATGTTACTATACTAATTTTGATTATGACCTATAAGTTTTACAAGTGGATTTAAAAAATAGTTCAACAAGTGATTTAGATTTGGTCATCATCAACACATCTTTACAAATAGAATTTCAAAATATTATAGTGCTTCAACATCATTTACCTACTTGGTAATCCTTAAAACAAATTATTTTATCTCTTTGATGCATCCTTATCCTCATTCCACATCACTTCCTTTGTATCTTAATTTGATATTGAGTGATGGCCCTTTCACATTCTAAATTACCATTGCAACCAGTTTAGCTATTATATGAGCCCATACCCAAGGTTATTTTTTTTTCTAGATGGTTCCTTCTACATTTGTTTATATTATCCTATCCATTCTAATTGAATAATAATCATGTGTATAGCTTAATTCTAAAAATCCTAGAACATTTACAAAATGCCAAAAAAATCCTAAAAGTTCACAAATCACAATATCCCAAAAAGAGATATAAATCCACATCTTTCCATAGTGTCATCATTTTGTCCAGTGGCTCTTCCTCTTGGTTCTTATTTGGGTGACAATATTTTATTATCTCATGGATAAACACTCATTCAACATCTCATGGATGGGAAACCTCTTATTTAGTCATAACTTCTCCATCAATTTCAATCAGATCTGATCATTCGATCACATTTTGGTTATCCCATTCCCCTAGGTGTTTTCCTATGTCTTGGGTGGGTATATTATAGTTCAACACAATCAATCAAAATTTTCATTCATTAATTACACTCCCATTTCTAGGAGAACTACAGTGGCTTGAGGTCCACATAGACTACATATGTAACACTTGGCTGAACTCGAATATTATCATTCACATTCTCATCTTTCCCTTATTTATCCATTTACACACTCATCATTTTGTGGGATAATTACATTACACTCTCACCATTTTTTGAGTCATTTACATATCTTACTTCTCTAACATTTTCATCATAATCATTGTCATCACTTTGCTTCACTCTCATTTCTAGGATATCTAGATCGGCCTGAGGTCCACGAAGAACTATGTATGCAACATTAATTTGCATGGAGTATTTGTGGTTAGCTCGATGACTTATTCTTTATTATTCCATTTCTCTCCAGTTAATTTTTCCACGTGATCTTATTTGATGTTCCCTATAATTAAGGGGAAAATATGAGAGTAAGGTTTGTTTATTTATTACTTTTAGTTGTGTTTTTATGTCTGATTGGATTGTTTTATTGCTTGTATGTTTATTTTATTACATTGTTTATTTTTTTTAGTACATTATGTTTTACACTTAGGTCTTGATTTTTCATATCTTGATCTTGAGTTGTTAACATTTGTGTTTAAACTATTTCTTTGTTGGTCTGTCTTTGTTTAGTACATTATGCTTTACACTTAGGTCATGATTTTTCATATCTTTATATTGAGTTGTTAGTATTTATATCTAAACCAATCCTTACATAAGTAACAACACTGTTATCATGATTCATTTTATAATTATGATGCATACTAACATGTGTAAAATTAAAAATTGAGAGCTTGAGACTTATATACAATGTCACACGAAGAGAAAACACCTCATTGAAAGATGGCTAAATGTGCTCATATATAAATAAATTAGAACATCATCACATTTTCCATAATAAAAACAAAAAAATTGAAAAATTTGGCTACATATATGTTAATCATGATACACATCTACCAATGAGCATATAAAACAAGTATAATTTTTTTTACATCAACATAAATCAGATCATAAATGAGAAAATAACTAAAAGACATTCATCACATTTGATATTTACATCTAGTACAACATCATCATGGAAATCAAAACAACAGAATCATGAAAAATAAATATACATTCACATCAATATCAGAGATCTATTCTACATCATGAGTCAACAAAAATGAACCAAAAATTGCATCATATATATATATATATATATATATATATATATATATATATATATATATATATATCAAAAGAATATCAAAGTCCATGAGTACATCATTTGATTAAAATCAATATTTATGTGCATCTCAAAAAATTGACTATACATAGATATATATACATCACATAATATAAAATGTAGAGATAAAATAAAAAATCAACTCTGATTCTAGTCATCTCTAAAAGGACTCCTCTATGGGTTATCCTATTGAAAGCTATGTCCTGTCTCATGTGGTGGTGACTATTGTGGTGCACCCATCACTCTTAGCTATGGGGGAGGCTTTGCTATAGATATCTCTGATGCTAAGGTGTAATGTGACCTATATGTAGGATGTGATCTCTATCTCTATGTATGTTCATGGAAGTTTGGTTCCTTAATCCCTACTAGTACTGCTTAGATAATATCCAACCTCATCCTTGGCCCGTATCACATCATCCTTGGCCTGCACCACATCTACTATTAATTTGGCCAACCCCTGATGTGAGACTATCTGTCACCTCATCTCACTCCTCATAAAGCCTCTATGCATCTACCAAAGCCCTATCTCACTCACTAATGGTTGTCATTAGTGTTGTATCCTTCAAAATAAGTTGGCTTTGAATATCTATTATCTAGGCCACTTGCCCCCTTAGTGTGATGATCTTTGTATCTCTCTCAATAATGAGACCATGTAGTCTAGTGGCCTCACCATAGGAGCCTACCAACTATGTCTGCAATCCATCTACCTCCTCCTCTAACCCTAAGATCTTTATAATCCTGGCAACTATCTCCCTCTCCAATCTATATATAGTGTCTTGGTCAACCTATGATATGATTGGCTGAGATGGCCCTGCCTGGCCTAAAGTTTATCCCCTATCATGTCCTGACCTTCCTTCTATAGCAAGGGTCACCTTAATATCCTGTACATCTATTTGTCCCTCATCTTCATCAAGATCAAGACTTTATCTCATATCAGTGTCATGCTTTGAGGACTCTCCATTGTTATTGCTACTATGACTATCACTACTACTGCTATCATTGCTAGTACTCTTTGAACTAGAGAATTATCATGGTACATCCTATTGTAAAGGTACCTTCTATGGTGGTGAATTTATCTAGAGGGATATTTGAACTAGCCCTTATATGTGTACATGTCTTAGCACTGACCTAGCCTATCTCTTTTGACATTGTCTTGATTGTTCACCCTAGGAGGTCTAGGTTTGATCAATTTTATTGGCCTAAACTGAGAACACCAAGATGTATAAGTGTTGATAACCTTAGTTTCTATTACCCCTCCCTCATAATCCCATGCCACTAGTTGTAATTTTAAGAGACTCCCAACTATCACAACCCTCAAGATGGGAGGCCCCCCTCGCTAATATCCCATATCACATGTGAAAATTTATGAGGCCCATCAAGGATAGCTTAATAACACCCAAACTACATTTGAACATGATCAGGTCAATATTGCTTTACTATGAAATCATGGTGACTTGTAATGTAATAAGGAGTGGACATAGACTGGGTCACATGGTGATCCTCTTGTTAGATGAATTGAATATTTATATAAGGATGACAAATGAAGGCTCTATCTACAATATCATCTATTGCTCATCATTAGAAGAATAGGTCTCCTATATACCCCCATCAGTCCCCTCCTATCATATACCATCCATCAGTGAGTGTATTTTCTACAGTATTTTGTCATCTCTACCCCAACGATCTCTCAATAGTGATGTGCTCCTAGACCCAAACCTTAACCAATATGCAGGGCCCAATGCTATAACCTTGATGTAGGGTATTATGTGCATGTCTCTATACAACTGGCTAAAATTATTAAGCCCCATGAAAAGTAAGTGGTCAAATCAATCATGTCTTGAATCTATCCTATTAGACCTATGTGAAAAAATTTGTTGCTCTTGTTAGGTAGCGATATATTGTTGATAATGACCATCGAAATCACAACCTCTTTGTCATTAATAAATGTGTTATTATTTCATCTTCATATGCTAGGAGGGCTAGGTCCTCTAGTACATCTATATCTACCACTCGAATGTTATTAAAAATGTCTGTGATGCTAATCAGGGCCTTCAACATTGTTAATCATCCTTATACATCTAGTGTATTTTAGGTCCTTGGATCAAAATTCAGAGTATCTACCAAACATCCTCTAGTGTAACCATGGACTCTCTAGTAGGCAAGTGAAAGGTACTTATCTTTGAGTACCAACATTTAGCTAATGCCAAAAGGTATACCCTATCTGCAAAATGTGTTGTAATCCAACTATCTCCAAGAAAGCCAAGGTCTCCTCACTCCATAGTTTTGGTTATCATAAGACATGCAATTACCACTCATGGGTTATCAACATTGTGACTGAATCCTACCAATCACAAACATGTCAACACACTACGTCAACTTTATTTATCTAAAAAGATGAAAAAATTCTTATCAAGAGAAATACTTCAACATCAAAACATCATTCTACTTCCCTAAGATAGACATTTCACATTTGTATCAAACATAAACTTCTTCTAATTCAGTCTATTTGACACTTGGGTAGTTCTATCAATTTCAATGGTGTCACTATTTAATAAAGTGTTCTCACCATTTCCTAAGGTGATATCATTATTTCACAAGGTGTTATCACCAATTTCTTAGCTCTTTAGCCATTTTCATGATCACATTGTTTTGTAGGGAAATATCATCATCTCACAAGGTGTTATTGTAGTTTCCCCCTCTTTCCCCTCATTTGGGCAAAATCTACCCAAAGTTGTGTTTTTTGCCATTTTGATATTTCTGATCCATTTTGTGAAATCAACGATTTAAACATGATATCATTGTTTACGTGCGTGATACCACTATTTTTAGGTGTTTTGAAAATTATGGACCCATTAAACCACCTAATTTTAAAAATCATTAAATGCCATAAATGTATTTTTTTAAATTTAAATAAAGGTACATAAAGAGTGTTTGATTATTTTTCATTATCTATACTCGCATACCTGTTCACCAAGGTGCCCATTTTGAGGAATGCACACCATTTTACACAAAATTATCATATGCAAAATTGAGAGTAGAAAAATTCAAGCGAGGAGGTCAAAAATGAACCATTTTCAACCCCAAGGATCAGTTTATAGCTCCAAATTAAATTTTTACCCCTTACCCCTCCCATTGCATCACTCTTATTCTATGGAAGCCTATTTATGGCTCTTTTTCTTGTTTTTCATCGTATTTTATTGTATTTGCTCTGTTTCTCAGCCTCTTTTGCCATATAACATCTTATTTTATTTATTTTGAGGGCCCATCCATAAAAAATAGTTTTTTAGCCACTCCCTCAAAAGGGCATCCTAGGTGTCCCAAACATTGTTTGGGGCATTTTTGTGAACTCATTTTCATAAATTTGAACAAGAATCAACACAATGTGAACACATCATTCTTCAATCATTATAAAATTAGTTTAACAACTTTTTCATTCTTTGAAAATTTATTATTTCATTTGTGTCTCACAATGCCCTTTATGACAAGACAAAATGTAGACACTCTATTTTCATCAATTATGTGTCAAAATTACAAATCAAAATGACTTTCTATAATAACACACAAATCAGGTCAAAAATCACTAAAATGATCAAATTTATGAACACACTTGATGTGTATATTCTAAAACACATTGGGGGATCCCTAATTGGGGTAATGCACCATATCAAATCATCACCTTCATCTAATTTATCCTAAGTTAAATTGTTCTTTACAAGTGACATTTTCAACGAATTAAATGGAAAATTTATTCAAAGTTCAATATTACATAAATCACACAAAAACTAATCATAATTAATTAGCTAATAAAACAAATCAAATGGCTAAACAAAAAATCCATGGGAAGTGGATAAATTTCTAATTATGCAAATTCAAAAATTCCACAAATATCCTCATCATGACATCATCATAACATCATAGTCCAAGTTATCAAAATTTTAAAAATGCCAATATAAATGCAAATATATATCAAAAATGCAACCCATGCTCAATTACTGCAAACTTGATCCCAAATATTAATTTTATTTACCATCCAAATTGGACTGAACCTCAACCACACATCTAGATTATCATCAAAAAGTTCAAATCATTTTGAAAAAGCTATAAATAGAGGTGTGACCTTCTACTCTTATCAATTTTTTTTGTGCAAACTTACTTTTCTAAAATCTAAAAAAAACTTTACCCATTCCTTCATTGCCTAATCAAAAGATGAATAGTTCAAGGGGAGATGTTGTAGGAATGATGCCAAAACATTAATGAAGACTCCAAGCTCTACATCTGTGCTAAACAAACATGGATGCTGATAACATAGAGACATCCAAAGGGAATGCAAATTATATTATTTATCTTCTTTGTGCTTGTTTATCTCTTCCTTGTCCTTGCCTAATCCGTGGACATGTGCTTGGGTTTTCAATTTTTATAAATTCTATTTTGATTTCATACTAATGATAAAACTAACTCCCTTGTACTCGTGTTTAGATTCTTCAAATATGTTGACTAGATATTTATCACTTAATTCTTTTTGAAAGTGGTTACTTTTAGGCACTAACTACTCTACAGTTCCCCTTATACCATATCAAACAATTTAACGTTACCTTAGCTCGTTAAACTTTGAGCTAGTGCATATTGTAAGGACACACCAATATAATTTTGAATAAACACTCAACATAGGAAATTAGAAAGCAACAATATCATAATACTTCTAGTGCCAAGAAAATAAAGTGTAGTAATCAGGGTGTTGGATAGAAAAGGTAACTATAAAAGTAAATAATAACTATTTTATCTAACAAATAAATAATTTTATGGTACACTTGAGCTAATGTGTAGGATCATTCTGTCATGGGAGAGATTCTCCATGAATTTTGTGAGAGGATTTCCTTTGTCTATAAAATGGAATTATTACTTTTTTTTGTTGTAGACTGATTTAGCAAGATATGTATTCTCATTCCATGTAAGAAGATTCTGAAGGGAAATGATGCAAGGTATTTATTTTTCACTAATATTTGGGTTCAATTCAGATTTGCCAATATAAATAATTTTACATAGGAACTCGAGATTCTTATGCAAGTTTTGGACCATATTGTGGAAACAAAGGATACAAGGTTGAAGAGATGAACTTTTTCTCATTGTTAAAATGAAGTGATCAATAAAACATCGATGCATCCCTTAAGGTAGTATAATATGAAGCATCCCAAGACTTGAGATGAAATTTTACATATATCCAACATTTATACGACATAAGAATTCATTATTCTAATAATAACTCTCCTTTTGAAATATGTTTTGGGTACTTACCTCATATTCCTTTCAATGTAGTGATGGGACAATTATTATGGATGCAAAAAAGAGTGGATTCAAAAAAATTCAAAGATAAAATATTCATTGAGAAGATCAAGCAAATATACAACCAAGTGTAAATCAATCCATGATTAACATAGGGTGAGCACAAGTTCCAAGTGGGTAACAAAAAAGAGTGGTTTCAAAAATATGCAAAACTAAAATATTCATTGAAAAGATCAAAATTATACACAACCAAGTGCAAATCAATCCATGATTAACATAGGCCGAGCAAAAGTTCCAAGTAGGAGACAAGGTATCATTATACTTGAGAAAATAAATACAACAAGATAAAACCAAAAAACTAAAACTGTTACTTAGGTATGGTCAATTTGAAATTCTTGAACAAGTGGGAAAAACGAATTTAGATTGGCCCTACCTCTACACATGAAGTTGTATTTAGTGATGAATTTTGAAACCATACATCTTTGAGCTTTATATGTTAAATGAAGAATATAAATTTTTTTTGTATTCCACTAAAGACTTTTCACCTAATACTCAATAAGAGTTTGAAGAGGACATTCTTTTGTAGAAGGAGTTGAGGGCATGAAGGAGAAGGGAACAAGAAAATTAGAAAGTAGGTCTCAAAGGATAATTTCCAAGAAATCCAAATGGTATTCTAAGGAGGTGGGAAAATTATTTCCTCATCTCTAAGATTTTAGGGACCAAAATAACCTAATTGGAGAGGTATGATCCAAATTGGATAATGAAAGTTAGTATAATTAGCTAAGTAGGTCACTAAATTCTCAATTCATTGGTCACAGTTTGAAACATTCTCTTTGCTAAAAAAATGGTATATATTAACAGAGATTTAGAGTTAGTAGAATAAAAAATGATTGGACATAGGTACAAAATGGTTAATGAGTGTTCCATACACCAAGGGGTCAAAAGTAATTATGCACAGAGTATGTGCAATGAGTTTGATTGGGGTTGAACATGTTAGACATATTCAACTATGGCCAAAACTACTTTGTGTAGAGTAAGCTAGTGGGACATGTTTGAATAGGGTTGAAATTATTTCAATATGTGAAAAAATGATGGATTCCACATGGTTCAAAGAAGCTTAAGTGTTTAGAATTATGTATTTTTTAAGGCTCATGACATTTGGGCTTTTTGTTCGATTCATTTGTTGAATTTTGTGTATCAACACACTTGTTGGGGGTCATGTAAATTCATCTTAGAGTGTTGAAAATTATTCTAGTGTATATTAGAGGAGTTTTAAAATAATAGTGCAGTGTGGGAGAGTGTGTAGAAGCAAGTTGCGTACCATAGCAAACTAATGAGAGCACTATTGATATATTGTTAGTGTTCTTGGAGGCATTGAGGAGGAAAATTGGATTGTAAAATTACAAGAAATAGTAGCAAGAGGAGTAGGATTACTTTATTTGTATCTCAAAAACTCTTTAACCCTTAATAAATAATCATATTATTCTTGTTGACATTAACATATACAATAGTAATTGGTGGAAAAATTGTACTAATGATACTAATACTAGTAATTAACAAGTCCTAATACAATGCATTATAGTATGCCTCTCTTACATGCACATAAAAGGGTAAATTCATTAAAACCTCTTGTTCTAAATCCATACAAAAATATCTAAGATTGTCTCATACAATAATGTGTTACAATGAACACTAATTAACCCTCCATCTCATGTGCAAGGGGTGGGTTTATATAGGCACTTGATCTTGAACCACTTTAAAATAAATTTCAACCACTTTGCCACCAACACAACATTAAATGTAACATGGACATAGGGTATAAGATACACAAGCTCTATCTCATGTTGATAAATAACCTCCACTAATTCTATCATATGACTGCTCTACCATCTGTCATTATATCCTCTAACACCTTTTGGTTTTGCATTGACATCTCATGCATTTTATTTCCATATGCTAGTCCTTGCCAACCTTACACATTCACATGTAATGGAAATCCTTTTACCATTCATCAATATACTATGTCAATTTTACAAGGCTCTGACACTTGTGTAGTCCATGCAACTCCCTTTTGCCTGCACCATATTTGTAGTTTTATTTCTATTGTTTCATCTAAATAACCTTATAACTTATTAGAGACAAGTCTTTTATGGTATTGATTATTCATTCACATCAAAATTTCCCTAGACCAATTATGTGTTGTGTCCTCAAAATAATTACCTTACAATTCTATCCACATAACTTTATCAAAGATGGAGGATGTAGTACACACACCAAATTTTATAAGAAGCCTCAACAAAGAAATAATACTTTTATTCACCTTCACATGATCATCATCAATGTGTTTCTAACTAGTGTCTTAATTTGATTTACCTACTATTAATTTTCATCTTTAACCCATCATGAGTTTATCCTTCAAACCTTGTGTGTTACAACATTTGGTACACAAATTAATGTTATGGAAAGATAAAAAACTCACAAAGAGACAACTCTAATAACTGACTTAACAATTTCTTCCTTTGTAAACTCAACACTCTCGATGTGTCATTAAACATACGAACACCAACCATTAATTTGGGTATTGTTGTGTCTCTTTATGCTCACAACAAATAAGTATTACAATCATACACCAAAAGAACTCTGCATATCCAAATTTTACAACATTTATTGATCAATCATTATATGCACAACTATTTCCACCACATTATGAGCTTAAGAAAAATTTGAGCAAAAGAAATAAGAATTTACCTTATTTTTTGACTACATATTTTTTAATGACATCTACATAATACATCCCCCATCCCACTATAGGTGCCACGATAACTTCTATTAAGTTTGAATAATTGTTGACTATTAGCTCCATTGGTCTGCTATATCCACCTCTACCAACTCCCCATAAATATAGAGAGGGGGACACCATATATATATATAGGCCCTAGATAGATAGCCAATGATTGAAGTTTACTTATCTACCTATCTATATTCTATATGGGGGTGTTATTTCTAGTTGGGGTTGACTCCCATAAAACTCTCCTCTCTATCTAGAGTTTAGTGATGCTCTGATGCCCTCAAATATCTAGTTTTTTGGTCCCCCCTCACCCTCCACTATTTTTACTTGCACTAAACATCCCAACACTAGACCATGTGTAAGTGTAGTCATATAAAATGCAAAAATTGGTAACTTGAGTGTGGTTTGTGACACCCAACCCATAAGCCCCTCTTGCTTGCTCTCATGACCAACATAGGCATCTTTTTACTAATTCCCAGTCATCTGTAGCCTTTTATACTTGATCCCAGCTAAGCCATACCCCTCTTTCTATGACTAATCCATCCCCCCAAGCCCTATCAACTTAAGATAATAGTCCCACATTTGGACTATAACATTGGTGCCACTCTTATCCACTTTCGGTACTCCTATCCAAGTGAATTTTTGGCCCCAATGATCAATTCCTTATAGTTCCCCATTCTTCTCCTTGTTGGCCTAATGCAAGCACATTCAACCCATGACCAATAGATCCCTATAAAACCCATTCAAAGATCATTTGGAAAGGGTTGGCAAATATCACTAAGCGAACAAGAATACAAAAAAGATTACTCAAGTAATCTTCCCTATTCTCTGCATACAGTCAGTCGATACACTTACAAACTTATTCAAATCCTTACACTAGTCCCTAGCCACCTCAAGCACATCCATTTTAACATTTTTACATATTCATACACTCTATTGCACAAAGCACATCAATTAGGAGAGCTATAAATGGCTTGATCCCTCTTCAAAGTATTGGTATGTAGGTAGTGTGCCCATACAAGGGGTGTGAATATATGTTTAGTGAATCTTACACACAGTAACCCCCACCTTTCTCAAAATTAATCAAAGCACAATGGAGTATAGAGTTTGAAAAGAGAATCTGCTCTACAGGGAGCTCTATAAACTTCTAGCTATCAAAACTTTACAGACAGGGTCACACAAGCATATTGAATAAAACCCAAAAAGCTCAGATCCTCAAGAAAATAGAGGTATAGGTGGACTATAGTGCAAGTGCCACTCCTATCCACTTTTGGCACTCCTATCCAATCATAAAATAAAGATCAGATCTTAATTTGTGATAGTGTCCTAGTTTTGCACAATGAATGTTAGACCATGTCTCAGTCATATCAGTCAGTTTCTAGCTAAGTCTTATTTTCCATATCTTATTACTATTTTTAGAAATGTCAAAACTAAAATCTAATTTACATAAATAAGTAGCTTAATTATTGCATATTTATTTATTGATTTCCTATTCCAAACTCTTAACTAAATTAGGAATAATACACCAATATTCTCAAAATTGTTAAATTATTTGGTGAACCTGACTTACTTCATTTACGCATAAAAACCCTATAAATGCTAGGGTAAATTTTCTATTGATTTTTCTTTTTTTTTAAATTTTTTACCTACATAAAAAAATAAAAAATTAGCATTAAATTTTAAAATTTTGTAGTAATTTTAAAATATTTTTTTGTTCAAACCCTAATTGCCCATACTAGGCCCCAGTAAATTTCCAATCATTTTAGGAATTTTTACTAGCATATTTAAATAAAAAAATCCATTCAAATTTTAAAATTCAATAGTAATTCTCAAAAATATTTATTTGTCCAAACCCTAGTTACATATACTAGGTCCCATTAAATCACTAATTTTTCAATAAATTTTTGATTTTTTACTAGCGTATTTAAATTAAAAAATCCATTCAAATCTCAAAATTTCATAGTAATTTTTAAAAATATTCATTTTTCCAAACCCTGGTTGCATACACTAGGTCCCATTACTTTTTGAGCTATCACCTTACATGTGTGCAAACTTCGTATCTTTTTTATGCATATTCTAGTTGCTTGTTTAGATTATATTTGCTTAATCTTTTCTACCATTATACAAGTTATTTTTCTTATGCCACCTAAGATTCCTAAATCTCTTACCTTGAGATAAAGTGCAAGACTTAGTGGTAACCCTCCTGAGTTCAGCCAGATTCTTTTAACCTGACCGTATACCATGGATAAATAACTAGCTCAAACTTTCATTATAGATATTACACATCCAGATTACACTAATGTCAATAAAGATAACTTTGATAATGAGAAATATGAAAATAACAATGATGATGTACACATCGATGCTCACGTTCCACCACATTGGACTACTTATCCACTTCTACCAATTATTGATGATGAAGTTATCCTCAACAAAGATTTGATTTTACAAAGTTTTAGAGAAAGACTCAGGGAACAACCTCGAGATCATAATCTTATCTTGAAATCTATCATGGAAATTAAAAAGGCTAAGCAAGTTGAATGTTTTATTTCTTTAGAGCAACCAGTTGTAAATGACACTATGAGAGTAACTATGTCTCAATAACCACCTATAGCATCCCGACCTGCCTCTATGCCACTAGCTATATCTAGTACATCTTTGTCTCTTGATGTGGTAACCCTTATCCAAGAGATAAAATCTCTTCAATCCAAAGTGTTACATATTGAGCAAGGTGCCTCTAGACCTACGTAAGCTTTGAATTCTTTTACTCTATTGCATACACCATTGGCAAGTCACATTTCTTTTACACCCTTACCACAATGTTTTCTTCAACCCAAGCTTACTCTATATGATGGCAAGGGTGATCCAGAGACACATTTGAGAGATTTTTAGGTAGCATGCTTGGACTATGTACCAAATGAATGGCTACTCACCAAGCTATTTCTATGGAGGCTAAATGATTATACTTTATAATGGTTCTACAATCTACCAAATCCGTCGATCAATGCATTCAATCCTTTAGACAACATGTTCCTAACTCATTTTAGCATTAGCATTAGTGATAAGGTTTCATATGTTCAAGTTGCATAATAGAAACAAAGGTCAAATGAGCATCTTAAAGATTATGTTCTTTGATATAAGACTATTTTGGCTAAGATGACTAGCCCCATGGTCAATCAAAAGTTACAAGATATCTTCAAACAGAGTTTTCTACCAGATTTGCATGAATCAATTGTATTCAAAAGATTCTCTTCCTTCACTAAATTGTCTAACACACTAAAGGAAAGAGAAGTCAAACTAATTTCAATGGGAAAACTCAAGTACACAAGTATCTCAAAAACAACAAACAAGAGTAACAACAAAGTCCCATACAAAGGTAAGGTCAATGATAGCAAGAGTTATAATCAACTGATAGTTAATGCAGCTTTTGAGCCCGTTTAGTGAGTGGTTTTATTAGCACCTCTTTGGTGAACCTTTGGCAATCTACCAGTTTCTTCAGCTAGAGTTTTACATTAGTTATTAGAATGTAACATCATATCTCTCCCTCTTATTCAAGAAGTTGACCAAATAAAGCCTCTTCCATGGGGATATGATCAGCATACATTTTATGAGTTTCACAGGGCACCAGGCCATATAATAAATAGATGCATCAGTTTGAGACACAAGATACATGATTTGATAGATAGCAATGATATTGATCTTGGCACTTCAGTTGAGCCTCCTTAGGCAAAGCAAACATAGGATAAAGCTTTGAAAATCTTCTCAGATCTCTTTATGTAGCATTTTAAACAAGAGGTAGGGGACACATCAGTGGTTCACCATGCATATCATGCACATCCCCCACCAAATACATATAAGGCACCTTCAGTTGAGTTACATCCTTTAAGCAACATGATTGGTGTATACAATTTTAGAGTTCCAGCTAGACCTTCTATCTCCTTCTCAGAGCAAAAGATCATCAAAGATGATTCAGATTATCATGCATTCTTTATTAGAGATTACATTCATAATCATCTTATTCATAGTGTTCTCATAGATAATGGATCTAGTGTGAACATGTGCACTATGAAATTATTAAAATATTTGGGATATTTAGAGTAGGATATTACCCCAATGAACATAGTTATCAATAGATTTAGTGAGCACATATATAGTTCATTGGGTGAGATTGTACTTCCTCTATAGGTTGGTCCAACACACGTGGCCACACCATTCATTATAGTTCCTAGTGTAGGAGTTTTTGATATGCTACTTGGTCGACCTTGGATTTAAAAACTTTGAGAAGTACTTTTTATAGTTCACAGATGCATGAAATTAATTCACACTAATTAGGTTGTCATAGTTGGTGGAGTTCCATATGAGTTACCACTCCCCACTTCAGATCCCTCTTCTACTTTACAGTAACCAATTTTAGTTCAGCCTCTTGTTCCAATTTCTCCACCAGTTATAGTTCCTCCTCTAGTTCTAATTCAGACATAGTTGAGCCATCCATCACCAACACAGAGATTTTATACACCTCCACAACTTTAAGATTCTAGATAGCTTCTAACTATAGTGTTCACACCCAGGGTAGTATCATTGAGATCTCATGCATCTACTCACAGAGCACATGTTCAAAGAGCTTTTCCTACTATCAGATGGGTCCCTAAGAGCTCTATAGTTACATCCACTTCTCAGAGTTATAGGGGGACCCCATAGTCGATTTCTACTTCAAAGATTTCATAGCATTTACAACATATCTAGTTTTCAAAGCCATAGTCTCAGCACTTCCATTGTGCTTCATGATCATGCAAAATTCCTCTCCTTGATATAAGACACCATAATAGGGGGTCTCTCATGAGACCCATCATTTAGTATCATTTCTTCTCAATTTTACCTGTACATAGTTTCTTATTCTTGATTGTACATAACTCAAAAAATCAAAAATACCAAAAACATTTAAATATTTCAAAAAAATACCAAAAACATTGAAATATATCAAAAAATTTAAAAATAATATAAATTTTAAAATACAAAAACATTCAAATATGTCAGAACATTTTGATTGTACACATTTTTCATGCTTTACATTTCTAATGCTATGATAGACTTACATTTTTTGTTCTATGCTATTGTTTATCGGTTTATCTACATTATCATGCTTCACTTAATCTCCTTTGAGTGTGCATAGTGACAACTAACTCCTTGGTTGCTTCTCTCTATGATCTAGGCGATAATTTAGGTGGTATAACGAGTGCCAAGATGCAGTGGTATAATGGACCGCAGCTGTCAAAGCGGTTGTTGTAAGACCCCAGAGCAGGCAGCTGGTAGACTAGGTAGGGCTGCACGTAGCTTTGTATTGTTTTAAATCTTGGATGTTGAATTGTCGAGTGACAGTTATTTCCTTGAATTCTATATTGTTTTAAATCCTCACCCATTATATCCTCAAGCTCTATATTGTTTTAAATGTTGGAAGTCAAATTATCGGTGACAGTTATTTCCTCGAATGTTGTATTGTCTTAAATCTCCACCCGTTATTCCTCGAGCCACTCAATCTCCCGTGAGATAATATGTATAAATGAAGAACTTCCTGAAAGGGGGAGGCAAACATCTCTTCTCAGAGATAAGCATATGTTTTGTATCTAAATTTTTTTGATTCAACAAGACATCTCTTCTCAGAGATAAGCCTATATTTGTATTGCAATTTTTAAGTAATACGACATCTCTTCTCAGAGAATTCATTGTTATTATGTTATTTCTATGCTATTGAAATATTAATCAACCAAAACTTCTGAGTTTTAGATCAATGGTATCAGAGTGGTTTGTCTTGAGAGTGTATGATCTCGAGGACGAGGTCAGGATACAAGAAACTTGGGTGGGAAGCAACAGAGCTTCCAAACTTTCCACCTGTTCACTCCAAATGACTTCAAATGGCAGATGACACTGAGACATCTAATCCTTTCAAGGAAATGGTGAATGAATTCCTCCAACGGCAACAAGCACAGATGCTGCAATAATTTGCTCAAATTCTTCAAACACTTTCGATGGGAAATTTTGGCTCTGCGGCTACACGCCCTAAATCCTCATCGAGGGAACTTCCTTTCAGTGCCCCAACACCCTTCAAGGTTCAAGTAAATTTTGATATTCCCACATTTGAAGGCAAAATCAATGCTGATGTAGTAGAAAATTAGTTGGATCAACTGTCTTCCGACTTCTTTGTAAATAAGTTCACCGATGGAGAAAAGATCACTTTTGCTCTTTTGAAATCATCATTGCCCGTGAAAAACTAGTGGGAAGTGTACAAAAAGAGGTTTAGTATAGATATCATTGGCCTTGGGGTGGAACCTACCTGGGATGATTTTATAGAAGCAGTGAAGGAAGAATACTGTCCCCTCAGAGCATATGATGATCTGTACATAGAGTGTCAGCAACTTTGCCAAGGTAAGGAACAATCTGTCCAAGATTACACTGACATTTTTCATTCTCTATCTACGAGACTGGGCATCCAAGAAAGTGAGAAACACAGGGTTCTCAAATATCGTGGCAGATTACAATGGTACATATGGGGAGAAATGGAACTCTTCAATTTGGAAACCATCGATGAGGCATACAAGTTCGCAGTAAAGATTGAGCAGAAGCATGGAAGAATGGATATAAAGAATCAGTCTTCAAAATGGAAAAGTGATAAAGAAGGTCAAACACGAGGCCAAAATTGGAAGCAAAAGGAAGGACAGACTGGGAAGTGGTGTGGTTATCACAAATTTGTAACTCACTCCAAAGAAGAATCTCTAGCTATCAAATCACTGCTTTCTGAGTCACCATCCTCAACATCTACTGCTCTACCTCATACAGACCCTGTAGTCAAAGAGGTTAAAGAAGAAATTATAGATGTTGATCCTAAAGCCATTGTAGCTTCATCACAGACACACGATGAGATGCTAGATGACAAGGAAATGTTGTTTCACTCTAAGTTATGGGTGAAAGGTAAGCCTCTACATTTCATTCTTGATAGTGGAAGTCAAAAGAATTTAATCTCTACTAATGTTGTAAAAAGCCTAAATCTGTCCATGAAGCCTCACCCAAAACCATACAGTATTGGATGGTTGAGTCTAGGGAGAAACCTCTGTGTCACCCACCAATGTCTTCTCTCATATGCAATACAACCTTTCCAAGATGAAGTCTTATGCGATGTGGTCAATCTAGATGTTTGTGATGTACTCTTTGGTCAGCCATTCATGTATGATCAACATGGTATATATGAATCGAGAACTAAAAGGATCACTCTCACTCTTGGAACACGGCACTACAGGGTACCATAAGTACCACCTTCCACATATGTCTCTCTGCTTAGCACCAAGAAATTTGTTTTCATGGTGGTCAAGCCACAGGAATCCAAAAGGGCCGATGTTATAGCCCTGACAACACAACAACAGAAGCAAATAGATACCGGGCTGAAGAATTTCATGGCCTTCCATCCATAGACTGATGGTCAGACAGAAATGGTGAATAATCGAGCCCCACACAGGTCCATAAACCATAGTCCCTTCCAAGTGTGCATCGAGAATCAAATCAAGACACAACTACCACACCTGATGGGGAATAGTGACGCAATGGGGACCATTTCTCTTCAAGAAGGGAGGAATGATCCGAGCGATAATTTGGGTGGTATAACGAGCACCAAGATGTGGCGGTATAATGGACTACGGCTATCGAAGCAGTTGTTGTAAGGCCCCAGAGCAGGCAACTGGTAGACTGGGTAGGGCTGCACGTAGCTTTGTATTGTTTTAAATCTTGGACACTGAATTGTCAGGTGACAGTTATTTCTTCAAATTCTATACTGTTTTAAATCCTCACCTATTATATCCTCGAGCTCTGTATTATTTTAAATGTTGGAAGTCAAATTGTCGGTGACAGTTATTTCCTCAAATGTTGTATTATCTTAAATCTCCACCTGTTATTCCTCGAGCCACTCAATCTCCCGCGAGATAATATGTATAAATGAAGAACTTCCCGAAAGGGGGAGGCAGACATCTCTTCTTAGAGATAAGCATATGTTTTGTATCTATAATTGTTTGATTCAACAAGACATCTCTTCTCAGAGATAAGCATATGTTTTGTATCTGCAATTTTTTGATTCAACAAGACATCTCTTCTCAGAGATAAGCCTATATTTGTATTGCAATTTTTAAGTAATACGGCATCTCTTCTCATAGAATTCATTGTTATTTTGTTATTTCTATGCTATTGAAATATTCATCAACCAAAACTTCTAAGTTTTGGATCACTCTACCCATTGAGGGGGCATCCTAATTTTACATTCGACACATACTTCGATATATATACCCATTAAGGGCATCTTTTACATGACTACACCATCCAAGTTATGTCATTCCTACACCACACACTCTAGTTATCATG
Source organism: Torreya grandis (assembly GCA_037957365.1). NCBI lineage: Eukaryota > Viridiplantae > Streptophyta > Pinopsida > Cupressales > Taxaceae > Torreya > Torreya grandis. The sequence continues at coordinate 1,964,445 of JARHVA010001927.1, read as the reverse complement.
ATGATGTACACTATTTACTAGCTTACATAGATTACTCTATCAACACTCACTAGTATATAGCACTTATGTATTTATTAGCATATACCTAGCCTTATACTACATGTCTGGCATATTTTTACTTCTTGTTTTGATTATTTAGATGCAAGTGTATTTTCAGTCTTTACATGCTTTCCTTTTTTGCTTTATGTAGCTATATTGTTTGCATTTCTCAATTCTTGTTTATCTCATGTATGTGCTTTAAGATATTTACCAATGTCCTTTACTTATATACATGTGTGTGCCTTAGGACATTTAATAATGTCCTTTGTCTATACTCTTATATATTATTGTGGCCCTCATGTCAACCCTTTCTTGCTTCAATTGTGTGTGTATGTGGCATTTGAACATGCCTTGTATGCTTGCTTTCCAATTTGAGTGACATGTGCCCATGTCCCTTGTTTGCTTGGCCCCTTGGCCACTCTTGTATGATTTTTGCTTCTTATTTTGTGTACTTGTTTCTTGATTGTTTTTCGATTGTTTTCAATGCCGTGATCCCAATCATGTATTATCTTGCTATCATGGATGCCATGATGGGCATCATGCTCCATCCTTCCTTGAAAACTAACAACTAACAACTAACACTTCCAGTTCTAGTTTAGTACATTGCACAGGTATTACATTGTTACATCTATCTAGGCATATCCCTATTGATCTAATAATCTCTAATTATAAACTATAATATATCTTGAGATATCTTGTCGATTATCATTGCTATATCCTGCATCTTTACCACATAACACACTTGTAGGGCTCTTTCTTTTGAGGGTAGTCATTGTAGGGTATTCATTCCTACCTTCAAAAGAGGGGGAAATATATAGGGGTTTTATCATAGAGATCAAAGCTCCTAAAAATTAAAAATCTAGCTTTTAGCACACTCAAAATAATAACTGGACATCAAACCAGTTAGAACAAACCAGACAGACAATAAAAATGTTAGAACAATTACCAAATTTACCCAAGGATAACAGTGCCAAGATTAGACAACAACACCAGTGCCACTATTATTCATTTTTGGTGCTCCTGTCCAAATAGCAAAAAAACTAGGTTTTCTAGAAGCAGGTAGAAAAGTAGGTTTAGCTACAATTTTACACAGTCAGACTAGTTCAAAATTAATAGTTTTTAGTATATTTTTACTCAAATAATCCAGATATAAGGGGCATCATGCACGGTATGATGAATCTCACTTCCATTTTTAGATACGACAGTTGGTATAACTTCTAGATCAGAATCCATGTTTCAGACACCAATGATTTGGGGCAATGTGTGCGACACATTTATTTTTTTAATTTTTGAGTTCAACATTACCCATGCATTCTCAATAGTTGTGTGCCTTATTTTATCTATAGGTGGTTGGCATCATTTTAGAGTGGATTTCATACAAGCCTAACTTTCACATTTCAAAGTGGATTTCTTATAAGCCTAGTGCACCGTTTTAGAGTGGTTTTCATACAAGCCTAATCTCCATCTTTTGGAGTGGCCAAGAATGGCCTAGTTTTCAACATACATTCAGCTATCCATGTCAACATTATCAAATCATAGTACATTCATGGGCTTCAAAAACCATCTCATACGTTACACATTTCATACCGATATCAGTTCATAGTTTCACTTTATGGGGCAATGATGGAGCCAAAAGACTATATAGCATTTATGTTCTTGATCCACTTATTCAAAAGGATTGTACATACAATCCAGACATCGATTAGCACACACATGATCACCTAGCTTCACTTAGTGGGTGACGATGGAGCCAAAGGGCCAACCTTTGTATTCTTGAGCCACTCTCGAAGAATTGAGCACTCAAATCCATTCATGATATTACTCTTGATACAACACACACCCAAAATTATTCAGTATCATCTAGCATCACTCAACATCACAATAGGTTTTGTATTGGTCCATGTACTCGATGAGGTGTATTCATTCCTTTTTCTTCCTCTCTCTTACCCTACTTTGTTCCTTTTTCTTATTTTAGGTATAATGTATCTAGAAGAACTAATCCACTCTTTATTTTATCTTGAAGATTTGCACTTCACAACATGCCCTCTCTATGCACACCCAACATCACACAGCTTCATGAACTTTACCCTTGTAGGTAAGTTTAGGTACATTTTCTATTTTTCTTTTATCTTAGTATTTTGCTTTGTTGCATCACTAGATTAAAGGGGGGTCAAATGTAGTTAAATAAAATGCAAAAATTGGTAACTTGAGTGTGGCTTATGACACCCAACCTATAGACCCCTCTTGCTTGTTCTCATGACCCACATAGGCATCTTTTTACTGATTTCCAACCATCCATAACTTTTTAGACTTGATTCTAGCTGAGCCAAACCCCCCTCTTTCCATGACTAATCCATTCCCTCAGGCCCCATCAGCTCAAGACAATAGTGCCACACTTGGACTATAGCACCGATCCCACTTTTGTCTACTTTTGATGCTCCTGTCCAAGTACATTTTTGGCCCCAACAATCAGTTCCTTTTGGTTCTCCATCATTCTCCTTGTCAGCCTAACGTGAGCACATTCAACCCATGACCAATAGATCCCTATAAAATTCCATTCAAAGATCATTGGGAAAGGGTTGACAAATATTACTAAGCAAGCAAGACTACTCAAGCAATCTTCCATATTCTCTGCATATAGCTAGTTGATATACTTACAAGCTTATTCAAATCCTTACACTAGTCCCTAGCCACCTCAAGCACATCTAGTTTCGCATTTTTACATATTTATACACTTTATTGCACAAATCACATCAAGTGGGAGAACTACATATGACTTGATTCCTCTTCAGAGTATTGGTATGTACGCAGCATGCCCACACAAGGGGTGTGGATACATGTTCAGTGAATCTTACACATACTAACACCCCCTCTTTCTCAAAATTGGTTAAAGCATGATGGAGTATAGAGTTTGAAGAGAAAATATGCTCTACAGACTTTGAACTGCCAAAACTTCATAGACAAGGTCACACAGGCATATCGAACAAAATCAAAAAGCTGAGATCCTCAGGACAACAATGACAGAGGTGGACTACAACACTGGTGCCACTCCTGTCCACTTTCAATGCTCCTGTCCAATCATAAAATGAAGGTTAGATCTTAGTTTGTGATAGTGTCCCAGTCCTGCACAGTGAATATCAGACCATGTCTCAGCTATATCAATCAATTTTTAGCGAAGTCTTCTTTTCTATCTCTTATTACTATTTTTAGAAAGGTCAAAATTACAATCTAATTTACACAAATCAGTAGCTTAATTATTGCATATTTATTTACTGATTTCCTATTCCAGACCCTTAACTAAATTAGAAACAATACACCAATATTTCCAAAATTGTTAAATCAGCGAGACACTAAAGATAATCTATTTGCACTTGTTCCACACAATTATTTTATTACCAAATAAATGTCAATCTACACATGGTAAGCTTATCACTCTATTAATATAATAAATTTCTGATACATTCTTCTTCTTGGCAATCCTTCATCTTTATTAATCAACCTAATCCAACAAATTAAGATATAGTTTATACTTTAAAAAAAGAATGATATATAATTTTGTTATCTATAATCCAATAAATTTGGACATAATTTATAGTTTGAAAAAATAATAATATGTAATTTTATTATCCATAATGTTAATCAAATAATATTTTTAAATTAATTATGAATAATTGAAAATATCAATAACATGAACTGCACTTTGTAATCTATGATTTAAAAAAATGATAATAAAGAAATAGATAAAACCTTTTTATATAAAAAATTATATTACAATGTAGTGGAAGGAGAGTGGATAATAACCATTGTTAAAAGGCTCCTTAAATAATTTATATTACATTTTAATGTAGAGATAGTCAATAATAACACTTCTCTTATATTATAGTGTAGAGATGGTCAATAATAACAATTACAAATTATTAATGGGTTTATATAATATTAAATTAATGGTAGAGATATAAATTTTTAGTATATAATAATTAATTAAAGAATGGTCAATTTTTTAAGAGATTGGAATTTAATGTTAATGTTTTTAAGTATTTAGTTGGATTTGTATTTTAGTAAATGATGTGAGAACACATTTTTATTATTTATTTTATTAGATTAGTAGTTTAGTAGATGGTGAGACAACACATTTTTACTATTGTGACATATTTTTATCGTTATTTGTATTATTGGACTACAACCAATTTGATGTTCAAATGATCTTTTCAAGACCATTCTTTTACAATTTAATCAAATGAAAATAAATTTAATATTATAAATCCCTAAAATTCTTTCAAATTAAAAGAGACGCTTCAATAAAAATATGACATTATTAAAGAACTTTTAAACTAAAACTTTGGTAGACTATGATATGACAACACACTTTTACAGTCATGATACACTTTACAGTCGCAACATATTTTTACGGTTACAATACACTTTTATCATTATCTCCATAATTAAACTACAACTTATTTGGTAGTTTGAAATCATCTTTTTGAAATCATTGTTTTCTTTCACAAATTTAATCAAACTACCAATTTTATATTATAATATGAAGAAATATTTTATATTAAACAATAAAAATGGGACATTATTAAAGGGACAATCCTCCAATAAAAGTGAGACATTATTGAAGGGACAATCCAATAAAAGTGTGACATTATCGAAGGGACAATCAATCTTAAGCAGACGCACTACTTTTATGATATTTCATTGTACTTTGCCGCTTCCATTCTTGTCTGTATGTCACTGGGGGCCGTACTGAGATCCATCTTGTCACATCAATATAACGTCAGCAGGGCCCAACGCACATATATTTTTTGTTTATTACCTGGAGAATAAGGTGTTCATTATAGTTTTCGTTCTGGCTTCTGCAGGGAATATATATTTTTCTTTTCTTCCGCTACTTTGACCGTATATAATTCCAGTCAAAGATTTCACTGTCTGGTAATAGCTGCAAAAAGGACATTTGGCAGGGCTGAAATTAAATTATTTGGGTAAGCATTGGTATAAGTATAAGCTATTAACTTTTCAAAGATGCGCCCCTTTCCACACAATGCGTGCCTGCCAGGCAATGCATTTAAATATGTAAGATTATGTTTATTCCTTGTGTATGGATGGATGTATGCATGCAACCACGCTTGTTTCTCATTTTACGCTTTGCTTTTATTCCTAACATCAAATTCACTACTTGCCATCTAACTTGAAACTCACTGTTTAGCAACAACAATATTTTAATGAGTTATTTTTATCTTGTTTGATTTTTGTTATGTTAGGTTTTTGATTCAGGGTTGTATTTATTATAATCTATTTTCATTTTCATAAAATTTAACTAAAATGAGTGAAATTTCGAAGGTATAGGTTTCGAACTTGATTAGATAAAGTTTAATTAGAATGAGTGAAACTTTGACTGTACAAGTTTCAAACCACTAATTTCTAATTTCGCATTGAGAAGCACTTAACTGTATGCCAACCATGCTCTACTTAAAAGGTATTGAGTGCTTTAGTTTAGTAATAGAATGGTTGAGAGGAGTACTTATATTAATAAATAAGAGATTGCGAAGAACAACTTTAATCTTGTGCCATATTTATAAAACGGAAGATTTTAAATTTGATATCTATTTATTTATTATGAGTTAAAATTTCTTTTTATTTAAAAAAAAATGATTAAAAAATTGTAATATTTTAGACATCCCATAAAATTTATAATCCATTTTAATTTTTTTAATTTTAATTTTTGGTAAAATGTAATGTTGTAACTAAATTGAAATATCTATCACCAATCCACAAAAAACTTTCAAAAAAACTGATGACAAAATTAATCAGTTTAAAATTCTTTAATAAATATAATCATTAATCAATAATATGAAACTCTTTAATAAATATAATCAATATCGAATTTTAAATAAATTAATTTATTTGAAAAAATTTAAAATAAAAACTTTAAAATTAATACATTTTAATAATTTTGAAATAAATATATTTAAAATATATATTAAATATTTTAATCCTAAAATTATATATATAATTAAATAATATAATTCAATTTTAAAATATATTATCTTAAAATTATGTATGTATAGTTAAATAATATAACTCTATATTAAAAACTTAAACATAACGGATTTTAATTATATGAAAGAAAGGCTATTATACACTCGGTGTATGTAAATTTAGTGAAGCTCTTTATTCAATGAAAATGAAATAATTTAATTTAGTTTAATATTTTAAAAGATAAATGAATTATATATATATATATATATTTGAATTAAATTAAGAAAAATTAATAAAATATATATTTGAATTATAAAAATATAAATAAATTATTATATTAATTTTTTGAATTTTTTTATAATATTATATATATATTTTTATTATTATATTAATTTTTATACTTTAAATTTCTTATAAATATATAAAACTACCATGATTTTATATATTTTTGAACTGAATTTATAGACATTAATTTATAAATTTAAATTTTTAATTATACAATAAAGTTTGATAGCAAGATTTTTTTAGATAAAACTTTATAAACCTATAAACATAAATATTTAAAATCAATATAATAATATTATTACAAGATAATTTTTAAATAAAACTTTATAAATTTTATAAACATAAATATTTTAAATCAATGTATATAATAAAAATAGAAAATATGTTTTCTATCTTCATTTATTCATGTTTAATTTTAATAATAATTTTAATTTTAAGTATGCTTTCTTAAAAATATAATAATAAATAATAATTTGCTTAACAATTTTAGTGGTTTACTGTTGCAGAAAGTCCCAACTTTTCTTTTTTAAGTCATGCAAATTAATCAATCACATACCCAATTATTCAGCATTTCAGTGAAAAGACAGCCAAATAAAAGGAGTCATAATTTTATCTTTATTTTTCTCTCACTATTTTTGTAAGTTAAAAATATGTCTAGCAAACAAGCAATCTAACAATTTTTTTTTTGGTCTGTACAGTAGGATGGATACATCAAAACCAAAGCCAGAACATGTATTGGATTGATACAGTAACTTCGACTATATTTTGTTGTAGAAGCCTTTCTAAATGTTTACCCTCTACAGTCTCAGCAGTCTGGTATGGTATCAATATATCTGCAAACCTCTATTTTATCCACGCCCTCCATTGATGCTACTCGCCTAAACTGCTGGAGGGTCCCCTGATTTCCCAGCTCTTCTGAAAACATTGAGGATTCAAATCATAAATGCAAAATTAATATGCTCTAAATAAACTCCAGATGCGTTCATCTTGACCGACCTTGAATGCCCAAGGGTTTAATACACTAACACAAAAAAGAATTGCTAATCAGTGTTTTTTTTTTCAACAGAGTTTAAACATCACATATGTTTGCAAGTTGAATGTGAGAATGCCTAATGATAAATTCGCATCCAAAAGTGCTAAATATATCATTAGACCGTCGAATATTCAACTTACAAACATCTGTGTTAAACATAACATACGTTTGTAAGTTGAATGTGTAAACGCCCAATGATAAATTGGCATCCAAAAAGTATCAAATATACCATTAGACTGTTAAACATTCAACTTACAAACATATGTGATAGTAAGTTCATCTGTCTTTAGCATCCATTAAGACCAGAGAGAGTTTAAGCTCTTCCAAATACTTGAGTTCTAAGCCACAAACAAGTTTCTCGATTTTCTCCAATTGAACAATAGCTTCAATAAAAACTTACAATCCAAATATATTTATTTTTCCTTTATGACATAGTTTTTGCTTGACTATTTTGGGATTAATTGCTTGCAGTATCTTGAATCATTTTCTTTAATTATCCAATTTCTCGTCAGTTTAATAACTGATCATTTGTGAAGCTGCAAGTAATTTCTCTTGGCATCCCCTCTGTTAAAATGGTGAGGCTGCGGGACTAAGTGAGTTTAAAATCTCAATTACCAACATAAGTATGATTTTGGTCAGTGTTAATCCCACAGCCTCACCCCTCTGCTCTCAAATAAAAATGATATATATGTATATATGTTGCATATTTGATATATATGTTGCAGTGCTCAATACCCCAAATTTGTTTAAAACTTGAAAACTATGTTACAAATAAAACAAAAGCACCCCACCAAAAGTACCTGTTATGGATTGGGTCGGACCCATTTGGAACTCTGCGCTTAGCAGTGCCATAATTCAGATCTGGTTTGAGAGCCCTTTTGTTAAAAGTAGCCTTAGAAGCTGCAGCTCCAATAGAATCTCTCATTGCAAGGGCACCTTGAGGCTGAAAGGACACAATTACAGCTGACAGAAGCACCACCACAATGACTAACAATCTTCCAAGCACCAAACAGCAGTGCCCCTTCATGGCTGTTTCTGATTCTCTTGGCAACAACAACGAGGGTTGTTCTACAGTGAAAACGATCTCTAAACTGCTTGGAATGGTAGCCAGTTATCTCATACATATGAGAGATAATCACAGATATATGAAAGAGACAAAACTACAGAACCTTGTATGACAAGGAAGTACAAGTACTGAGAGAAGCCAAGTATTTTACTGGAAACCTAAATCTACCCCACCCTGCCCCTGCCCCTGGTCCTGCAAGACAGCAATGATTTAAAAGGGGTAATAATGGGCGAGAAACCTAGGCCTTTTTCCCTCATGCCTACAGAACGGATGGTTCTTAGTGTTGGTGAGGTGAAAGGTTCGATTCGTGTCACTCGTGAGTCGTGAAAGCAATGGAGCCCACAGGTGGAGATGGAAGAAGCGATTCTGCTGCTGCTGCTGCACTTTCTCGGACCTTGCACAGCCTGTCACAGATTGTACTGCTAAATACATAGATATATATATATATATATATTTGTAGCTTGCTTTCTTCTTTCTAACTTCTCCTGGAAAGGAAACAAAGTTAGCCATTGCTAACAAGATTAGAGGTGAAGCCTTCGCTTTATAGTGAGGGAGGGAATAGTTTTAGTTTTTTTATGCACATTGAGCGCCGAGAGCAAATCTCAATCTCATCTCGGCTACTGAGCTTTCATCTAGTCTTTTTCATGACGTAGAATTAGGGCGGCCGCCGTATGCAGAAGACGTAGATCGTCCATATAATATATGATTGATCATCAACCTTTGATCTTTATTCTATATTCTAAACACTACTTTCGAATCTTCCTCATTTGTTGCTGCAGAACAGATTTCACACCATGGTATTTTTTAATATATTATTTTATTTTATCACTATGAGATTTGAACTTGCTATCTCTCTTTTAAAAGTATAAGTTCTTCACGATTAGGTCAATTTATATTTAATATTATTAAAAAATTATAATTTATATTGTTATTAACACTATTGGGAAGAAAAAGGAAGAAACACTCTTTGACATCTTCTCTTCTTTGTTTGAAACTTTAGGTATAAGGTTTGCCTTACAGATGTGTAGCTTTTGTGGTGTTGCTAGTTAGGGGAGGGGAGGTGACCTTCTATGGTGCCTTTCACGTATTGCATAGTGATATTTAGTTTTCATTTTGTTTGTTGGGTACTCTGTTTTGTATGGTTTAATTTTGTTTAGTTTTGTGTGGGACATTTTTTAGTGGTATTGGATATGATGTTGGCTTGGTTCCACTCTGTGCTTGGTTTTGGGTATGGCGATAACAATTTGTTCTATTGTAATTATGTGAGGCAATGGTTTGCTTTTTATTGATGTTTAGGTTTTATGAGGAGGGCGTTTGTTTTGTGTTTGTTGTGTGAGGCAACAACTTTGTTGTGCTTCGGTCGTTTTTATGTTTTGCCAAAAGGAGGGTTTCTCTTCACTTCCATGTTCATTGTACAACATGAGCTTCTTGTGGCTTCCTATACTTGTTAAGCTTTTCTGCACTTTGTTTCTCTTGTAAGGATTTCATGTACACTTGCTTGTTTCATTACGAGGATTTGGTTTACACTTTCTTATTTCTGTTGTGATAGTTTGATTTTTACAATAATTTAGGTTTTGTGAGGTCGCTGTTTGTTTTGTGTTCACTGCATGAGGCAACAACTTTGTTGTGCTTTGGTTGTTTTTGTGTTTTGAGAAAAGGAAGGTTTCTCTTCGCTTCCATGTTCATTGTATAACATGGGTTTCTTGTGGCTTCCTATACTTGCTAGGTTTTTTGACACTTTGATTCCCTTATTAGGATTTGGTTTACACTTGCTTGTTTAATTATGAAGATTTGGTTTACACTTTCTTGTTTTCATTGTGAAGGTTTGATTTTCATATACTCTTCTCTTCCCTACCAATATTATTTTTGGCTCCTCAACTTTTCAATTGTATTTGTGTAAAGTGCATGCTAATTTTATAGAAACTACTTTTTTGTATGGTTTAACTTTGTTTAGCTTTGTGTGGGACATTTTTTAGTGGCATTGGATATGTTGTTGGCTTGGTTCCACTCTGTGCTTGGCTCTGGGTATGGCGATGACAACTTGTTCTATTGTGGTTGTGTGAGGCGATAGTTTGATTTTTGCCGCTGTTTAGGTTTTGTGAGGTGGCCGTTTGTTTTGTGTTTGTTGTATGAGGCGGCAACTTTGTTGTGCTTTGGTTGTTTTTGTGTTTTGCAAAAAGGAGGGCTTCTCTTCCCTTCCATGTTCATTGTATAACATGGGTCTATTGTGGCTTCCTTTGTAAGGATTTCATGTATACTTGCTTGCTTCATTATGAGGATTTGGTTTACACTTTCTTATTTTTGTTGTGATAGTTTGATTTTTGCAGCAGTTTAGGTTTTTTGAGGTGGTCGCTTGTTTTGTGTTCACTGCATAAGACAACGACTTTGTTGTGCTTTGGTTGTTTTTGCGTTTTGCGAAAAGGAGGGGTTCTCTTCGCTTCCATGCTCATTGTATAACATGGGTTTCTTGTAGCTTCCTATACTTGCTAGGTTTTTTTGCACTTTGTTTCCCTTGTGAAGATTTTGTTTATACTTGCTTGTTTCATTATGAGGATTTGGTTTACACTTTCTTGTTTTTATCATGAAGGTTTGATTTTCATATACTCGTATCTTCCCTACCAATAAAAATGTTTTGAAAGATGTTTTTAACTCATCAGCTTTTCAATTATATTGTATAAAGTGAATATTAATTTCATACCAACTACTGTTTAAAGGTCATATAATCCAATACAAGATTTTAGAGATTCGATTCCATTCCATTCCATCTATTTTTTTAAAAAGTAAATAATATATAATATTTAAAAAAAATAACATATCTTTATTTCATTTAAAATAGAAAAGAAAGACAACAATTAAACGATAAATAAATGCGTACCTAAAAACTTAAAACCTTAGAGATTAAAAGAAAGCGCGGCAAAAATAAAAATAAAAATAAAAATAAAAATATATTCTATTTGATCTCGGCGTATTTGTAAAGTCTGTAACAGAAACATTTGCTTTATCCATGAGGGGATGGGGGCACTTTAACGGAATACATGTTGCCCTCGATTTGTTTGTTTGCACTTTACCAAAAAGGTGAAATCCTATATAATCTATATAGATAGGTCCGTTCTAGTCACGGCATGGCTATTTATCATAAAGATTTGTTAGAGAATAGAAGCATTCTGTGTGTGTTCAATTCCCCAAAGTACTTTATGTCACTTTAGAGTTTTTAATTATGTAACATCTTTTACCCTAAGCTTCAATCTCAAAGTACCTTCGATGGGATAGTTGCATGCCAGAAATCTTTAAATAAGTGCCGTTCTAGAAACGGGCTTATTGTTTTAATAATCATTATATATTTATTTATATATAAATGTGGTTCTTTCATTGGGATATCTCTTAATCAAAATATGTAGAGATAAAGTACATGATGGTTTGGTTACCAACTAAATAGTTAGAGTATATTCTCAAGTATATATAAAAAGAGTTGGAGAATGAAATGAAGTGTGATAGTGGGCTTAGGATTGGTATAGGGGTAGAAGAAACAAGGATTAATGGTTTTTTGTAGTTGTTGGTCTATTTTATGGGAAGTATTTCGTGTAATCAAGTGGGAGGGATGTTTTAAGTATAGGAAAAAGAAGGAAGAATGTAGCTTTTTTTTTATAGATTTAGGCGTTTCTGGTAGTTATTGAATGAGTTTAATGGCACATTATTGGAGGAGGTTTTAGTTGGAGATTTGATCAATGAGGAGTGTAAAAATCTCACAAATACTTTTTACAATTGTAGTGGGTTTTGTAATCTCCAAATCACTTTGGAGAAGGGCATTTCCTCCCCAATCTTTATTTTCTGAAGTTCATTGGGCATTGATTCTATGTTGAAGGTGGCTGTGATTACAAAATATGACGGTAACATATCTATAACGACGATTTCTTCTTTTGAGCTTGTGAGTGATTCAGATATTCAGTTTGATGACCATATTTTCTCTGTGGGTGATGTACCAGTGCTTTTTTCTGTGGATGAACTAGAGTCGATGATTTCAGGTGCCTCCTTAAAATATATTAGGGGTAGATTGGTAACAGGGCCTTGGTCTACAAATGTGTGGGATCCAAACTTTCCCACACAACATGTTCCAAATGGTCAGAATCGGTTTGGGGAAACATTGAGGAGCCCATCATTTCCATGTCGTATTTTGATTTTCATGACCATCGAAGATTGAGACATTGTTTGGACTAGTGGCCCTTAGTTATTCAAAAAATGTGGAGTCTTCTTATGCCCTTGGTCCCCTTTCTTTGATCCTCTCATTGCCCAATTGTTAGAAGCTCCAATGTGGCTTAGATTGCATAATTTGCCTCTAGTCATGAGAAATTTGGACCTCATCAAAGAATTGGTTAGCAAGGTGGGCACTTTCTTTAAATTTGATAATGATTCGTTGGCTTATTGTAATATATATGTGAGGGTTTGCAATTTGATGGATTTATCCAAGTCAATTTTTTATTTTATCAAAATTGTGTCTTCTCTAGGATTGTGGACTTAGTTTCCAAACTTTGAAGGTCTTCCTTTCAAATATTTTTGATGCTATCAACTAGGGTGTTTCATGGTTACTTGTCCCTCAAAGTCTTTTATAAACTACAAATCCTATCCCACTCAGAGGTGGAGACAAAAACAGGGCTGTTTCGAAGCGAATTTTGTGACATAATCATGCGCAATTTTTTTGAGAACTCTTCTCATCCATAGGTTGTGTGATTTGATGAGGTTCAATTCCTGGTGTTTCTTTGCCCCCTTGGGATTTGACCTCAACTAGGTTTAGTAGTTGTAGGGTGGATTTGAATATTTTGGAAGCATTGCAAGCAACTTTTCCAGTAGTTGTAGGTAGTCCACAGGAGGCCGTAGGTTTAAAGGCCCTGAAATTAGATTTTTCCCAGAATTATGATCAAGGGGATGTCTAGAAGGAGGAAGAAGATTCCTTGGTCTCAACTACAGTATGCACCATCTCTCAAATGGAGATCAAGAAGATGAAACCAAAATGTGGCTCCACAAGTAAACAAGAAAGAAATATTGAAGCTAAAAGATTGCTCTAAGATGCTTTGAACTCAATAGATGTGGGTTTTTAATGGATTATGGAGGCTATTTTTTATTGCAAACGAAGAAGGATGCTTATCCCTCCCAGTTAACTTTCCTCTCTTCTTGAGGTGTGGTCGTTTGGGTTTTGTTTTTAATTGTAAATTGTGATCTCATGTTCCCTCAGCGTATTAGTTCTCAGCGTCTCCTTTTGGTTTGTTAAGTTTTATTTTCTGAAGATGGTTTTATAGTATTTTGTTTTTGGGTGAGGACCCCTATAGATTCCCACTTTTTTCATGGATAAAATAAAATATAGTCCTTTTATATATAGTGCCTTGTAAGTCATTCTTGTCTTACTATTTGTATTAGAGCGTTGAAGGCTTTCATGAAGGCAATCAACCACTTTGAGCTTTTCACTCTCTAGCCTTTTTTCTATTAGTAAATTTTTTGGTGCAAGTAATGCCTTATAAGTCACCATTATCGCACTTTTTTTTTTTTTTAGATTGGTAATCACTTTTGACCAGAGCTACGAATCGGTTTAAGACACAACAGAGGCCCAAATCCTCAAGTGTTAACCACCAAAGATCACAACAAAACTTGAGAATAAAACCAACGACCACAACCAACGTTGAGAATACCACCAACGACCACAACCAGCCTCACATTCCTAACAATATTTAAACCTATGTTAAACTTGAAACAACCAAATTACTTTATCAACTCACCCACATCTCATCGATATTATCACACAATTCTTATCAATATATAATTAATCTAATAAAAAATCAATCACATATTTCTATTAAAAAATTGAAAGCTTCTATGAACAATTTTAATTTAAAAAACTTTTAAATAAAGACTATATAAAATTCATAATAAATCTACAAAATAAGATATAATTCTTCAATAACACAATTAAAAAAAAAAAAAAAAACTCTTTTAATTCTAGACGAGGAAAATAGATTGGTACTTATCACCATGGGCATCTAATTATTTCAAAAAAGATTAAAGTGTTGTTAGATATGTCTTGGAACAAGGTAGCATCACTAAAAAAAATTTAAATAAATAACGAATGTGATACCCTAGAAAAAGATGGTTTAATTTAAACATTAATCACATCAGCGGACTATTTATTCTAAAACTCTTCTAAAATATCTTAGAAAATTTCTACTTTTGGCATAGAATAATTTGTAAGGAATTGCTTTGTTTGGGATACATTGGAAATTACTATTCTTTTTGGCCACATATATAATGCCTCCATTCATTGCATTATCACTCTAAACACGTTTATTTTTATTGGTTTATTCTTGTCCACCAAATTTTATCTTCTTTTTTTTTTAAATGAAGAATGTTTTCTTCATATGAACATTCATTATTATAAGCGAGAATAAGGAATATTTTTCTTTAGAATTTTATTGAAGTGGTTTCATATGTTATAAATTATTTTATAAATTTAGACAACACATTTAATATTGTAAATTAAAAAAAAAGATGTCCTTTCTCTTTTATTAATTCTACAGATCTAAATCATTATCAAAAATTTCAAAACAAATTATTCATTTAATATTTCCTTTAATCAATTTCATTTGATACAAAAACAAATAATCAATACAATACCATATAGATTAGAAGTTTGTATGATTGGGATCATACAAATATGTTTATCAATATGAATTTTTTTTCTCCACTTGCACAATGCTATTTTTTAAATAGGTGATTAATATATTAAAAATATAAAATAATTAATAGGAGGCGGCCATAAATAAATGGTTTCGAACTGAAAATTTGTAGCTTCAATAATAATGTAAAATATTTTATCCAAAACATTATACATGTTCATTATATATATATATATATATATATATATATATATATATATATATATATATATATATATATATATATATATATATATATATATATAACTCTAACATAATAATTCACTTGATTGTTAAAAATATATAATATATGCAGTGACCTAACCATGTGTTATATGAAAAGGATTCATTATTCGTCCCTCTTAAATCTCATAAAAATAATTGCATCGTAAAAATTGATTGCCATGTGAACATTGATTTCTCTTATGTCTTATCCCCTTCCTAAACTCATTCATGTGAGATTCTAGTTCTTTATTTTCTTGAATTCCAACAATGTTTGTTAATAGGCATAAACCATTATCTGATGTTCTATTATTGGGAGTTATTGAACTGTAAATGTAAACATCTCAAAAATTTGGATATATTAAGAATAAATTTTCCAATTCTAATTAGCTTGTGACCTTGTAAACTATCATCAAAATCATCCTATGAGGGTTCATATAGACCATCAATTATGTGCATCAAATCCATCTCTCATTGATATTCTTGCATTATAACATATATAATTTCTTTAATATTATTTTCTTTTTCTATTCATTTGATACTTATAGATTCAAGGTCATCTTCTAGATTGTTTATTTTCAAATTATTTACATTCATTCTATTAGAATTTTCAATATGAATATCCATATTTTATTGTCTAGATGGATTGTCTAAATTACTACATTTGATGTAAATAGTACTATCAATTAGGTTCTGTTTGCATCACCAATATTTTTTGGCCACAAAACTTAATGGTGACATAAAACCAATTTCAAATCTCAACCCAAATAGCATTGAATTTCCATTCAAGACTATTTTATATGCAAGACCTAAATCAAGTACTATAAAACTCTACTAGAAAGTAATTTAAAACCTTTTAAGTTATTTTTAAAAGAAGGAAGAGAAGATAAAGAAGCAAGAGAGAAGGGAAAAGGACTTGCATTTTTTATTAATATTTTGTTAATAAATTAAACGTTTTAAAAATATTACAACACACATACATATAATATTAATTTTGTGTGTGTGTGTGTGTGTGTGTGTGAGTGTGAGTGATACATATTTCAAGGTGAGTGCACAAAGATGGAGGGCCAAAAAGATGACAAATTACATGATAAAAGAGAGATTTCACTTAATGCACACATGTAATGAAAAGTCATTATTAAACATAGATTATGTTATCATTTTCTCTTTTCTAAAAAATGTTTCCTATTTTTAAATTCACACACTAACATGAAGTACAATTTGTGCAACTAGTGGATTTATATTTGTGTTCCAAATCGACACTTTTGTTGTTTTGGGAGGCAAAAATCTTGAAAATTTGCATCGATTTTTCTGATGTAAGAGTGGCACAAAATGAAAGTAATTAAGAATTTTTAATCTGTCACACTTGTGCTACGTTTATGCACCATATTTGTGCCATTTTTATATCATGAAAAGTAATAAATAAATTAAAAAATAAATGTAATATAATTATTTTAAATTTAAAATAATTTTATTACATTTTTTTTTATAAATATATATTTTATATTATCTAAATATGTAAATTTGTATTTTCAAATATATATACATTTATACATACATACATACATACATTTTAAAATAAAAAGCATCGGCACCTTTATTCCAATTAGTGGTAAAAGATACATCCAGTAAGCCCTTTTGTCTTCAGTCTTGCCCTTTTTGCCTTTATTATTTTAACTTCCTACCACACCTTGTGCGGAAGCTCCGCACTAACTATCTGTAATTTTGTATTCTAGTATTCTGTAAGAGGAAGATTTTGCATTTGATTCAGGTTTGTGTAGGGTACTAGTTCTTTATCCAAATTGGCATTCTATGATTCATGAGCTCTCTTCATTCCTCCTGGTGTAGACCCACCTTATTTGGTTTCCATGGTTTGTTTTTCAATCTCTTGGTTCCACCCCTCTATGGGAGCAATTTCCTCAAAGTGAATGTTATGTTCACTAATTTTTCATTTTGTTATCTCTATCTCATTTTGACATTTCACTTCATGGTTTTCCTCTGCATCCTCCTCTTCCTCTTGTGGTGGAAAGGACCACTATTAATATGAAGGTTTCAACCCTTTCTTATGTGCTGGTAATTTTCTTGCCTATGGACATCTAGATTGGAGATGCCCAGTTAGCTTGCAGATATGGCATTGGAAGGCTATATTCTCAAAATATAAGGATTGGGTATGCTAGATTTTTCCACACCCAATGATCATTTTCTCACGTAGACCTTTGCTGAGATCTATTTCCACACATATACATGCATATGTGCATAGACATACTTTCATTCTCTCTATATCCGCTTTGACAAGCCTGCTTAGACTATCCCTTATTTGTTTTAAAACACTCATAAGATATATGGGGAGGTTAGGAAGCCTTACCCAAATTAGCATAACGGTGACTGAGTGAGTGTTTGAATCAAAATCTGGGATCTATGGAGTGAGGTATATCCCAGCTATCCCCCAAAACCAAGGTCCATTTGAAAAAACTCTCTGGTAATCTTCCTCATTAAAAAAATGTATGATAAAGAAACCTTTGAAACAGAGAGAGATTTCACACTTTTTTGACCAAGTCGTATGCACCCACTGGAATAAAGCCTCTGTGGTTGGCCAAAAACCATTGAATCTACATATTACTACCTCCTACTCTAGATTATCTATGTATGTAATCACATCTTCCTCCACTATCTCCATTGTTGGAACCACCTCTGCCTGTTCCACTATGTAGGCACTGGCTTGAGGACTGGGTTTTTGATGTGATTTTATCAGCTTCTTCCAGGCATTATTCTAGAAATGACCCTCTGGTCTGGAAGAAATTATAGCATCCTTGTAAGAGAACCATGGTGCCTTCCCATTGCCAATCGCCCCACCTCTCAGCCTCATGGTTAAGGATACAAAGGAATCCTTAGTTATTTCATAAGCAGATAATTTTTTTTGCATTTTCTAGATTTTTAGCTTTGTAGATAAGGCATTGAAGAGATGTTGGGATCCCAAAGGTTTTCTAAATCTATTGTTTTAGTTCATTACATATTCTGATGAATTCACTGCACAACAAAGTATATTACCTTATATGGTTCTAATTTGAATCTAGAAAATAGTTGGTGTCCCCTATTTGTAGACAGATCCTTGCAGCTTCATTTTGTCAAACACTTGGTCATCATTTATATTGTAGTGGCAATGGACATATTTTCCATCCGATCCAAGTGATGTATATAAATTCTTCCATGTATACCCTAGCTTGTGTGGCTGTGATGGTTCAACATTGCAAACTTTAAGTTTTACCCAAAGCCCTAAAAACTGCATTGTCCCCTACAACAGATCTATGGACATCCATCCGCTAGGGTTTTTACAGTGTTGTATAGCTTCCATCTTCCCTGACTATGCCCAGGGTGGGTTCGCCTCTTGCCTATAGACCATTGCATCCTGCCATACTTGGAGTCAGTCAATGCAACCGAGATGTAAGAACCTGCATGTTCTTTTGGCATTCAAACCATAGCTCTATGTTTTAAATCCATCTTCATCAATATATATATATATATATATATATATATATATATATATATATAGATTTTATAAATATATTACATTCAAAATATAAAAAATATTATAATTGGAAATAAAATAACATATTTTAAAATATAAATATAAATTCTAAAATAAAATATTATAAATCCAAAAAATTGTTTTATAAAAATATTACATGCATAATATACACAATATTACAATTTGAAAGAAAATAACATATTTTTAAATATAAATAAGCATTTTAAAATAAAATATAACAATTCTAAAAGTAGGTGTACAACAATTTTTTCTAATTCCATATATCCTCAAGAAGCAAGAACTATAAGGCTTTACTCTGACGTATTTCTTTAAATTGAATCTTTATTTGCGCAGTTACAAAAGATTGTAAAGAAAGATGTGATACTAGGTGCTCAACTTCAACATATTAAACTCCAAATGATACAATTACATAAAGACAAGATGCCAATGAAGTCTAATAGGCTTCTTGCTTCATAAGATGGTATATACTTGATTTTTTTATTGTTTGTTACCTACTTGGTTTAGTGTTTTACTATTCCATGAAGGCCCATTTGTTTGTAAGCTTCAACTATCATTGTTAGTGTCATTCGACAGACTGCCCAGTTGTTTCTTTATGTGGTGAAGTTTGTCTAGTTGTTTTCTTTTGGTAATTTTTGACTGCTAATTCTTTGTAATCTGCATATTATCAATACAAAAAAAAATTCTAAAAAAAATTATGATATATATTTAGAAACATGATAGGTAAGTTAACGTTATGGAAGATAATATAATGTTGACAATGAGAAAATAAACAATTTATTATGCATAATGCAATAATATGTATTCAAAACACAAATTATATAAAAACTACAATTACAAGCTATCATCATCTAATGCTCATCACTATCATCATATATGAGATCATTGTTTGTACTATTTGTATTGTACTCTACTCTATGCAATGACATGTTGCCATAGCCATAGTTGGGATCATCATCATAATCACCCTCTTCAAAACCAAGACCATCAACTATAATTAATGATCTATTCACCTACAATGACATTATTTAATAATTATTAAAATATTCCTAATTAAATTTATGTTAAATAACTAATTTTAATTATTACTATATAGAAAATAATGTGCTAAACCCCATAGAATGTGCCCATTCGTTGAATGCATCAATGTTTCATCAATGGGATTTATGTTACTCCCACACTTGTTTAGTTCCCTTAAAGTTGTACAAATTGTCCTGTAATAAAATTAAAATATGAAATATATTGAAGTATGAATTATAAGTAGCAAGTTAAATTATTTAAATAAATTTATAGAGTTGAAAACAACCTATTTTACACTCACTTTCCCCAAATGATGAATTATAAACTTTCTCTAGCTCATTCTGACTTGGTGGGATTAAACATGGATACTTCCGAACCCTGTATTAATATAAAAATATAAAAAACTTTTGATTAATGAATATAAAGAAATAACAAAAAAATTTATGCTATGGTTTTGTTTTTAAAATTACCAAAACCTTTATCTATATTCCACTTGTGCCACTATTGACATAATTTGTGTCACAACTACATTCATGCTTGGAACTTGATGAGACACTCTCTACTCATACATATTATCCTCGTAGCTGTCTTACACATTAAATATTTTAGAAATTAATATAAAAATATAAAAATAATATAAAAATTGAATTAATTATTATGTTGTACCCATATATGTTGCATCATCCTCCTAAGCACCCATGCCACAAATGTTTCAATAATATTCACGATATACCGGGGCAACCAAACTCTTTTTGAATAGAAGTAATAAACTATTTTTTATGCCAAATCGATTGATTATTAAATAAACCAAATTCACTACTTAGGGGAATAGTGGAATAGTGGGATGGGGAATGTATTATGTAGGATGTCATTAGGAAAGATGTAGTAAAAAAATAAGGTAAATTCTTATTTCTTTTGCTCAAAATTTTCTTAAGCTTATAATGTGGTGGAAATAATTGTGTATATAATGATTTATCAACAAATGTTGTAAAATTTGGATATGCAGAGTTATTTTGGTGTATGATTGTACTACTTGTTTGTTGTGAACACAAAGAGACACAACAATACCCAAATTAATGGTTGGTGTGTAAATGTTGAATGACACATCGAGAGTGTCGCATTTACAAAGGAAAAAGTTGTTAAGTCAGTTATTAGAGTTAGCTCTTTGTGAGTTGTTTATCTTTCCACAACAATAATTTTGTGGACCAAAGGTTGCAACACATAAGATTTGAAGGATGAACCCATGATGGGTTATAGATGCAAATTAATAGTAGGTCATTCACATTAAGACACTAGTTAGCAATGCATTGGGGATGATCATGTGAACGTGAACAGAAGTATTATTTCTTTGTTGAGGCTTCCTATAAAATTTAGTGTGCGTATTACATCCTCCATCTTCGACAAAGTTATGTGGATGGAATTATAAGACAATTATTTTGAGGACACAACACATAATTAGTCTAGGGAAATTTTGATGTGATGAAATAATCAATACCATAAAAGACTCATCTCCAATAAGTTATAAGGTTATGTACATGAAACAATAAAAATAAAACTACATAATCTATATAGCTCTGTTCTAGTCATGACATAGCTATTTATTATAAAGATTTGTTAGAGAATAGATGCATTCTATGTGTGTTTGATTCCCCTAAGTACTTTACTTCACTTTGAAGTTTTTAATCATGTTACATCTATTACTTTAAGCTACAATCTCATAATACCTTCAATGGGATAGTTGCATGCCGATTGTTTTTAAATAAGTGTCATTCTAGAAATGAGCTTATTTTTTTAAAAATCATTATATATTTATTTATATATAAACATGGTCCTTTTATTGGGATATCTATTAATAAAAATATGTAGAGATAAAGTACATGATGGTTTGGTTATCAACGAATTAGTTAGAGTATATTCTCAAGTATACATAAAAAGAGTTGGAGAATGAAATGAAGTGTGATGGTGGGCTTAGGATTGGTAGAGGGGTAGAAGAAGCAAAGATTAATGGATTTGTAGTAGATGGCCCATTCCATGGTAAGTATTTCATGTAATCAGGAGGGAGGGATGCTTAAGGTGTAGGAAAAAGAAGGAAGAATGTAGCTTTTTCTTTGGACTTGGGTGCCGCCCATCTCTCATAGTTACTGAATGAGTTTAATGGCACACTATTGGAGGAGGTTTCAGTTGGAGATTTAATCTATGAGGAGTGTAAAAACCTCACAAACACTTTTCATAATTGTAGTGAGTTTTGTAGCCTCTAAATCACTGTGGAGAAGGGCATTTCCTCCCTGATCTTTATTCCTCGAAGTTCATTGGGTATCGGTTCTATGTCAAAGGTGGTTGTGATTACAAAATCCAATGGTAACATATTTACAATGAAGATTTCTTCATTTGAGCTTATGGTTGATTTAGAGATTCAGTTTGATGACCATATTTTTTTTGTAGGTGATGTACCCATGTTTTTTTTCTATGGATAAGCTAGAATAGATGATTTCAAATGCCTCTTTAAAATACATTAAGGGGGAGACTGGTAAAATACGCCTGGTCTACAAATGTGTGGGATCTAAACTTTCCATGTTGGAGAAAGGTTTATTTAGTTTGATTTTCATGACCATTGAAGATTGGGACTTTGTTTGGACTAGCGGCCCTTAGTTATTCAAAAAATGTGGAGTCTTCTTATGCCCTTGGTCTCCTTTCTTTGATCCCTCAATTGCCTAAGTGTTAGAAGCTCCAATGTGGCTTAGACTGTATAATTTGCCTCTTGTCATGAGAAATTCAGACCTCATCAAAGAATTGGTTGACAAGGTGGGCACTTTCTTTAAATTTGATAATGATTCACTAGCTTCTCATTATATATATATATATATATATATATATATATATATATATATATATATATATATATATATATATATATATATATATATATATATATATATATATTTGAGGGTTTACGTTTTGATGGATTTATCAAAGTAAATATTTCATTTTATTAAAATTGTGTCTTTTCTTGGATCATGGACTCAATTTCTAAACTTTGAAGGACTTCCTTTTAGATGCTATCAATTGGGGCATTTCATGGTTGCTTGTCCCTCAAAGTCTTTTGGAAACTAGAAATCCTATCCCACTCAGAGGTGGAGATAAAAGCAGCATTGTTTTGATGCGAATTTTGTGCTATAATCATGGGCAGTTTTTTGAGAGCTCTTCTCATCCATAGGTTTTGTGATTTGATGAGGTTCATTTCCATGGTGTTTCTTTGCCCCCTTGGGATTTGACCTCAACTAGGTTTAGTAGTTGTAGGGCAGATTTGAATATTTTGGAAGCATTGCAAACAACTTTTCTAGTAGTTGTAGGTAGTCCAAAGGACGCTGTAGGTTTAGAGGCCCTGAACTTAGACTTTTCCCATAATTATGATCAAGGAGATGTCCAGATGGAGGAAGAAGATTCCTTGGTGTTGACTACAATATGCACCATCTCTCAAATGGAGATCAAGAAGATGAAACCAAAATGTGGCTCCACTTGAGTAAACAAGAAAGAAATATCAAAGCAGAAAGATTTCTCTAGGATGCCTTAAACTCAATAGATGCGGGTTTTTAATGGATTATGGAGGCTATTTTTTCTTGCAAATGAAGAAGGATGCTTGTCTCTCCCAGTTAACTTTCCTCGCTTCTTGAGGTGTGGTCATTTGGGTTTTGTTTTTAATTGTAAATTGTGATCTCATGTTCCCTCAACTTATTAGTTCTCAGCATCTCCTTTTGGTTTTCTAAGTTTTATTTTCTGAATATTGTTTTGTAGTTTTTTGGGTGAGGGCCCCTATATATTCTCACTTTTTTCATGGATAAAAAAATATGGTTTTTTTATATATAATGCCTTATAAGTAATTCTTGTCTCATTATATTTGTATTAGACCGCTGAAAGTTTTCATGAAGGCAATCAACCACTTTGAGCTTTTCACTCTCTAACCTTTTTTCTATTAGCAAAGTTTTTGGTGCATGTAATGCCTTTTAAGTCACCATTATTGCACAATTATTATTTTTGGATTGGTAATCGCTTTTGGTCAGAGTTATGAATCGGTCTAGGACATCACGAAGGCCCATATCCCTAAGTGATTAACCATTAACGGTCACAATAAACTTTGAGAATAGAACCAACAACCACAACTAGCCTCGAGAATACCACCAATGACCACAAGCAACCTTACATGCCTAACGAGAATTGACCCTGAGTTAGACTTGAAACAACCAAACTACTTTACTCACCCACATCTCATCACCATTATCACATAATTCTTATCAATACCTAATTAATTTAATAAAAAACCAATCATATATTTCTATAAAAAATTTGAAAACTTTTATAAACAATTTTAATTAAAAAAATCTTTTAGGTGAAAACTCTATAAAATTCATAATAAATCTACAAAATAAGATATAATTCTTTAATAACATAACAATTAAAAATAAATAAATTAAAAAAAAAAATTCCTCCTAAACATCTTTTTATAAAACCTTTGAAAAGAAAACCATATAAAATTGGACCTATTAATTTTTATGTTCAAGAAAATAAATCATTTATCGACTAGACGAGGAAAATAGATTGGTACTAATCACCATGAGGCATCTAATTATTTCAAAAAAGATTAAAGTGTTGTTAGATATGTCTTGTAGCATCACTTAAAAAAATTTAAATAAATAACGAATTTGATACCCTAGAAAAAGATGGTTTAATTTAAACATTAATCACGTGGGCGGACTATTTATTCTGAAACCCTTCTAAAACATTTTAGAAAATTTCTACTTTTGGCATAGAATAATTTGTAAGGAATTGCTTTGTTTGGGATACACTGAAAATTATTATTCTTTTTGGCCACATATATAATGCCCCAATTCATTGCATTATCACTCTAAACACGTTTTTTATTTTTATTGGTTTATTTTTGTCCACCAAATTTTATCATCTTTTTAATGTGGAAGAATGTTTTTTTCTTCATACGAACATTCATTATTATAAGTGAAAATAAGGGATAATTTTTTTTAATATTTTAAAGGTGGTCTCATATATTATAAACGATTATAAATAAAGGATAATTTCATTAGATACAAAAATAAATAATTAATATAATATTATATAGATTAAAAGTTTGCATGATTGAAATCATATAAATATATTTATCAATATAAAGAAATTTTTTTCCACTTATACAATACCATTTTTTAAATAAATAATTAATTTATTAAAAATATAAAACAATTAACAGTAGATGGCCATAACTAAATAGTTTTGAACTAAACATCTGTAATTTTAATAATAATATAAAATATTTTATGTAGAACATTATACATATTTATTCTATGTATATAACTCTAATATAACATATTCACTTGATTGTTAAAAAACATAATATATGCAATGACCTAACCATATGTTATATCAAAGAGATTCATTATTCATCCCTCTTGAATTCCATCAAAATAATTATATAGTAAAAATTTACTGCCATGTGAAGTCTGATTTCTCTTGTCTCATCCCCTTCTCAAACTCATTCATGTGAGATTCTTGTTCTTTATTTTCTTAAATTCTAAGAATATTTATTAATAGGCATAAACCATTATTTTGTGTTCTATTATTGAAAGTTCTTCATTGAACTGTAAATGTAGACATCTCAAAAATTTGGATATACTAAAAGATAAATTTTCCAATTCTAATTAGCTTGTGACCTTGCAAACTATTAGTGAATGTTCATATAGACCATCATTTATGTGCATCAAGTCCATCTTTCATTGATATTCTTGCATTATAACAAATATAATTTCTTTAATATCATTTTCCTTTTCTATTCTTTTGATAGTTATAGATTCAGGATCATCTTCTAGATTGTTTATTTCCAAATTATTTACATTCATTCCACTAGAATTTTTAGTATGAATATCCATATTTTTTTGTCTAGATGGATTGTTTATATTACTATATTTGACATACATAATGCTGCCAATTAAGTTTGGTTCGCATCACTAACATTTTTTGACCACAAAACTTAATGGTGACACAAATCTAGTTCTAAATCTCAACCCAAATAGTGTTGAATTTGCATTCAAGACTATTTTATATGCGGGACCTAGAGCAAGTATAATATAACTCTACTAGGAAGTAATTTTCAACCTTTGAAGTTATTTTTAAAAGAAGGAAGAGAAGAGAAAGAAGTGATAGAGAAGGGAGAAGAAATTTATCATTTTTCGGTGAAGAAGAAGATAAGTCTATTTAATTTTTTGTTTTTTGAGTAGCTAAATATTTTTATAGAGTACAATAGTTAGTTAATCTTGCATTTTTTAATTAATATTTTGTTAATAAATTAAATATTTTAAAAATGTTACAACACACATATATAATATTAATTAGTTTCATTGTGTGTGTGTGTGTGTGTGTGTGTGTGTGTGTGTGTGTGTGTGTGTTTGTATTTTACATATGTCAGGGTGAGTGCACAAAGATGGGAGGCCAAAAAGATGACAAATTACGTGATAAAATAGAGATTTCACTTAATGCGTACACGTAGTGAAAATTCATTATTAAACATAGATTATGTTGTCATTTTTACTTTTCTAAAAAATGTTCTCTATTTTTAAATTCTCACACTAACATGAAGTGCAATTTGTACAACTGGTGGATTTAGATTTGTGTCCCAAATCAAAACTTTTATTGTTTTGGGAGGCAAAAATCTTGAGAAGCTGCATCAATTTTTTTGATGTAAGAGTGGCACAAAATGAAAGTAATTAAGCATTTTTAATTTGCCACACTTGTGTCACATTTATGCACCATCTTTGCACCACTTTTGTGTTGTGAAAAACAATAAACAAATTAAAAAATAAATGTAATATAATTATTTGAAATTTAAAATAGTTATATTACATTAATTTTTTTATAAATATATATTTTATATTGTATAAATACACACACACACACACACACACACACACACACACACACACACACACACACACACACACACACACACACACACACACATATATACATATATATACATATACATATATATACATATACATATATATACATATATATATATATATACATATATATATATACATATATATATATACATATATATATATATATATATATATATATATATATATATATATATATATATATATATATATATATATATATATACATATACACACACACACACACACACACACACACACACACACATATATATATATACATACATATATACATACATATATACATTACATTCACAATATATAAAATATTACAATTTGTAATAAAATAATATATTTTAAAATATAAATATAAATTTTTAAATAAAATATTATAAATCCAAAAAATTGTTTTATAAAAATATTACTTCCATATTATACAAAATATTGCAATTTGAAAGAAAATAGCATATTTTTAAATATAAATAAACATTTTAAAATCAAATATAACAATTCCAAAAAAAATTATGATATATATTTAGAAACATGATAGGTAAGTTAGTGTCATGGAAGAGAATATAATGTTGAAAATGAGAAAATAAATAATCTATTATTTGTAATATAATAATATGTATTTAAAACACAAATTATATAAAAACTATAATTATGAGTTATCATCATCTAATGCTCATCACTATCATCATTATGAGCCCATTGTTTGTACTATTTGTATTGTACTCCATTCTATGCAATGACATATTGTCATAGTCGTAGTTGGGATCATCATTACAATCACCCTCTTCAAAACCAAGACCATCAACTATAATTAACGATCTATTCACCTACAATGACATTATTTAATAATTATTAAAATATTCTTAATTAAATTTATATTAAATAACTAATTTTAATTATAAATTTAATTATTACTATATAGAAAATAATGTGGTAAACCCCGTAGAATGTGCCCATTCGTTGAATGCATTAGTGTTTCATCCATGGGTTTTATGTTACTCCAACACTTGCTTAGTGCCCTTAAAGTTGTACAAATTATTTTACAATAAAATTAAAATGCTAAATATATTGAAATATAAATTACAAGTTGCAAGCTAAATTATTTAAATAAATTTATGGAGTTGAAAACTTATTTTACACTCATTTATCCTAAATGATGAATCATAAACTTTCCCTCACTCATTATGAATTAGTGGGCTTAAATGTGGATACTTCAAACCCCTGTAGTAATATAAAAATATAAAAAGCCTTTTTTAATTAATGAATATAAAGAAATAACAAAAAATTATATGTTATGGTTTTGTTTTTAAAATTACTAGAACCTTGATCTATATTCCACTTGCACCATTATTGACATAATTTGTGTCACAACTACATTCATGCTTGGAGCTTGATGAACCACTCTCTCCTCATACATATTATCTTTGTAGTTGTCTTGCATATTAAATATTTCAAAAATCAATACATAAAGTTAAAAATAATATGAAAATCGAATTAATTATTATATTGTACCCATATATGTTGCGTTATCGTCCTAAGCACCTATGCCATGAATGTTTCAATAATATTCACAATATAACAGGGGTGACCAAACTCTTTTTGAATAGAAGTAACTATTTTTTATGCCAAATTGATTGATTATTAAATTCTAGGCTACAAGTTTCTTTAAACAATTTTTTGACTTAAAAAAAAATCTTTTTTGAAGTACATGAAACAAAATAATGAAATCAAAGTAATTTATTTTTTTCAAAATTTTGAAAACATAAAATAAATTAAGCAATTAAAGTAATTAAACAAATTATAAAATAAATAAAACTAATACTTGCCTTGAGCATCTTATAATATTTTCATTTGACAATTTACATATAATTTCATCTTCAGAGTGCTCAACACTCGATCTATGTAATCATTTAATCTCAAATGTGATGGTCAATCCTCATTAGGATTAGGTGGGTAATATCTATTCCCCCTCAACATTATATGAAACACCTCTTAAAGGCTAATGGGAATGGTTTCATATCATTTCAATTTAGGAGCACGAAATTGATGAGGATATGAAAAAGGTAAGGAAGACGAGGATATGAATTTATACGATAAGGTTAAAAATCCATAAATTAAAAAAATTGATAA
The DNA here is from genome assembly GCA_037957365.1 of Torreya grandis. Lineage (NCBI taxonomy): Eukaryota > Viridiplantae > Streptophyta > Pinopsida > Cupressales > Taxaceae > Torreya > Torreya grandis. Next base: position 1,935,458 of record JARHVA010001927.1, on the reverse strand, counting down.
ATTAAAAAATAAATTTAAGAACTTGACTAAAAATATGATAAAATAGAATATTTTTTTACCTTTTTGGCTCCTTTGAAGCAAGAGAGATATAACAAGGCATATCTAAGATATCCCCATCCATAGATTGTAGAAGCATCTCAAGGATGCGGTACACGTGAATCTCAATGTACATATGATAATTGTGACATGTGATAGGTGTGGTAATAAGGGGTATGATATTCCTCATCTATATCTCATTCAACAACTTCATGAACACTGGTTGCACCACACATCACTGTATGTAATGTTATTTAAAAAAAAAATAGCTATGGTCATGGACTTGCTTATTTTTACATCCTTAATATTATTATTTTTAATTTTTAAATTAAATATATTTAATAAATAATGGCACTTTAATAAGGGAAATTCAATAAGTAATAAAATAAATTATATTTCTAATTTTTTAACTTTATTTTGGAATTTTCATTTTCAAAATTTGCTAGGATTTTGATCTAGGTTTTTTGCTATAATTTTTTTGTATGAATTTTGGTAGAGATGTTCCTAGGGTTTATTACTATTATTTTTGATAGGGTTTTAGGGTTTTTTCTTGCTATTTTTATTAAGTTTTTTTTAGGATTTTTACTGTTGGACATAGTCATTGATGTATGAAGGATTGTCATTGATGTCAAATGTTATTATGTATTAATGACTAAGGTTTTGAGATGAACAAACTTGTTATAGAGCTCCATAGAGTTGTGTGTGTAATTTGAATAACTATCATTTTAAAGTATCTCTTTATGGTCTAAGTTCTAAGTCATAATGATACGTAGAGTAAATGTTACAAATGCATAAGGTTGTGTGTGCAAATGTTTCCATACTTAGACAATTTTGGACCTTTGTATTTGCCTAGGGAATTCTTTCAAAGAAAGTGACTCAGGCAATTCCTTGGGAAAATGGTTTAGACTTTGTCAAACAAATTATCCATAATAAAGTTTTCAAAGGAAATGAATGCAAGTTGGAATTCTTTTAGAGAAAGTCGTTTCGCAATTTCTTTCAGGAAAATTGGCTAAGTCTTTGTTTAAAAAAAGCTAAAGGGTAAGTGGAGTGTTCAAAAGTTAAGAAGGGATCCTTGCAAAAATCCTGAAGGGTACTTTGCAAAAAGTTTGAAGGGCAAGTGGACCGTTCAAAAGTTTCGAAGGGATCATTGTAAAAATGCTAAAGGGTAAGTGGACTGTTCAAAAATTCTGAAGGGATCATTGTAAAAATGCCAAAGTGTAAGTGGACCATTCAAAGCTTCTGAAGGGATATTTTCAAAAATCCAAAGGGTAATTTGCCAAAGTTTTGAAGGGCATGTGACCCAAACAAAGTTTTTGAAAGGACATTTTGAGAAGACCTCAAAGGTACATTGCAAAATACCAAAAGAAAAAGACACTTGGTATTTTGTTGGGGAAATTATCCTGAAGCCCCTTAGATGAAAAGGACCCAAAAATCTTGAAAGATACTTTACTAAGGCTTTGAAGGGAATGTGACCCAAACAAAAGTTTAGAATAAGTCACTTGGAGAAGTTTTGAAGGACACTTTTGAGAGAAGGGCATAGATGAATTCTTTTAAAGAATTTGTCTGGGGCAAGTGGATAATTACAAAATTCTTGAAGGATACTTTTAGATGGAATGGTCTCTTACAAAGTTTCCAAAGGATATTTCGGAAGAAGAATTGGTCACTTACATCATTATCGAAGGATAAGTGTGGAGTCTTGTAGGGTATTTTTAGAATGTCGAAGGGTCAAGGTGTGTTAAAGATTGAGCAATTTTGAAGAGATCAAAGGAGCAAAAGCAATACATGAATGCCAAAGAAAATAAGATGAAGTCAACATGTCGAAGTTTAATGACCAAACCAATATAAAGATCATGCATCTTCAAGATATTGAATGACACATGGAGCTCAGATGGAAAGATTGACAGACATGTTTCAAAGTTTGAACGAAAAAAAAATGAAGAACCGTTGAAGTGAGTTAGTTACAAGAATATGGTGAGACGATTGAAGGATATAAATAACAACGATGGAACTAAAATGAGTATTATAATTTTGTGAGTGTGGAAATTGATGTAACAAGGGTAGAATTTGAAGAGGTTCAGAGAATGGAAGTCAAATAGTCATTTGCTTGGAATGAGAAGAGATAAGAAACGAATGCAAAATGTATAAAGGAAAGAGACTCATCTAATTTTTAATTGATGCAATATTCCAAAGTGACGAAGAGTAGGGAAGAAAAACTGTCATCTTTTCATTTTTGGAATGAGAGGAATCGAGCCATAGATGCATAAATATGAGACTCATCTGAGCAGAGAGGAATAATGGTTGAATTTGAGAATACATGAGCGTCAAATAGATAAATTTAGACACAGAAAAAGGGTGCAGAGTGAAGATCACACAAAAGTGTGTTGAATGAGAAATGAGTAGTTGCAGATTAGACATGCAACAACGAATAGAGACTTGGATTCTTTTGTGAATTTGATTCATGAATTTGAAGTGTAAATGTCTGATCGGTTGGTGCCATCAAATTAAGCTAGGTTGGTGCTCAGTATAGGGAGTGGGTGCTTCCTTAGAGTTGGCTCTCTTAAAATAGGGGATTGGTGTCTCCTTGGGATAGGTGTCCTTAAATGTAACCAATGAGGTTCAGTCAGTGGGACAAAATTTGTGACGCTGGATTAGAACATTAGCTTCTAGCAACATTCTCACAGTGGTTTTTCCCTTTGGGTTTCCACATATAAATCTGATGTTGTGTGTTGTGATTTTATGCATGTGATATCTTTCATTTATTTGTTTAAGATTGCATATGTTTAAAATTCATCTTGCAAGTTGTAATTAATTCATTTTTGAGATTTACTGATTCACCTCCCCTCTTAGTAGATAGGTGTTTTTAACATCTACATCTTTATTTTTGTTAGGGCTTTCCTAGAGTTTGAGTTTGTTATTTTTAGTTAGATTTTTTGAGTAGGATTTTTGTGTACTATTTTTAGTATGGTTTTCCTAGGGTTTGTTTTTTTTTTTTTAATGAAAAGAATATTTTTGCTATCAAGAAAATTATGTTTCTTTGTTCTTATATCCATTACCATAAACCCTTCTTCCTATTCTTATTATGGCAAGTTGATTTTTTCAACTAAACATGGTTTTTATATCCATACCCTTATTTTTAAAAACCTTCCATCTTCTTTTTCAAATGAATTCTTCTCTTTCTCTCTTATTGATTTACCTCCTCTATAGTTGACACTGACATTGGATCCTTTTCTTTTTTTTATTCCATATTTTTCCATTCACACTTATTAATTTTTTCTGTTATGTTATCACTTTCATTACCTCTCTATCCAAAAAAACAAATTTAATTAAATTGGAGGAGGGAGGATGGGCCTTCCCCTTCTTTATTTTAATTTTAGGATGCATGGTGACTCAATTTCAGAAATAATTTTTTTACTTCCCCATACAAAATGAATGAAATGAAATTGGAGAAGGTGAATGTGCCCTTCCCCTTTCTATTTAAAATTTAAAGTGTAGTGTGATGCAAATACGACATACTTAATAACAGATTTATGTCACGTCCAATATATTTTTAATAATAATATAATGTTAAACACCAACTTACATTTTAAAAATAATTATCCCTTATCCTTTTCATGGTAAGTTTGTAAAATATATACTATTATACTACCAGACAATTATACTAATGCCTGAAATGATAATATTTTTAAATTTCATTTATATGGGATTAAATGTATATCTTATTTAGTTCTCAAGGTCACTTGTCTAGGCCATTTCTCACTCCCAAAAATCTTAAGTGATTGTTTAAATAATAATATGGATTTTTAAAAGTCTTACCAAACATGTCATTCCCTTAATTTTTTTGTTCATTAAAATAATTAAAGTTGTTATTTTAATTTCAATTAAACTAAATTAATACTAGGATGGATGATATAGAAAACTTTTCTTTATTCAAAAGTATTAGTAAAGAATAGGTATTTCAAAATATCTTTGAAGTTTAAAATTTGATTAAAATTAAACTATTAAATTCTTTGCTTCCAATATTTGAGTTTCTACATTACCCATTAAAAAAATTCAATTTGATGTTAATTTTCACTATTAATTTATATTTAATTTAAAAAATGTATTTTCAAATTTAAAAATAAAATGAATATATATTAATATATACAATATTTTTATAAAATTATAAGTATAAATATTTTTCATTCAAATATTTCATACAAAAAAATATTGAGGGTATTGATCCAACTATGGTGGAGGTGATTTTCTTCCTTATCATTCTTATTGCATGAACTCATCCCATGCATAATGTAAGGGAAAAATGAATAATATGGGCTAAGATATGAAGAGACAATGTATGTGATGTTGAATAGAGGCCCTATAAATAAATGTTTGGGAGGAGTGTAAGTGGACAATTGAACAAGTTCATCTCTTATTCCAGTGGATCTTCCATTAGGTTGTGTGTATCTAGGAAGATGTGATGATGGTGTTAGTGTTGAAATATAAGTCTCCTTGGAATCCTCATCATAATGAAATAGGATTGATGATGTGCCATGACATAAAATATTCTTCAATTTTTTTAAAAGTTACATCATGTTTATCAAATTTATTTAAAATTAATTGTTAAATTATTTTTTAAATATTAAAATGTAATACACATACATATACATATATAAATACGTATACATATACATATACATATACATATACATATACATATACATATACATATACATATACATATACATATACATATACATATACATATACATATACATATACATATACATATACATATACATATATATATATATATATATATATATATATATATATATATATATATATATACATACATATACATATATACATACATACATACATATATACATACATCCATATATATAATTATATATGCAATAATAAATAAGCTACATTTCACATTACATTATAGACTATAACATGAAAAAGTAAATTTTAAATCCAACACTATAGAAAATTACACTATTTTCAAAATTATGGTAGCCTATATATATATATATATATATAAATTAATAATTATTGTCAACTATTTTTATTTCTTCTCATTTTTTTTGGAATTGATCTCCCTTTAAATTGATAGTCAATAAGAAGTTTTCACCAACACATATTGAAAATTACTTCTACTATAGAATATTGAGGAAACAATTGAGGCATTTCATTCTATTTTTCATTAATACATTCTATGCATTGACAATTGGGAGATGTTAAGCACAACACCCATGTGTACTATTGATTAAAACAACAATATGTTTAAATGTATAAAGACACTTATCAATGTATATATGATCATGCATCTTGTATGTTTCTTTTGGGGTTGTATGAATCCATTCTTCCATAGTATTTAAATTAGAACACATGCCATATATTGACATACTAAACTTGTATCTCACCATATAATTCTAATTCATAAAACTATACATTGGGCTATAAAAAATTAAAATCAATACACTTGATTCACATGGAGTTGTAGACCCAACATTAATTTTTGATAGTGTGAAGAATACTATCACAACCTCAAGAATCTTTTTTTTTTGAAGTTATGAACTAATTTTTATCAAGTGATTACTCACATGGAGAAAAATTGAATGTATCAATGTAAACAAACTTCTAGGTTTATTCACTTTGCCTATTTATATATTAGAGATTGAGCATAAATGTGTGTAGACCTCATAAAATCCAAGAGAGTTGGCAGAATATTAATTAGATTACACTTGAATATCACTTTCTTAACATAAACTTTATAATGAGTTGAGATAAGTCAATATATTAAAAATATGAAATGGAAATCATGTAACTCATAACATGTTACATGAAATATTTCATAATGAATTTGTAAATAAAGGCCATCATTCCGTCTTAGTACTGTTGAGATAAAGACCATCTCTAACTAGCACATATTTTTAGATCCTTATGATTCCCTTGCATTTTCCAACAAGATTTATGTTTACCCTACGTACGCTCCATAATTCCTTATGGATATTTGATTTAGGAAAGGAAAATGAATTATACTTATGCCAATAATAATCTTTGCATTGGTGCCATGCTTACATAATATAATTCCTCTTTATTAATCAATTAAATTTATATAAATAAATATTTCTTCATAACCTAGTTTTGATTATTCCAAACTATCAAGTAATCTACTTATCCACAAGTAAATTAATAACATAAATTTATCTTTTTGTAAACAACTTGAATATGAATTAAAATTACTCTAAACTATCATTATATTACAATCCAACAAGGTTCTTTAAGATTCAAGAGCATATTAATTACATGATAATCATATAGCTAATAATTTATGAATTTATATTTTATATTCCTCCAAACAAAAAGTTGAATTATAAAATCCATTAACCACCATACATCTCAAGGTCTTTCATATATTTTGACTTCCATAACAAAATGACTTTAAGTACCATATTTGACCTTAAAGACTATCAAGGCATAGTTTTACCTTGCAGTGAGACCATATAGATTCCAACTAATTTACTCCTACTATTTTAAATATAGAAATAATCCTTCTATTGTGTTCTTTTAGTATTGAAGATAAATAATTTATTAAAATTTATAAATTATAACCTTTTATGCCAAAACAAATTAAAGTTCATTAACCATCTAGTTAAAACTAAAGGCAACCAATACCATGAGTATACCTTCAAGATATAATAAATTTAATATTTATCTTTATGCATTTTTCTAAAACATTACCTTAATATACCACTACATTAGTGCATAGATAATTTAGTGTAATAATAATCTTGGTCATGGATCAAATAAAAAGTTTCCACTTTTACCATATCACCAACCAGGTAAATAGAATCTCTTCATGATTTAATATGAGTTCGTACGAATTAAATAATGTGAAAATTACCAAAATAAACATAATATTAAACATAGTTATTAAACAAAGTTTGAGTTTTCACCTAACCATTTATTATATGATTAATATGTTTCCATTTAAACATATGTGCAAAAATAAACTAAATCCCCACATGATCAAACCATTACAATAGTATTTATAATGATAAGTTTCCACTATTATTTAGCAAACCTGAACTAAAAAAAACTTAGGAAATGTGTAAAAGGCACGTTGTCTATCTTTTAATGAAGATTTGTAGACTTCCAATCAATACTCAATAAGTAAATAAAATAAAACACCTTTAGAGTAAAAAAAGATGTAAAATCAGTTGTAAGCATTAATGTAATGTTGAGACAACTTATCTAACTTTTATTCAAGAGTCAAATCAAATGACAAGTATTACTAAGAGATTAAATCCCATAAGAACGTAAAAATTTAAACACAACTAGAAAATACTACCTTTTTTCAAATACATCCAAATTACTTAAATGAACCTTTTCAATTCATCTATAGTCCTATGACACCTCTGAGTTACTCTAATGCAACAAATGTATTTTATTACACATGTCTATAACCCTATTTAATATGCATTATATCAATTCATTTATAAAGGCAAAATTACAAACTAATAAATTATTCTTCACTATAAAAGAAACAATTACTACTTAAATTTGATGGCTTATTCCAAGTAACATGATACTATTCAAAATTATGATATAGAGATCATAGCTGAGACATGTTTCATATCAACATCCTAAAAAACTAATATTATGGAACAAGCCATACTATAAGTTGTAAGATTACTCAATAATCATACCCATATTTAAAATAAAAAACCAATTCCAAAATCATTTACAATAAAAGACTCATAATTTAAGTTATTTAATAATTATTTATTTAAGACTGAACTTCCTTTATCAATAATTTAATACCAATAAAGGATATTAACCACATTGAAATCAATAGGCCACACTCAAACCAAATATCCACAATATACCAACATCTAGCTATATCATTTCAAGTTATTATTATCAATATTAAAAAAAATTCAAAGGCCATAACTATACATCAAACAAGTTAAAAAATTCATAATCAAGCTAAATAATATTATGAATGAACATTCTAAATTTGTAATGACTAGTGGGTTAAATGATTTTAACCATCATGCTTACAAAACAAACTCTATGAACAATACTCAGACTAATTATCATGACAAAACATTTTCTTAAAGGAAAGAACATGACTAACCAAAACCATATCCAAAATCCACTCATAATGTTAATAATATAAGTATTAAACACATACACAAAATTCTAAAATCTCATATATATTTTAAAAGAGTGAATCCAATAAATTTTAAGCTAACCAATACATCGAATCACCAACACTAGGTTTTACTTAGTCTCTTTTAACTCAAGATTAAAGAAATATTGAGGTCATGATCCATAGTTTACATGGTTATAGTTGAATAACATAACAAAATATAACCTAATGTAAATTTTCAATCAAGAGCTTGATGCCTCATATGCTCATTGGCATCTTCTTCCTAACCAAAATGTAACTGAATCCAATGCTTCACAAGTTACTCATTCCTTCAAACACATCAATGCAAACTGGGATTATAATGTACAATCATTGATGAGAGATAAAAATGATTAAAATGAGACCAAACATTGGTGGCCCTTATCACCCCATCTATTACTCATGAGATTGTAAGATTTATGCAAATAAGAGGACAAAAGTATAAATAAATAAAAGTGGAAGGCCAAGCGCTAAGAGCCAAGATACGAGAGCCAGAACCAGAACTGAGATATGAGAGTCAGAGCTAGATGTTCCAATCATATGCTGAGTGTCTGGATTTGAGGTCATTTGATGCCTCAAAGTGAATCTTTATAGATTGTGTAATGGCCAATATAGAGATCAGTCTTCATATATCCTAAGTTTTGAAGGACTTAGAGAGCTTTTTAGACTTCGGTGTAAACTAGGAAAATGTCCTATACTTTGAGATGATTTCAATATTATGTTGAAATCATTGTGATGATTTTTTTAAGACCATTTTTAAAGTTCATTTTTGAGACCTTTGGCAGAAATTCACAGGATTGCGAGATTGCATTCACGCGATAGTAAGGTGGAAGGTATGTTGGTGGGTTTATTGGGACATTTTAAAGCTCTATTTTTTGAGTTGTGTGCAATCTTAGAATATCCATTTGAAAATCATGAAGGTTGGCTATGTACTCACTTTTCAAAGAAATAGATCAGTTCATACTATAAACAAACCCAGAGATGTAAGCATTATCGAACTCTATTATCAAGTGCTTGTCATGAGTTGATTTTATTTATGCATTATTTTTTTGAATTTTTGATTAATTTTGTTTATTAATCATAATTGAATGCATAATTAGTAAAATATGACATATTAATGGAAAATTAAGCACTTTGGGGTTTGAGATAAATATGAATTAAAAGGTCAAATTCACTTTTATTTCCTTAAATGTTTCAAGAAATTATGTGATTTGACTAAAGGATCCAAGGTAAATATTTTTGCATGGAAATAAGTCCCAGTTTATGGATCAAAGAGCCTCTTATTAATTTTTACAAAGTAATCAAAACTCAATAAATTTTCATGTGCCTTGACTTAATCCAGGTCTCATTAACATGCTAAACATATGTTTTAAATCATTTACCTTAATTTTAAATCAAGGTATTAATCAAATTATTAATAATCATTTACCTTGACTTAGACCCAAGTCTAAGGTCAAGATTTTAATTATTCATCAAGGTTTTTAGACAACCTTATTAATCATTGACCCAAGCATTAGACAAGGCTTTACCAAGATAAAATATAATTGAAAATTCCATTTAAACACACCAAGGCCTATGTCAAGGATGCCAAGGTCAAATATAACTTGGGATATTTTATGCTAAACAAAGATAGGATAAAAGACTCTAGTTCTTGTGACCTTTGTGCTGTAAACAAGAATATTGATGATATTAAACATTATGAAAAATAAGCAACATGCATGATTGGCTCTATTTTAACTATGGCCACTCATAATTGAGTACAATAGTTTACACACAATATGGGGTATCTAAAATACATACAATACAAATAAATAAATGGTGGAACCTTATAGATCTTACCCACATCTTATTATTTTATACCTTTGTAATGTTGTTTTATGCCAATTTTTAAAATTATTCAATCCTTAATCTTGGCTCATCCTTTGAATGTGCCTGTAACCGTTAAAATGACATAAATTGTACATATATAGAAGATATAATAATCAAAATCAAAACATATGTATAATCACCATATAAATATCAACTATGAAACTCAACTACATAGTAGATAAATCCTATTATTATTTTATAATAAAAGCGTTGCAAGTGTTTCATTAGATTACAAGGCACGATATGAAAAACAAAAACCATACATTAGGGTTAGTTGAAGACCATATCATACAAATATGTCTCCAAGAGGTAAATACCTAATAAGGTGTTGCGAGTGATTTATCAGTCGACCAGGCCATATAATCTCCCTAATTGGAATAATTATATTTATATTTCATCAAGACCTCATTAAGAAGTTGTAAATAATATTTGGGTTCTTCCTCTTAACTTCTAATCTTAACCTTCCCCTTATATTCAATAAATTTAATCAATTTTTTTGACATCCTACTCCATCCACCAATATAATTGCATTGGACCTCTTCCTTATTAATACATTTTCCCTTATCATATTTTTTCATTACCATAATGTCCTCATTCAGATGTATCAAGTGATAGTGGTGAAGAACAAAAAATAAAATTTTGGAGCTTAAGATATCTATAACAAAATAATGTAATTTAAGATGATAATAATAATAATAATAAATTATAAATTAAAATAAAAATTAAGATAAAAATAGTAAAATCATCAAATAAAAAATGTATAATTACAATAATTTATGTAATTTCATTATTTTAAATAAAAATACATGGTAAAAAATGTACATTTCTTTAATCTTAACTTGCTTTCCCTAAGTTTCACTAATTTTTGTAATTTCTCTTAATTCCTCAATTTCTATAATTTTTACTAATTTCACTATTTTCATCAAATTTTATACTAATTTTAGTCTAAAATTCACAATTTTACCATGTTTTCCCATATTTTACTATATATTCCCTAATTTTATCAAATTTTCATCAACTTCCTAATTTTCATTAATTTCTCTATTTTCCTTTTTTCCAATTTTGACATATTTACCTCAATCTAATTTATATAATTTTACCCAAATTTCTCCAAGTTTCACTAATTTCCTCATCATGCCACCAATTTCCCTAAATTTCATAATTTTACTAATACCCACTTAGATGTTTGTTAATAAATTAGAAGTTTGTGTGCTAAGTGGGTACCCTTTCCTTGTGACCATTTCTAAAAATACATGAGAAAATAAATGTCATTAGGTTAATGACTACTCATGTAGGTCATCTTGATATAAATTAAATACACATGAGTAAGAATCCCACATAAATCATAACATGACTAAAATTCTCATGAAACCCTTCAACTACCTAATACAAATATCTAATTTATTAACAATTATTAAAAACACTCATATATTATAAGACTAACTAAATAATTAATATTTAAATAGAAAAAATAAAATAAAATAATAAACATAGCTTCTTTTCCACCAAAAACAACAATCCACCAGTTCTTTTCCTTCTCACTATTATCTCTTCTTCTCTATAGAATTAAAATTGACACTAATAAAGAGACATATAAGTGCTTTCCATAAAATCCCATATAAAAAAGGTTACAAAAACTTGGTGCAAATTGTGTCAAATTTTTCCTCAAATTTACATTAAAAATTTATCATCAAAAGAAAAAATTAAACTCACAGCGACACAAAACCAACCCAATGGATAATTGAATGTTTACACGCCATGTAGTAATGTCTGCACTATTCTTTTACCTTTATCAACCATTTGAGGCTTCCACCATTAATTATCAATCTATTATTAATCATTTGAGGCTTCCATCATAGATTTTTAATCTATAATTAATCATTTTAGGTTCCCATCACCAATTTTCAAGTCTTTGAAGATGTCAGTGGTCCCATCTATGTTTGTTTTGATGAAATTCTAAATTATTTGAGGGTTATATTATCAAATTGTCTTAATTTTAAAGTTGTTTATCACCAATATAAGGTGACATAATCCAAAATTAAATGTCATGGGTGATGATTATCATCATAAAGATAAATATAAAACATGCAACATGCCCAAAAAATTAAAAGCAAATTGATAGAAGCAAAGGGAATGAATTTGTATACCTCAATCGCCATAAACTCAAAATTATCAAGTACAAAGTACTTATACTATCTCAAATGATGTTATTGTTTAAATACAAGTAGCATCACCGATTATAGTAGTGAATTATGGAATAGAGAATGGTATAATAGTGAACAATGAAATATATAAAGATGAAATAATGAATGATAGTATAGAGAATAAAGATGGAACACCGAGTTCTATTTTTCATATTTTTAAACCATTAATGTTAGTTAAATTTTTAATTTAAATGAAAATTATTCAAGTTCAAAAAATAATGCAAACTATTCAAGTCCTATTTTTCATGTACCACCATTTGATGAACTTAATAGTGACATTGCACCCTCTAATAGTGGTCTACCAAATGAACAAACAAAATCCCTCCTAGGATTTTATTTATGAATTTTAGATGTTTAATTAAAATTGATGATTTTTTTGGACCCAGTTGCACTACAACGAGACATGTTGATATAATATATGGTAAACACTTTTATGTTTTAGAATCACAAACTATAAGATGTCAACTACTTGTTCAAATGATGAAATTGCTTAAGTTTATACCAATTATGAACAGTCAAGGAATTAAAACATAAAAAAATGATAGCCAAAACAAAACCATTATCCAAAATATACACAATGCATAAAATGTTTTTGGTGTTACCTTACATACCAAAGAGAGTAATTCTACCTGACATGTAATCACAAAATCTATAGTAAGTAATCAAACTTCTACAAACTGGTTAGTTTGAAAAAGTATATCACTATATATAAATAGAAAAAAAACTAATGAAATCAATCATTATACATGAAAGGCTTGATTATTCTAATAAAAATTAATTATGGGAGTTCTCTGGTAGATGTACCTAAAAAAACAAGGTGTTAGTTGATGCTATAAAAGAATTGATTGATGTTTTTAGAGAGATAACAAAGCACAAGTATCACCTAATCAATAATATGTATTGAGAAGAAGAAAAAGTTTCTTAAAACCAAAAACTATATCCAAAACACTTTTTGGACATGACCCAAACTTAATTATACTTAAAATATTTATAAAATTTTATATAAATAAATACTAGTCATTTTTTTTTAAGATGGCCCAATATTTCTATTTCAAAATCAATTATGCATGCACTATTTGTTGTTATAGGATACATGTCAAATTATCTATGCATTATGAAGTTTTCTGCCATGTACATAATATTTAATACTAATGATTTTTATGAGAGTGTATGGTGGAAGTTCCACATAGATTAGCTATAAAATTTATTCCTAATTTATTTTATGAAATACCTAATGGGTATATTTTTTAAGGAAACCATGTTTAGATGGAGCATACAACACTTGTGGCATATTGACACACTTGAGTAAATATATCAATGATAATTGTATACATAAAAATTATAAAACAACTAATGTGATTTAGCAAATAAAATTTTGTGGCATACACGTTAGAATATGGAAAAGAGTAAAAAAGTGTAAGCTATTTCTTAAAGAAATACATGTTTCAAATTTCAAGATCAAATTTAGGAAGAAAATTATGTACGAGTATGAAAGTCATACACACATAGATAAATGGTTACATAAATAATTTAATATATGAAATAAATAATTTATTCATAGTACCATTATTTTAATTGTAGACTTTGCATATAATTACACACTAAATCCACAAAATGAGGTCCAGTCACAATATTAAAACTCAAAAAGGTTGTTATTTTTGTGCATATAATGTTCATGCATGCACGTAACAACATAGAGGAAAATATAAATATTTTGAGAGAGTAGAATTTATACATTAGAAATGATTATTTTCATTCTACAAAGTTTTTTCAAGGGTATTTGAAGATGTTCTATGCTAATTTGAGTGAGAGAACATTATTTTTGATCAAAATTATATAGGTTAGACAACTGTACATCATAACTTAACAACTCATGGATATTTTACTCATTGAACAAGATAAATGTGAAGAGTGGTGTACAATATATATGGAGTTTCATTGATACCCTTTATGGAAATGGGAGAACAACAATGTGAGATCATGTGTTAAAAGAGCCCTGGTAAGAGAGGAGTTTCAATTCAAAGATGGTGCTAAATTTATCGATACAACAACTATTATTGCATGGTGTAATGAATAAATGTGTCTAGGTGTACATAAAAACTATAATGTCTATAGATTTTTTTAGTTGATGGAGGAATCACACTTGGATATGTATGGACATTTTTGCATGATAACACGTTCGAGTGAGTTTCACTCATTTTGAAGCTTAAATATAGGTTCTTGGACAATTCATACTAGATGCATACCATGTTTTTATTTTTCATGTGTGGAATTTTTTTGGTACAAATGTGAGTTAAAATAGTGGGTTGAAAAATGGTGTTATAAACCTATAAATCATATTAATAACCTCCAAAAATACTAAAACTTGCTGGAACAACATTGTTAATTAAATTTGACATTGGCTATCCCACTAGGTCTATGGTTGTTTGTGGAAATTTTATTCGAAGATACCATATAATATATATTTTGATGTTTGGTTGTTTAAACACTTTGAAACAAATAGGAATATCATCCATTATTCAAGTCTTGTGGTTGATAAAAATGTTCAAGTAATAAAATTTATGGGCAAGCCATATAAAAATCTTTTTGGAAAGTTCATGAGTTTGGCCATGAAGTGATTATTGATACCCTTAAGAATATAATGAAATTAAAAGTTTTTTCAATTGAAGATATGCATATGTACATCCAAATAATTATTTATTACTTTTTATATTTTAAAATTAATTTTGTTTACTTACATATAGTTGTATAAAATTTCTCAAATTTATATCTACAAGTACTAACATATTTGTTTTAGGGTAGTGGTGCCAAAAAAAATTCCACCTTTATGTGGTTGGTGCCATCAATAGATAACTTAAAATTTTCTCTAAGCAAAGAGAATCTTAAATGAGGAATAAGTTCTCATTGACATGTTAAGTTTTGAATAGAGCATGCAAATAATGAATTGAATTTGTTGTCATGCCTAGGAGTGTGTAAAACTATATGAAAAACCTTCATTTCATCTTGCTACATCCATAATATTCATAAATGTCATGCCATCAGACATGTCTCTTAAGATAATGTTGTCATTATTTTGGAACTCTACAAACATTGAAAGAATTTAATCACATAAACCATGAGGGATATAAACAAACTATAAACTCCTATAGGTGAATGTATAAGACCTATGCATATCACCTATATTTCTCTCTTTCAATCTAGATGTAGATAATTAGTAGTTTTTATTTTAGTTTTTTCATCATGTAATAATGAGTAGACTTATTCTAGATTAAACTACATAAAAATGCTATTATATGACATTTCAGATCTCACTACTAGATATATCTTTATGGAAGAAAAGAAAGAAGCAAATACTTTATCTTTGGTGGCATCTTATCTCTTGTTGAAAAAATTTACTTGAGTGAGAAAAAGTTTCAAAATACTTTTTTTTTTAATAGAGAACCTAATCAACAAACACACATCATAGTCATGTTCTGATGGGAATAAAAACAAAATAAAAATATTTTCACTACCCCTGCAACACTCTTAACCTATACTGTGTTGGATGTGTCTCTTAATGAAATGTTATCATTCCTTAAGCAAAAAAGACAATGAATCTTGAATGCTATTGAAAATAAATCGATATAGGTAGGGATGAATCAAAATATTGTAAACTTTCATTTAAAATCCATATTCATATCCCCCTTGGTTTTCTATACTACTTCTGTTGAGGATAAATTTGTGACATGTTTTCTCTTGCAACTAATAATTTCTTAAGTAGGTAAATTTTTCTCATTATAACAAGAAAATTTTGAATGGAGCACCTAATTGATAAAAAAAATTCATGGTCAAGTCAGGATGTGTATAAAAATATAACATCAACCTTTATTCACTCCATAAACACCCCCAACATCACTGATCTACATGCCACTAAACACATCTCTTGAGATAAAAATATTAGCCATTAAGCAAAAATGACAATGAACTTTGACACATTATTGCATATGAATCAGGATAGATAAGGGTGAATTGTAAACTTATATGGTGGCATGTATGAGTCATCTACATATCCTTGAATATGTATATCCCATTATAGACTAGGAAAAATAATAGTTGAATACACCTAATTTTGGTACAAGTTCATTTTACATAGTGTCTTTTACCCATTTTTTCTTACTTGTTCCACTTATATATATTTGTTTATTTTTATAAAACTTCCTACCTCACACTTTTATTTCTTTGGGCTCTGAGCTTTCTATATTTATTTATAATTCATCCACTTTAGCTTTTGAACCTCATTTATGTATCTATTACTAGATTTACTTGCCTCAATTCTGGACATCTGTCTCTACCAAAATAGATTTGAGAACTACACGTGTATAACCAAATCCACCCTATACATATTTTATGAGAAAGCAATATGTCCTAAATGTTTTTATGGGTCCTTTCACGTTTTCATAATTTATTTTACCTTTGATTTCACATCTTACACATTTCCATGGTCGATCATTTTTTTAATCTTGTCTTAAGGAGTCCTATATATACAAATTATTCCTAGTCATTTACCAATTAAGCATCAAAAAAATATCCTTTCATAAGTTAGAGTATTCAATTCATCAAAATCCTTTTCTACACTTGAGAATAAGTGTACACATTTGAGCCACAATTGGCCTTTAGTTCCTTCAAGTTATTTTGACATCATCCACTTGTACCAAAATAATGTTTAGGTGAATGCCCATGTAATTTAATACTCAAATCTAGGGAAGAGGAGGTCAAAATCCTTGCTTGAGATTCAATTAACATGATAATATAAAATTATAAGGTATAATTCCAAGTGCGTTATATATGTAGCTAAAAATACCTTGAGGTTGCATGATCCATAACCTATTTTTGTTGCTCTTCATTATGCATTTATGGTGAACTAGGTGAACAGAATAAGAAGACATTAAATCATAATTTCTACCTATAAATTTAAGAAATCAAAGAAACATGAATGTGCATCATTAAACAATGCACCTCCTCTAGAAAATATAGAATCTATAACCAGGTTTACTATATATTCAGTGCAACAAGACACATTTGTGGGCACATTACATAAAGCATATTTGTTATCCATATACACCTTAGGGAAATTTAGTGATAGAGTGACAAGTGCCAAATATATTATTTGATAGACCTAGTTATGGATATCACATAAATAATCATCAACACTTATAGCGTATTGTTGCACTCTCATAATTTAAAAATTTTGGCCAGGTGTGTTTGTTGCATCAGTCTCTATCATTTTACATAGACATTACTTATCAAATCATTTCATTTATAGTTATTTACTATTTTCAACCAATATAAAAAATATGATTCATTATTTTATATTGATATATTATAAATTTCCCTTGCACATAATATTTTACTATTTACTTAGTGTCACTATTCAATAAAATGACAACACATTTTATCTTACAACTAAAATTTTCTTAAGCAAGTAAAAGTTACTCATTGGAAAAATAAATATTGAATGGAGTGCCCAACCAAGGAACATACATCATGGTCACATTTGAATGGGTAGAGACATAAAAGAATAACATTTATTCATTCCCTAAATTCCCTTGACACTCAAAACCTACATGTCACTAGACACATATCTTAAGAGAAACTTGTTAGTCATTAAGGAAAAAAGACATCAAACTGTGATAAACCATTTCACACAAACCAACATAAGTAGGGAAAATATGTAAAATTATAAGGTTGCATGTGTGAGTCCTCTAAAAATTAGAAGCAAGTTTTTTTTTACAAATTTGTAAGGTTATTTTTTAGTATCCCACTTCGAATGAGGACAAATTGGTAGCATGTTTTTTCTCACAATCAAAATTTGCTCAAGTGGGAAAAAGTTAGTTAATAAAATAAGAAACATTTTAATGAAATGTCTTATAAATAAATAAACGTCGTCATCCTATCCATATGGGAACAAACACAAGAATAACCTTTGTTCACTCCCACAATTCCTCTGACACTCACAACTTACATGCTATTAGATGTATCTCTTAAGGGAAACTTGTTAGTCCTTAAATAAAAAATATAATGAATTTTGGTACGCTGTTGCATGCAAACCAAGATAGGTAGAGATGAATTGTAAAATCAAATGGTTACATGTGTGAGTCCTCTATGTATCCCCTAGATTTTTGCTCCGTCCCATATATTAAGAGGATTATTAGTATCATTCTTTAACTAAAATTGAGAAAAATGAGATTCAATTAATTTCATGTACTTAAATTAAATATAATTTAGGAGATAAATAACAATACCTAATATATAGATTGAAACATTAAATTTATCTTGGTGAAAGACATTGTACTTGGTGGCATTGTATAACCATTGCTAGTCAATAGGCCAATATAATTTATTTTCATTTAAAATTTAGTGTTATTAATTATATTTTTAGTGAATATTTAATGATGAATAAAAAATTTAAACAACATTTATTATGGAAAATGTACGTGTATAAGAGGGGCATGCAAAATGAATTGGCACACTAGTACTAGGGATATCCTCTCCCTTATCATGAAATATATAAAAATACATGTTTTATATATTAGCTTATACTATATATTTAAAAAAAAAAGTGTATTTAATTTTTAAATTCATGTATACAATGATTGACTACAATAATAGGTTACAAATGTTTTATGAAGAAGATCATTAGTCAATCCAATGCTCTCTAAGCTAGTAAAAGAAGATGGAAAAACAATCTTAAATGAATCATCCTCCTTTGTGGACCTACTACATAATTGGTTTTAAAAAGAACACTAGTGGAAGATGTCGTAGGATGTATGACGTTAAAAGGAGGTCTTTGGATGCCTATCTTGGTTGACATCTATAACATAAAATAGTGTCACATGTTAAATTATAAAATCCATTAATAATCCTAAAAAGTTAAGATTATCTACCTCCACATTTTTATTGATAGCTAATGTGTTTGCTAATGCAACTCTGTTAGACCTATTAGGTTCATGTCTAACACCCTATTTATTATGTGTTGATACCATACCCACTAGAATACTCTTATATCAAATTAATTAGAGGTTTTATTCAATATGAATTCAAAATAGTTTTTCTTAGAAAATACACCATGATCTCATGATTGTTGCATGGCTTTTGGTCATAAACCATCTACTACCTGTCCCAAAAAATACTCTTGATACTATTATTAGTGCATCAATGTATAGGGAATCTGTTTAATTGACAAAGGAATAGGTTGCTAAGTTTAGGGATTATAAAATAGGGTCTTTTTAATTACCTTTGGTTATATCGAGAATTTTAATATTGTTGTATGAAAACCCCATAGAATAAAATTTTCTATAAGTCTCCCTATAGGTATGACATTTACCCATATAATAATTGATTAAATATACTTAGCCAATAATATATTGCAATATGGTGGTCAATGATTCTAGATGAGGGTTTTATGTTTGGGGGTCTTTGAAGGTCTCAATCAATGGCTCAATTTGGTTTTTATTCCATCCAAGTAACCAAATATATTTTATTTATCAATGGCTCAATTGGGTGGGAATGATGGAGAACTTTTTAAAAGGTTTTAATCTTATTCCCCTTCACTCACACTATCTTCCCCCACATTTTTAGGTAGAGGATTTTTAGGAGAATGAGGGTGGGAAAACATGAAATTTAATTGAACCTAATTAAGAAAATGACAAAAAAATCATTAAGCAAAGAGGAAAATAATAAAATTAAATAATTTAAACAATTAAACTCTCTTTTGATACACCATTTGAATATATAAAATCATGAGAAAAACACAATAAAGAAAATAAAATGCATGGTATTTATAAAATGCGAGTTATTAGGGTAATATGATTGGAAGGAAAAAACAATAAAATGAGAATTTTTTGGATTTTTTTCTTGTATACTTCAGACAACATGTACACATTATGTAAATCAAATAAATATAAATACAATTTTATATTAATGTCCAATACTAACCAAAACATGTTAATAGGTTTTCAATAAAATTAGATTTCAAATAAAAACTTACAAGACAAAAAGGAGATAAAACATAAAATAAAATAGTTAAGTTGTTGTGGTCTTTCTCCTAATAGGTTGTGATTGCTGAGTAGAATAGTGGGTCTATTTACACCTTTGAAATATACATTGGGCCTCACCTATTAAATTATATACTAAATCTTGTCATTTATATGTTATTGATAATGAATAATGATACATGTTAATGACTAAGGACCTAATGTATGTGTGCATGCTTGTAGCTCTAATTATTCCTCTATTACCTCAAGAGCATGTGATAGGACCCCTATGTTTAAGATTTTACTCTAGAAAAGAAATCAGAACACACAAAAAGGAAACATGGTAGTGTAATGTGTCCTCCTAACTCTAAATTAATCTATGTTTCCTTGATTACATGTGATAGAGGCCTTATTTAGTTAAATTATTGTACAAAAGAAACACACACAAAAATGATAGATGGTGGTTTACTATGTCCCCTAGCTATAATTGACCTATACCAACTTAGTGCATGTGATATGGCACCCATTTAGTTCAATTCAATCTAAAATGAAACTATGAGCACATAAAAATGAAGCACATGGGTCAATTTTATCCCCTTAACCCTAAACATTCATTTGTTTCCTCGATTGCATGTGATTTCAGCCCCATTTAATCAAATTTTTATCTATAAAGGAAAAACAAACACATAAAAAAACAAATGGTGGTCTAATGTGTCATTCTAGGTTTATATTGACCTCAAATAATTAAATGCATGTGATAATGGTCTCATTTAGTTGAATTCACTCTAAAAAAGAAACAAGAACACACAAAAATGATACATGTTGGTGTACTATATCCCCTTAGCTATAAATAAATCTCCATTTCCTCTATTACATGTGATGGGGACTCTGTAGATTAATTCACTTTAAGAAGGAACACAAACACACAAAAATGACATATGGTGGTCTAATGTGTCCCCTAGCCATAAATCGATCTTTGTTTCCTTAATTACATGTGATAGGGGATTTTTTAAGTCAAAATCACTCTAAACAATAATTAAAACCATAATAAAATGATAAATGGTGATCTATTATGTCCCCAGAACCCTAAATTAACATTTTTTTTGTCTTGATTGCATGTGACAGGGGCCTCATTTTGTTGAAATCACTCTACAAAGGAAATAGAAACACATAAATATGAAAAATGGTGGTCTATTGTGTCCCATGGCTCCTTTGCCCTAATTACATGTGATAGGGTCCAAATTTTGTCAAATTCACTCTAGAAATGAAAATGAACATAGAAAAATGACACATTAACCCTAAATCAACTTTTGTTGCCTCAATTTCATGTGATAAGTGTCTCATTTAGTTATATTTATCTAAAAAAGAAATATGATCACAAAAAATGACACATGGTGGTATAATGTATCTTCCTAACCCTAAATTGACATTTCCCCCCTTAATTACATGTGATAGGGCCGCCCCCATTTAGTTAAAATTGCTCTACAAAGGAATTAAAAACACACAAAAAACAACTATTGGTATAATGTGTCCCCTAGCCCTAAATCAACCTTCGTTGCCTTGATTATATATGATAGGGACCTCATTTTGTCAAAATTATCTACAAAGGAAATATGAACATAAAAAAATGACACATGATCATGTACTATGTCCCCCTAGCCATACATCAATCTCTATTACGTCAATTGCATGTGTCAATGGGTCTCATTTCATTGAATTCACTCTAAAAAGGAAACATGAATGCATGAAAATGACTCATGGTGGTCTAATGTGTCCACTAACCCTAAATAAACTTTTGCTTCCTTGATTGCATGTGATAAGGGCTATGTTTAGTTTAAATCACTATACAAATAAAATATAAACATAAAAAAATGATTAATATTGGTTTATTGTGTTTCAATATCCCTAAAGTGACATATTTTGCTTTGATTGCATGTGATAAGAGGGATCTTTTTTTCATATTTTCTATACAAAGGAAATGTGGACAAAAAACATTAACACATGGTGGTTTATATATTCCCCATTGTCTTAAATATTCCTCTTTTGCATCAATTACATGTGAAAGGGGCCTTATTACTACATATTTTATCTACAAAGTAAAAATGAACACATATACACGACACATGATGATCCAATGTCTCCTGTAGACCTAAATAAACCTTTATTTCCTTGATTGCATTTTATAGGGGCCATATTTAGTAAATTTAACTCTATAAAAGCAAAAAAAACACACAACAATGACAAATGGTGGTCTATTGTGTCCCCATAACCTTAAATTGACCTCTGTTTCCTCTAGTGAATATGATAGGGGCCCTATTTTTTTGAATTCATTATAAAAAGGAAACATAACACACAAAATGACACTTGGTCATGTAATTTATCCCCTAACCATAAATAAATCCCCCTTGCCTTGATTGCATATGATAGGGGCCACATTTAATCAAATTCACTCTACAAAGGAAACATGACATGGTGATTTAATATGTCCCCCGAACCTTAACTCAATGTTATATTATATTATATATATTATTCTCATACTAAATATTATTATTTTTATTCTCTCTCTCTCTCTCTCTATAAATATTTTATATATTATTGTTATAGTGTTCATATTATTTTTATGTCTATTATAAGTAATACATACACATTATAGTGTATGTATGCTATAAAATTTTGATTAAAAAAAAACATGTGTTAGGCTTAAAATTGACATTGATTTTTGAGCCTAAGGTTTTGACCTATAAAAAAGAACATTATTTGTGTTTAATAATAGATATATTAAAGAAATATTTTGTCATGAAAACCATCATAGATTTCATGAGTTAATTTCATGAAAATGTTATATACAAGTTGATATAGCTTCTAATTTTAAAAATATAAATTTTTATACCTCATTATATGGTTAAGGATTTATTATTTACTTATTATGAACATCTCTTAACATACTAGAAATTTAATTTTGTTTTTAATGTATTTTTTGATCTATTCATAGAATTTTGAAAAACCTTATATGGGGAAAAGCTAGGCTTAATTCTACACACATTCATTTTTTTTGAATTTATTAGAGTGGATTCCAAGATATTTGGATCAAGAAAATGCATAAGTTTATGATAGGCATTAGTCAAGCGACTAGAAAAGATAATAGCTGCAAGCAAATCAAATCACATACATGGGAATATCACATAAACAAGATAAGAGCCAAAACTAATATTTTAATGAATAATAGTGTTTTCACTTGTATTTGCACCCTTTGAGGAGATGTCTCAGCTCTCCTCATTCAGGTGGCACAATTAAAACACCTCTAGGTTATGGGTAGCCGAAGAATGAGGTGGATATCTAGATAGGGATAGCTCCCTTGATGTACCACTTTTAAATCACTACTACACCTATGATTGCAAAGAAAAGGGAGAGAAAAATAAAATTAAACTATCCTAAAAGTGGTGATACACCAAATTAATTGATAACTACCAACCAACTGCATGTCACACATGAGACCAAGAGACTAATTAGGCATACACTTCTCTGATCTGAATCTTCTCACATCAGTATTTCATTATGAGGTTATGATGAATATTTAGGGTAGGACAACTAGACAAGAGGCCTATAATGGCACTAATGAATAAACTAAATCACTCATCCTTGATACTTCATATAACACTTCACATGAACTATAAGAAGAAGCTTTCAAACTACAAATAGGTGGGATAATGGGACAACAATGCTAAGGAAACAACAATCATCACTAAGAAAGATCAATCATTCAAGTGAACACACTATGAAAAATCATATAAGAGGTAAAATCAGTAGTCTTTATTGATCCATAGTATGAAAATGAGTAAGGCTTCACCATACTCAGCTGGAACATCCTCACAATAGCCGAAATGGCTAGTTCTTATTTGAGAGAGAGAAGAGAAAAAAGACATCAAAAGGTCACAAAGGCAAGTGTGAAGTTGAGAAAAGGAGTTACATGTGCATGATAAGAGAATATGAAACTAATCATGCAAATTTATAAGAGACAAGTGGCACCCCAAGTCATGAAACTCTTGAAATGTGGCATGAGATTCCCTTTACTGGCTCAGAGAACTATCTTCATCATTCACCTCTATTAAAACATCCCAAAACTTACTAGGGATATATCTCATGATTTAAATTAGAGGGATGGGTTGAAAACATGATTATCCATGAATTGGCTACATTCTTAATCATCTAGATTCCTTTGAAAGTTAGCCATCACTACCTGAAGTCAAAGAAACTCCTCTTTCACACACCTTGCACACTTGGATTCCAAAATGACCTTAGTTTTCTATGAAAATACATACAAGGGAGTGTATGACACTTGGAAATACCTTCCATGGCCTTATATTTCTTAGGTAAACCTTAAATAGGCTTCCACTTGAAGTTTTCACACTTCTCACTATCTTGCTCACTTTGCTAGTTTTGATTGGTTGGGATGAAGATACTTGTAGGAACAATTAGAGTTTTTATTTATCATGAAATGGATGTGGGGAGTTATAATAAGTATCAATATTTCCTCCCATGTGTTTTTCATCTTTAGATTCCTTTTATAACTTGTAAAACACATAAAACTTGAAAAAAACCCTATTCTATACTCCATCCATATAATTACATATAATACAAAAATATTGGAAGTATATTGAGAGATTATCATATAACATCCAATCATAATTCTAGGTAACCTATTCCATTTGGGTTCACTAACTCCTCCATCTCCTCAAAATGGTCACTAGCAATGGTTTTGCTGAGTTTAGGCCTATTTTACCCTCTTAAGATTTGTTTGTAAGGATTTGATGTTCAAATATCAACTAAATTCCATAAAATGGTTATTTATTACCCTATATAACTCATCATATCCCATTGAGTCTCCATGAAAATCATTCAAGTAGATATGAGCTTCTAAACTTTTCTTATCGAGCTTGTTTCTCCACTTTGCATAGGTCTAAGTTGTCTTAAAGCCAAAAAATGGCTTCTTCATGGATTCATTTGCATCCAAATAGCTCATAAATATATAAATTAATCCTATAAACATATTCCAACCAATTATAGATCTCACCTATAGTTATAATTGAAGTTGGCCTTTTATTTGGATTATAGGCTGTCAGGATCCTCCTTAGAGTACAATTGATTACTTTTGTATAAACAACTAAACATGGAATTAAACCAGAAGTAATAAGTAACTAGAAATCAAAAACAACAAAGAATAGGAGATACGAGAAACAATACAATATTGTATTCAACTTTTCCAGAAGGAAATACAATGAAGAAATCTCACTCTTCCCACACCTCTTGGGTGTACAATAATTCTCCCTCAAGAGTTCTCTCTCTCAATCAATTACAATTAACAATCAACTCAATAACTGAGTTGTTATTCCCTCCTCTAGTAGATCTCCTTGATCTTGCACCTTGTAGATCTAATTAACCTTGCTTACTCTTGTGTTGCAGATCTTCTTGATCTTGCTACCCTACAGATCTAATTGATCTTGCACACAACCTTAGCACACTTGCAGATCTCCTTGATCTTGCTACCCGATAGATCAATTGATCTTTCTCTTTTGCACAAATTACAATACAGCCCCATGGGTCTCATAAATAGAACCTAAACCAAAAAATAATTAGAAAAGCAGACTCAAGACTAAAATTAGTCTTTACATGCAAACTAATTATTCATCCAAAATTAGAACAGTTCTAGAAATGCATGCAAACACATAAAAGTTGGTGTCGATCTACAGATGACCGATGCCGACCGACCCCTGACCGATGTTGATCGACCCCTAACTAGTTCTGATTGATGTTTGCTGATGCCGGTCGACCCCTAACCGATGTCAGTTGGATCTGACCGATGTCAGTTATTGTGTAACATAGCAACCTCCACATTTGCACATTCAGTGAAGCTTTTAGCTCCACAACTCAACAATCTCCCATTTGGAGATAAATAGCTAAACTTGTACCTATACCTCTACAACAACATCCTCTAATCTATTTCTAGCTTGTATCTCCATCTTCAAGTTCAATCTTGAAGACCAACAAAAGTTGAATGAAGATTCAACTTCTCCTTTGTTATCAACTTTGTTAATATATCTATAGGGTTCTTATCCTTGCTAGCCACCATGACTGTAACAACCTTTTGCAACTCTAAAATCTAGCTAACCGCCATTCCACCAACAATGAACACATATCTTGTGGTACTTATTCTACCATCCAAGTCACCTGCCATATCCGAATCTACATACCCATGTAAAGGAGTGTTTGACCCTGCATAACATGAATACCTACTGTTGGTCCCTCTCAGATATTTGAGAATCTACTGAACTGATTTCCAGTGCTTCTTTTTTGGATTGGCCATAAACTTGCTGACAACTCCCACTGCTTGGGTAATATCAGGTCTAGTACATACCATGTACTCAACCTCATCATGTGATTTAGGACACTGTTCTTTGCTCAACTTGAACTATCCAACCATAGGTGTGCTTACTGATTTTGCATCCTATAAATTGAACCTCTCCACTACCTTATTCACATAATCCTCTTGAAACAAAATCAACCTGTGATTTTCCGTCTCTAGAAATACTCATGCCAAAGATTTTTGCTTCTAAATCCTTCATGGCAAATGTCTGAGCTAATTTTACCTTTAGCTCAGCAATTCCCTACATGTGTGACCCTACAATAAGCATATACACTACATATAGTAATAGGATAATGTAGCTACTATTATCCAACCTGGTAAAATAAACACAATGGTCACATTGACATTGACTAAAGCCATTCTTTGTCATAAACCTGTCAAACCTCAAATACCACTGTCTTGGAGCTTACTCAAGACCATATAACCTAGCCTTATGTCTCACTTGTCCATTCTCTCCTTTTTTTAACCTATAAATCCATTTGTTTTTTAGTGCTTTCTTTTTGGCTGGCAACTCTACCAAATCCCACATTTGGTTCTCTTCTAAGGAATTAATTTCCTCATTCATGCCATGCTCCCATTGTTTCCTGGATTCTACCTAAATTACCTCTTCAAAACTTCCTAGTTTTCCACCATCAATGAGCAAAAATTAGTATAAAGAAGGGGAATAATGAATTTGAGGCTTACTTACCCTTTTAGACCTCCTCATGGGCATTTGAGACTCATTGACAGCTTGCTGTCTGCCCAAATTTCATTCTAATAGTGACTGATCCCAGTCATCTCTCAGTCTGCACCCAACCAACGTCAATTCCTCCTGACCGACCTAACTGATGTTAGTTATCACTTGATTAACATCGGTTTCAACTTGCCTGACATCACCGACTTTGGTCTCCACCAGACTAACGTCATTTCCTATCTGATCGACGTCGATTTCTTCCTGACCGACATCAGTGTCTGTGTTTTCCTGTGAGTGATGATTTTTACCCATGAGCTCATTTTGGATCATAACATTGTCCAAATCAACATTGCCCTACTCAATATTATTCAGCCTCTTGAGCTGATCACTGTCCATCACCTTCTCCTTGAAAACCAAGGCTTTACAATTCTTAAATGTGTCAAAAACATCATATTTCCTCTTTATGCAATAAACCCATACCTTTCTTGTAGCATCATCAATGAAAGAAACATAACATTGTGATCCTACAATAGAAGCTCCCTGACCTAGTCCCCACACCTCTGCGTGAACAAGCTCTAACCTGTGCTTCTTCATTGTTGACTCAGTTTCAAGAAACCTCACTTTCTTCTATTTTCCAAAAATACAATGCTCACAGAAATCTCGATCTATGCTTTTCAAATCTGAAAGCTTACCTTTTGACTTAAGAACATCCATTCCCTTCTAACTCATGTGGCCAATCCTACAGTGCCACATCTTTGCATCTACATTTGAAGTAGATAAAATAGAAGGAGAATCAGTAATACAAGTAGATAGATAAAGTGTACCTACTTTCTTACCTCTTGCTAATACAAGTGCACCCTTGGAAACTTTCCAAGATTCCATTGTGAGAGTTACTGTGCAACCCTCATCACCCAACTTTCATGTCGAAATTAGACTCCTCTTCAAGATGGGAACATGCATGACATCCTTCAACACCCATATGTTTCCAGTCTATAATTTCAACTGCACTTCTCCTTTTCCAACAATTTGACAAGGCTTACCATCTCCTAAATAAACTTTTCCAAAGTCTTCATGGACATAATCATGAAAAAATTCTCTATTTGGGGTTGCATGGAAAGAGGCACCATAATCTAAGACCCAAGATTCTACTTTATCCAAGGAACATATAAGAGCATCCTGTGCAACAATACCTGCATCTTTTACTTCTTTATTTCCTTCATGCTGATCTTCTACCAACCAACAATATTTCTTTACATGCCCTTTCTTTCCACAATTTTAGCAGGTGATACTTCCATTTTTGGATTTGGATCTACTACCTATCTTTGACCTTGATTTCCCTTGCTTTCCCTTCTCTCTTTGCCATCCCTTGCTTTCAACACTTAAAGCATTACCTAATGTTTCCCCTATGATTTTTTTGTGAATTTCTTCATTCAAAATTAGACTAACAACATCATCACCTTTCAAGATATTTGAAGCAGATGCAGTATTACTAACTTCCATTACCAAACTATTACAACTTTCAGGTAAAGAGCATAAGATTAAGAGAGCCTTAATTTCATCATCAAAAACTATTTTGACTGAATTTAACTGATTTACTAATCCATGGAAATCACTAAGATGACTATATACCGATCCATCTTCCAACATTTGCAAATTAAATAATTGCTTCATAAGAAATACCTTATTTAAAGCTGAGGATTTTTCATATAAATTTACCAAAGATTCCATTAACTCTACTGTTGTCTTTGCCTGTGATAAGTTGGAAATCATAGACGATGCCAGGCTCAACCTTATAGATCCCAGAGCCTTTCTATCAAGAACATTCCATTCTTCATCTTCCATATATGTGGGTTTACTTGAAACCCCACCCAACGGTAAGTACAGATCTTTCTGATACAGATCTTTCTGATACACATAATCTTCTATCTGCATCCTTCATAATTGATAATTCTTGCCATTGAATTTCTCCATTCTTAGTCTACTTTCTTCTACCATTGCTTTACTCCCACTCAAACAAAAACCCCTATGAGTGAACCTGTAATCAACAAACACTAACCCTCTCTACCACCTTTTAGTGATCTTAGCTTTGATACCAACTATCAAGATCCTCCTTAGAGTACAATTGATTACTTTTGTATAAGAATCTAAACACGAAATTAAACCAGAAGTAATAAGTAACTAAAAATCAGAAATAGCAAAGAATAGGAGATACGAGAAACAATACAATCTTGTATTCAACTCTTCCAAAAGGAAATAAAATGAAGAAATCTCACTCTTCCCACACCTCTTGGGTGTATAGTAGTTCTCCCTCAAGAGTTCTCTCTCTCAATCAATTACAATCAACAATCAACTCAATAATCGAGTTGTTGTTCCCTCCTCCAGCAGATCTCCTTGATCTTGCACCTTGCAGATCTAATTGACCTTTCTTACTCTTGTGTTGTAGATCTTCTTGATCTTGCTACCCCATAGATCTAACTGATCTTGCACACAACCTTGGCACACTTGCAGATCTCTTTGATCTTGCTACCCCGCAGATCAACTGATCTTGCTCTTCTGCACAAACTACAATACAGCCCCATGGGTCTCATAAATAGAACCCAAACCAAAAAATAATTAGAAAAGTGGACTCAAGACTAAAATTAGTCTTTACATGCAAACTAACTATTCATCCAAAATTAGAATAGTTCTAGAAATGCATGCAAATGCACAGAAGTCGGTGTCGATCTACAGATGACAGATGCCGACTGACCCCTAACCGATGTCAATCAACCCCTAACTAGTTTTGACCGATGTCTACCAATGCTGGTCGACCCCTAACTGATGTCAATTGGATCTAACCAATGTCAGTTACTGTGTAACCCAAAAACCTCTACATTTGCACATTCAGTGAAGCTTTTAGCTCCACAACTTGACATAGGCCTCTTCAAGGCCTAATAAACTTGTCTATATACTTTGAAATCCATACCATCCTATTGGGTTACCTCCTTATGTGATTATTTTTCTATGTTTTATTAGGTGTGTTACAGATTCCCACACATCCTTGAAAGGTTCACTCAGCTCCTAGCTCATCCTTTTATCTCCTTTTCTTGAAGATTGAAGGGTTTACACATAAGGGGAGTACCCTCTATTTGAGACAAAATAAAGGGTACTTCCCCTATTCTCCCAAATTTTTTGTCATTTTAAGAGATTATCCAAGTCATAGATATTTTATATATAATATTTGGGCTCTTGGATAGGTCATTTGGCCTTCTAACTCTTGCAAATCCAAAATAGACTGTTAGGAAGGTAGACTATGCATAGTAGTTTAAGGATGCAGATTGTATGATGCTTATTTAGAGCCCCTTATCTATTTAATATCCATAATTATGGTTTAATTATACTATTATGATTATTATTAAGGTGTTTAAATCTCCATTCCTCATTCCAACTTCCTACATACTCTTCATAGTCTTTACTTAGTCAAACTGAGTACCATTCCTTGACTATGTTCTACTTTAGGGTATTATACTTCTAGGTTACTCTACATGATTTAACCTTGAAGATAATATATAAAAAATCCTTATAATCCCTTAGGGTCGTTTGATTTTTTTTTTACCCATTTGTATCATCCTTATGCATTATCAACATTGAAGGTACTATTTCCTGCTCACTGCTTGTAACAGTCAATAATGGTTGACTTCCTTGAAGTAAAAGGCTTGTAAATAAGCATTAACCCTTGAAAGTTGTGACACATATAATTTGAGAATCCTCATGATTATTTGGATTAATATTTCATCAACCATAATAGGTATCTTTATGGTCACACTCCTACTATGAATGGTGTATAGGTTGATAGTCTGTTGTAGGTGAGTAATTTTTGAATTAGGCACCCCTGTAGGTGTGTACGGGGCCTAAAACATAATATGTTATCATTTATAAATTATCCATAGGTCATGAATTCTATATTAGACCATATAAAACCATTCAATCATTAATCATGGTTTGTATTACAACCTTGAGGTGGAAAGCCTCTGTGGGGCTCAAAACCTGTAGATGGCACTGTCAGAATACAGTGCATAATAGTGTAATTTTGGGACTCCCTAGTAAAAAAACCAAAGGACTAAATCATATTCATCCTTTTTCAAGTTGGAATATTATGTGGAGGATACACAATGAGTTCACTAGGAGTGATCAAAATTCAACATGGCATTGTTATAAGATCTCTCTAAAAGGGCTAGGTGCTCTGTTTTGCATGTTTTAGGGACTTAATCCTTGAATATAGTCATTGCACCTTTGATCATGATTTTATATTATATCTGCCAATGTAAAATTTTAAATAGGCCTATAATGAGATTTAATTCACATTAAGACTCGAAAAAGGGTTCCATTGATTTAATTCAAAATGACTCCTCAGCTCTCTGTTAAGCCACTTGTAGGTGGTTATGCTAATATACAGGGAGTGAAGATGAGGATGGGCAATATGCATTAAATTTGAAATTGAATGGGTTATAGGCCTATCTAAATAACTTTAAATACACTCTTCATACTTAGAAGGGTTCGAAAACACCACTAAGGCTCTCATTCTAGCATGATGTCATCATAAGATACTTGTATGTGTACCTTGAATGGTATGCAGACAATATATGTGAAATGATCCTTGTATTCAAGGAATATGCTTTCTTAATCACTTTATCTCCTTTCATGATGTTGAGATGAAACATCAAGATACTTCAAATCTTTAGTCAAGATTTCACACCTCATTTTCAATGTGATACTTTCTTTCAAGCACCTTTAGATGCATGTTAATGGTAGGAGACTATGTGAGAGTGTTGTATCTGACTGCCATAATCTCTTACTCACTCTTTGGAAGGTCCACTTGTTTTATCATATATTAAGATAATTATTAACACATTTAAATAATAATTACTTCTCCATGAATTCTATACAAACCCTCATTATACATAACTCACCATGACTGACTGTGTATAATAGTCATAGAGTAAACTGATTGCATGATGTTTATGACTATAATTCCATGAAGCATTGCTTGGAGAATGATATTTAAAGGTAAAGGGAATAATAATACATTTAAAACATGTTAATTAACTTATCTACACCCTCTAAAACCATTATTAAAGCATGAAGATTCTAAAAATGGTAGAAACCTGTCTGTCATCCCAAATTAGACCAATCTACCAACCTGAGATGATTTACTTATCAAAACACCTTGAAACACTAAAAAAATCATGGATAAAATTATCTAAATATTTACATTTCCCTTAGATTCAATTCAAATAGCTATATTGTATGGAATCATCCAATCAAGAGCAAAACCTGTAGGGTGCATAGATTGGCAAGCAAATTAGATAGGCCAACTTCTTAAGAATGGTTCATAAAGCATAGGTCACCAATTTTATGTTACCAAACATAAAATATAATATTAATGAGTGTATAATAAACACCCATGATCATTTTTCCTAAAACCTCCCTTATTGGCCATACTAAGCACATACCTGCTAACTGGTTCTTGCTTACCAAGCCTAGTAGAAGAAGAGAGAAGTGGTTTTATCAATTTCTTGGATATTATGATCAAATTAATCACTATAATAAGTTTTTGGAAGACCAAGGGACACTCTTTAAGTGTCATCAACTGTAGGAGGCTATACAAGTCCATAAACCTCAAGAAAACTCCCCTTTTTTCAAGAAAGCTGCTTTTTCCTTTGAAGAACCTACCAATTTTCAGTTATAAATGGTTAATTAAGACTTATTAGGACACATGGGACATGACATAACCTTTTTAAACCTTCAAATTTCTCAAGGAGGCTATAATACTCATTTAATGCTCTATATTAACCCCCAAAATGACTCTAAAAGACATAAGGATTAATATGACTAATGACCAAGGATAATATGACATAAAATGACATAAAAATACTTATAATACACCCTATAAAAAAATATTAGACCCATATAAACATATAAAGATCAAGTTTTTACCAATAGGGGGCCTAATTTTACCTACATGGTTAAATTTGGTCAAAAAAAAAGTGACTCATAGGGGTAGTATGCCTGATATACTAAAGATTAAAAGCCTTATCATATATTTGGGCTTAAGGAGTCATATAAAATCTGAAACAAGATAAGAATACCTAACACTTGAAAAAAGGCTTGACCAAGACAAGACAACTAATTACCTCAAGCATACAAAATAAAGGACACACATAAAGCAAAGTAAACACACACGTGTGCTCAAAGCACTTAGGGACAATAGAAAACAAAAAACTATGAATAATTATCCACTAAACATACTTCCTTTCTAAGATCAAAAGGGAAGCTCCTTGAATCTTCTTCTTCATAAGATGAATCATAGTGCCAAGCATGTTACTCCTTAGATTGGATGCTTAGTAAATTTGATCTATTTCTTGGCTCTTCATTTGATCTTCTATCAAGTAGATCATCCTTGAATAGGTCTCCAATGTAAATTTATTCCTATTGAATTTGTACACACACCTTATAATTCTTCCTCCTCTTCATCTCATGATCAACATGTATCTTCTTGGTAGGCATGGCTTCAAGAGGAGCAGTTTCTTATTCCTTGAAAGATTGAGGCCAATATAAACTTGTTCTATCCTTCAAAATCTGACATGTTTCTCCTAACTAGTTAAGAGGATGATACCCCATTTTGGTGATTTCAAACATATCATCATGTTAGGTTGTGGAGCTAAAAGCTTCAACTGTTGCATACATGGAGAGGTTGCTGAGTTTTAGAAGTATCGACATCGGCAATGTAACCGACGTCGGTCACATATAGTGCAGAAGGCAACCAGCATCGATAGGGAGTTAGCCGATGTCGATCAGCACCAGGCAGACAGGGACTGACGTCGGTCGCCTGTGTGTTCCAAAACTATTCATTACATGAACAGTTAGTTAGTTGAACGGAGTGTTTGCATGTTAAAGGGCTAATTATAGTCTCGAGCTGTGTGTCTAATTATTGTAATTAGAGGTCTATTTTTGTATGCATGGGATCCTATTTAAAGACCCATGAGGCATGTATTATAATCAAGAAGGCAAGTAAAGCATTGAAGCAAGGAAGCAAGGTCAAGGAGATCTACAAGGTGTAAGGTCAAGGAGATCAGCTGAAGCATTCAAGGAGGGGATAACAACTCAGGTTGTTGAGTTGGTTGTGGTTGAGCAAGAGAGAGAGGGAAGAAGTCCTTGAGGTGTGGCAAGCCTTTGAGGTGGAAGAAGTGGCATCTTCTTTATTGTATTTTCTTCTAAGAGTATTTAATACAAGATTGTGTATTGTCTCTCAAATTCTTTGCTGTTTCAAGTTTCTAGTTACTTAATCATTCTGGTATAATTCCTTGTTTAATTGCTTATAAGAAAATTAATCAATTGTGCTTCCTTGGAGGGGTTCCTAACAGTTGGTATCAGAGCTTAGGTTACAGGGAGTAGGTTATTGTTTGATTACAGGTCATTCACAGGGGTTTCTGTTTGAGTGGGAGTATAGCAATGGCAGAAGAAAGTAAGCTACGAATGGAGAAGTTTAACGACAAGAATTATCAACATTGGAGGATGTAGATAGAAGATTATTTGTATCAGAAGGATTTGTACTTACCGTTGGGTGGGGTTGCATGCAAGCCCACATATATGAAAGATGAAGAATGGACTATTCTTGATCGAAAGGCTCTGGAATCCATAAGGTTGAGCCTTGCATCGTCTGTGATTTCCAACTTATCACAGTGTAAGACAACGAAAGAGTTGATAAAATCTTTGGCAAATTTATATGAAAAGCCCTCAGCTTCAAATAAGGTATTTCTTAAGAAGCAGTTATTTACTTTGCAAATGCAGGAAGGTGGATCGGTACATACTCATCTTAGTGATTTCCATGGTTTGGTAAACCAGTTAGCTTCAGTCAATATTGTTTTTGATGATGAAGTAAAGGCTCTCTTAATTTTATGCTCTTTACCTGAAAGTTGGGATAGTTATTTTATGGCAGTAAGTAATTCTGCGTCTGCTTCTAAAATCTTAAAAGTTGATGATGTTGTGAGTGTAATCTTAAATGAATAAATACATAGGAAAAGCATAGGTGAATCATCAGGGAATGCTCTAAGTGTAGAAAGCAGGGGAAGGCAAAGAGAGAAGGTTGAGCAAGGGAAATCAAGGTCGAAGATGGGAAGGATATTCAAATCTAGAGGTGTCACCTGCTGGTTTTTTGGAAAGAGAGGACACACAAATAAAGAATGTTGGTTGAGGGATAAAGAAAATCAACATGAAGGTAATGAAGAAGCAAAGGATGTAGGTATTGTGGCACTCTCATACTTTCTTTGGATAGTCAGATAGAATCATGGGTTTTAGATTCTAGTTCTTCTTTTCATGCATCCCCAAATAGAGATTTGTTCCATGAGTATGTCCAGGGAGACTTTGGAGAGCTTTATTTAGGGGATGGTACGCCTTGTCAAATAGTTGGCAAAGGGAAAGTGCAGCTGAAATTGCAGATGGACAACACATGGGTGTTGAAGGAGGTTATGCATGTCCCAGTTCTGAAGTAGAGTTTGGTTTTTATAAGAAGGTTGGGTGATGAGGGATGCATAGTAACCCTCACAGTGGATTCTTGGAAGGTTACCAAGGGTGCACTTTTTTTAGCAAGAGGTAAGAAAATAGGTACTCTTTATCTATCTACTTGTATTACTGAATCTACTTCTAGTTTATCTACTTCAGCTGTAGATTCAAATATGTGGCTTAATAGGCTTGGTCACATGAATAAGAAGGGAATGGACGTTCTTGAGTTAAAGGGTATGAGTTCAGATTCAGAGGGTAGTGATCGAGTTCATTGCAGGAAAAGGAAATTTGATGCTTTTGACAAAAATAGAGAAGCCTTGGTGTTTATGGAGGAGATGATGGACAGAGATCAGTCACAGGGGCTGAATAATTTTGAGTAGGGCAGTATGGACAAGGTTTTGATCTAATATGAGCTCACAGATAAAGAATTCATCACTTACAAGAACACACAGGTACCAACGTCAGTCACTTGAAACTGACGTTGATCAGGGAGATACTGACATCGGTCATGTGCAGACCAGCAGGGTCGATAGAGTCAGGCAGAGAAGTCTGACGTCGGTCAGATAGGAACTGACATTGGCAGAGGGGACACTGGCATCAGCTATGGAAATGATGTCGGTCATCAGGGTCAGTGTAGGGAACTGACATCAATTAGATGCAGACTGGGAGATGGTCGAGATCAGTCACTAAAATGGATGTTGGGCGGACAACAAGCTGTCAAGGAGTCTGAAACGCCCATATGGAGGTCAGAAAGGGTATGTGAACCTCATATTCATTGTTCACCTTCTTTATTTTATTTTTTGCTTACTAATGGTCAAGAACCAGGAAGATATGAAGAGGCAATGTAGGTAGAATCCAGAAACAATGGGAGCTTGGCATGGATGAGGAGTGTGAGTCCTTGGAGAAGAACCAAATAGGTGTTTGTTGGTGGAGTTTTCAGCTGGAAAAAAGCACTGGATGAGGGATGGATTCCCAAGTTAGAGAAGAGAGTGGATGGACACGTGAGACAGAAGGCTAGTGTATATGGTCTTGAGTAGGCTACAGGACAATGGAGGTTTGACCATTGTATTTATCTTTACCATGTTGGATAATATTAGCTACATTATCCTGTTACTGTATTGTGTTGCTTGTTGTAGGGTTACATATACAGGGAGTTTCTGTGCTATGGGTAAAGTTAGTTCAGAGGTATGTCATGAAGAATTTGGGAGCAGCAAAATTATTTTGGCATAAGAGACATGGAAGATCACAGGTTGATTTTGTCTCTAGTGGGAGTTATCAAAAAGTTCAAATATGGCAGGGGACTTGGATGACAGGGATAGCATCACAGGTTTTGTGGTGGTTGGTCTTCAAGAGTGATCTTGAAGAGGGATATAGAGCCAAGGGAACAAACTAGATGGTGTATAGGTATAGGTACAGTTGCAACTATTTATCTCCAAGTGGGAGATTGTTAGGTTGTGGAGCTAAAAGCTTCAACTATTGCAGACATGGAGAGGTTGCTGAGTTCCAGAAGTACCAGCATCGGCAGTGTAATCGACATCAGTCACATATAGTGCAGAAGGCAATTGGCATCGATAGGGAGTCGACTGACGTTAGTCAGCACCAGGTAGACAGGGACCGATGACGGTCGCCTGTGTGTTCCAAAACTATTCGTTGCACGAACAGTTAGTTAGTTGAACAGAGTGTTTGCATGTTAAAGGGCTAATTATAGTCTCGAGATGTGTGTCTAATTATTGTAATTAGAGGTCTATTTTTGTATGCATGGGATCCTATTTAAAGACCCATGAGGCATGTATTTTAATCAAGAAGGCAAGTAAAGCATTGAAGCAAGGAAGCAAGGTCAAGGAGATCTACAAGGTGTAAGGTCAAGGAGATCAGCTGAAGCATTCAAGGAGGGGATAAAAACTCAGGTTGTTGAGTTGGTTGTGGTTGAGCAAGAGAGAGAGGGAAGAAGTCCTTGAGGTGTGGCAAGCCTTTGAGGTGGAAGAAGTGGCATCTTCTTTATTGTATTTTCTTCTAAGAGTATTTAATACAAGATTGTGTATTATCTCTCAAATTCTTTGCTGTTTCAAGTTTCTAGTTACTTAATCATTCTGGTATAATTCTTTGTTTAATTTATTATAATAAAATTAATTAATTGTGCTTCCTTGGAGGGGTTCCTAACACATCATGGGATGCATATGCCTCTTGAAAGGACAAATTAGAAAAGTTACTTCTTCTTTGCATATCTACTTGAGTGTCAAGGTTGCTTTCTCCATTTTTTACTAGATCATAACCTCCTTGAAGAGGAGTATAACCTGCTCTAATGATTGAAAAAATTCATCCCAAGGCTGATTAGAGACCTTTTCTTTCCCATCTATGATATCTTATATAGTGATGGAAGAACCAATGATGATTTAATCTTCTTTAACACAAGGAAGACATTCTTCAATATCAGCACAATCATAAGATTCAACATAATAAATCACCTCTTATTTAGAATTTAGAACCTATTGAGGTATCTTAATTTATATCTCAACTGATATAACCTAACTTTGCTTCTCAAGGACTACAAGATCCTTAATTTCTTTCTCCTTCTTGGTGATGCCAATGCTAGGCATTTTGTAATCATGTGACCTAGTCCAATGAGGCTGTCAAGGAGATATGTTTTCTTTAAGCAAGAGTTCTAAATTCTTATCAAACAAATTCTCTTCTTTAGGTTCTCACACCATAGGTCCATCAAGGAAAAGGGTGATAGGGTGAGGACAAGATGAACTAGTTGGTAAAGGTGGAACATAAAACTCAACATCAGATTGAGAATGAATTTTAGGGGATCTTTTTGGGAGTTTTTGAGGAGGGGGAGGTAAACCTTGGGCTAAAATAGCTTGGTTTTATTCCTTCCATTAGAAAATCACTTTATTGAAATCTTATTTATATTGATAACTCTTTTGAGGAAGGTTATATGGGGTGTGTTTAGGCATATGATCTTCTTTTGGCTCTAAACCTTCCATCACACCTTGACTTAAATAATTTCATTCTTGACTCTAACTCTTCAATTTGTTTAGCTAGGTTCTCTTGAAGTTGATAGGCATAAATATGAGGATAAGGATTACAATAGGGTTGATATAGAAAAAAAAAGGTCTCTTGAGGAAGGGTGGGAGGGGATTGCATAGGATCAAGCTCTTTCTCAACTCCACACTCTTTATCAAGGTTTTTATCCCCTTTATTTTCCCATGATTGCACTACATTATTCCAACTTAGGATGTTAGGATTAGGAGTCTCTTATTAAGGCAGTGATGTAATTTTAGGAGTGGATGAAGTGTTCAATAAACTTGGGATTTCCTTAGGCTTGGATTCTCCATCTTATCTCCAACATGGGATTCCATATCTATAAGTCTCTTCTTGAGGTGGGGATGTATTGGGAGAGGGTAATGATGGCTTAAATTATACTTCCTTATTGATGAGATGGACTGATGCATCTAATTATTGGTTAAATCAATCTACCTATCAAGGTTTACATTAAAAACAAAGTTTGCTTCAAAACCAAAGTTTATCTTTCCAACTCTCTCTTCTAGATGATTGGGAAAAAGATGAATTTTATAAGATTGATTGGGTTCATGAGTAGGGGCTGATATATTTGGTGAGGCTATTCCTCATAAATTCTTAGCTTATCTTCTAAGGATACAATTATACCACTCACATCTAACATCTCACTTATGAGCCTTTACCAATTTTCTCTCTCAATAGGTGCCCAGTCTCTTTTAACCAACTCTAATGCATATCTCAAATTATGAATGAGATAACTAGGAACATATTGAACATGTACCCTTTATGTGTCAAGATCTATTATGTACCTCTCATAGACCAAAAGAGTTTGATTGAAATATGAAATAGATTAATTTGAGAAGTGACTAGGTTGATTAGAAGGAGCAATATATTAAGAAAGTTGGTTATAAGACTGATACAACTCATGAAAAGGTTGATAAGGGTCATATTAGAGTTTTTAAGGATCATGAAAAGGTTGATAATAATCATACAAAGGTTGATAGGGAATGCCATAAGATTGAGATATCTCATCAACTTGTGTTAAACAATACTCAACACCAAAACTAGGCATGGAATTTCATTTGGAGGAAGAACATAAATAAAAATTACCAATAATATTTAAAAGGAAACCCTATGCTACTTGACCAGTTGATGTATCTTTAGAGTCACCATTGATGCCTGGATAGCTACTTTTAGAGGCTGATGTGTTGAAAGACAACACCAAAAATCTTTCAACTTCCTAGACAATGAGTCCACAAAATGTGCCAAAAACTATTGTCACTTGGATTTTCACCCTTTGAGGAGATGTATCATCTCTCCTCATCCAAGTGGCACAATTGAAACACCTCTAGTCTGTGGGTAGCCTAATAATGAGGTGGATCTCTAGATAGGGCTTGCTCCCTTTATGTAACACTTTTAGATCACTACTACACCTATGATTGCAAGGAAAATAGATAGAAAACTAAAAGTAAACTATACTAAATATAGTGATACACCAAATTAATTGACAACTACCAACCAAATACATGTCACACATGAGACTAAGAGACTAACTAGGCATACACTTTTATAATTTGAATCTTCTGACATCAATATTTTATTATGAGGTTTGATGAATATTTAGGCTAGGATAACTAGACAAGAGGCCTATAATGGCACTAATGAATAGAATAAATCACTCAACCTTGACACTTCATAGAACACTTCACATGAACTATAAGAAGAAGCTTTCAAACTATAAATAGGTGGGATAATGAGATAATAATGCTAAGGAAACAACAATCATCACTAAAAAAGATTAATAATTCAAGTTAAAGCACTATGAAAAATAATACAAGAGGTAAAATTAGTAGTCTTTATTGATCCATGGTATTAAAATGAGTAGGGATTCACCATACTTAGTGGAACATCCTCACAATAGCCAAAATGGCTAGTTCTTATAGAAATTGATAGAGAGAAGAGAAGAAATAAGTCCAAAGGTCAGAAAGGAAAGTGTCAAGTTGAGAAAGGGAGTTACATGTGCATGAGAAGAGAATGTGAAATTGATCATGCAAATTTATAAGAGATAAGTGGCACCCCAAGTCATGAAACTCTTGAAATGTGGGATGAAATTCCCTTTGTTGGCTTAGAAAACTATCTTCATCATTCACCCCTATTAGAACACCCCAAAACTAACTAGGGATAGCTATCATAATTTTAATAAGAGGTCAGGGTTGTATACATGATTCTCCATGCATTGGTTACATTCTTAATCATTTAGATTCCTTTGAAAGTGAGTCATCACTACCTATAGTAAAAGAAAGTCCTCTTTCACACACCTTACACACTTGGATTCCAAAATTACCTCAATTTTCTATTAAAATCCATGAAATGGAGTATATGACACTTGGAAATACCCTCCATATCCTTATATTTCTTAGGTACACCTTAAATAGACTTCTACTTGAAGTTCTCACACTTTTCACTATCTTACTCACTTTGCCAATTTTGACTAGCTGGGATGAATCTAATTTTAGGAACACTTAGGAGTTGTCATACAACATGAAATGGACATGAGGAGTTATATTAAGTCTCAATATTTCCTCCCATGTGATTGACATCTTCAAAATCATTGTAGAACCTAAAAACACACAAAAATTGTCAAAAATACCCTATTTTTTACTCCATATATA
This sequence comes from Torreya grandis, assembly GCA_037957365.1. Classification (NCBI taxonomy): domain Eukaryota; kingdom Viridiplantae; phylum Streptophyta; class Pinopsida; order Cupressales; family Taxaceae; genus Torreya; species Torreya grandis. The sequence continues at coordinate 1,893,827 of JARHVA010001927.1, read as the reverse complement.
TAATTATGTATAGTAAAAAAGGATGGGGAGTATTTTTAGATATTATCCTACAACATCTAATCATAATTCTATGCAAACTATTCCATTTGGGCACACTAACTACTCCATCTCCTCAAATTGGTCACTAACAAGGGTTTTGGTTAGTTTAGGCTTGTTTCACCCTCTTAAGATTTTTTCATAAGGATTTGATGTTCAAATCTCAAATAAATGCCAAAAAATTGTTTTTTAATATCCTATATAACTCATCCTATCCCATTTAGTTTCCATGCAAATCATTCAAGTAGATATGAGCTTCCAAACTTCTCTTATCAAGCTTATTTTTCCACTTTGCATAGATCTGAGTTATCTTAAAGCTAGAAAATGGCTTATTCATGGATTCCTTTGCATCCAAATATCTCAAAAATATCTAAATTAATCATATAAACATATTCCAACTAGTTTTAAGTCTCACCTATAGTTATAATTGATGTTGACCTTTCATTTGGATTCTAGGCCTCTTCAAGGCCTAACAGACTTGTCTGTATACTTGGTAATATAGACAATATTGTTGGGTTCCCTCCTTATATGATTTTTTTTATATGTTTTCATTGGTGTTTTACAACTTACCACACCTCCTTTAAATGTTCACTCAACTCCTAGCTCATCCTTTTATCTCGTTTTCTTGAAGACTGTAGGGTTTGCACATAAGGGGAGTACCTTATGTTTGAGATAAAATAGAGGGTAATTCCCCTATTATCCCAAAAAAATTGGTAATTTTAGGAGATTTTAAAATGAATATATATTTTATATACAATATTTTGGCTATTGGTTAGGTCATTTGACCTTCTAACTCTTACAAATCCAAAATAGATTGTTAGGAAGGCAGACTGTGCACAATGGTTTAAGGATGCAGACTATATGATGCTTGTTTAGAGCCCCTTCTCTATTGAATATACATAATTATGGTTTAATTATATTATTATTATTATTATTATTATTAAGGTGTTTAAAACTCCATTTCTCACTCTAACTTCCTACATACTCTTCATAGTCTTTACTTAGTCAAACTGAGTGCCATTCCTTGACTATGTTCTACTTTAGGGTACTATACCTGTAGGTTACCATGCATGATTTAACCTTGAAGAAAATGTATAAAACCTCATTATAATACCTTATGGTCATTTTATATTTTTTTTGACCCATTTGTCTCATCTTTATGCACTATCAACATTGAAGGTACTATTTCCTGCTCACTACTTGTAACAGTCGACAGCAGTTGACTTCCTTGAATCAAAAGGATTGTAAGTAAGCATTACCCCTTGAAATTTGTGAAAAATATCATTTTAGAATACTAATAATCATATATATTAATATTTAATCAACCATAATTGGTATCTTCATGGTCACACTCCTACTATGGATGGTGTACAGGTTGATAGTCTACTGTAGGTGAATAATTTTAGAATTAGGCACACCTGTAGGTGTCTGTGGGGCCTAAAAAATAATAGATTATCCTCTATAAATTATCCTTAGGTCATTAATTATATATTATACCATATAAAACCATTTGATCATGAAACATGGTTTTTATTCAACCTTGAGTTGGAAAGCCTCTTTGAGGCTTAAAACCTGTAGATGACATTGTCAGAATTTAGTGCATAAAAGTGTAATTTATGGAATCCATAGTAAGAAAACCAAAGGAATAAATCATATTATTAATTTTAAAATTTGGAATACTATGTGAAGGATAAAATATGAGTGCACTAGGAGTGATCAAAATTTAACATGACATTATTATAAGATCTCTCCAAAAGGGCTAGGTGCTCTATTTTGCACGTGTAAGGGACTTAATCCCTGAATATAGTCATTACACCCTTGATTATAGTTTTCACTTATATATTCAAACTTAACCTTTAAAATAGGCCTATAATGATATTTAATTCACACTATGACTCCAAAAAGGGTTCCATCACTTGTTTCAACACTTCAAATTGGCTCCTCAACTCTTTGTTATGCCACTTGTAGGTGGTTATGCTAATGTATAGGCAATAAAGATGAGAATGGGTAGTATGCATTAAATTTGACCTTAAATGGGTTTTATGATTATATAAATAAAATTTAAATACACTATTCATTATTAAAAGGGTTTGAAAACACCACTAAGGCTCTCATTTTAGCATGATGTCATCATAAGATACCAGTATGTGCACCTTGAATGGTATGCAGGCAATCTATGTGAAATGATCCATGTATTCAAGGAATATTCTTTCATAATAACTTGATATCCTTTCATGATGTTGAGATGAAACATTATGATGTTTAAAATCTTCATTCAATCTTTCACACCTCACTTTCAATGTGATACCCTCTTTCAAGCACCTATAGATGCATGTTAATGGTAGGAGACTATGTGAGAGTGTTGTATCTGACTGTCGTAGTCTCTTGATCACTCTGTGGAAGGTCCACTTGTTTTATTTTATATTAAGATCATTATTAACACATTAAAACCATAATTACTTCTCCATGAATTCTATACAAAACCTCATTATGCATAACTCACCTTGGCTGACTGTGTATAACAGTCATAGAGTAAACTAAATGCATGATGTTTATGACTACAATTCCATGAAACATTTCTTGGAGAATGATATTTAAAGGTAAAGGGAATAATAAGAAATTTAAAACATGGTAATTAACTTATTTATACCCTCTAAATACATTATCAAATCATGAAGATTTTAAAAATGGTAGAAGCCTGTTTGTCATCCTAAATGAGACCAATCTACCAACCTAAGATGATTTGCTTATCAAAACACATTAAAACAATAAAAAAAGCATGGATAAAATTATGTGAATATGTACATGTCCCATATATTTAATTAAAATATTTAGATTGTATGGAATCATCCAAACAAGCATAAAACCTGTAGGGTGTACAGATTGGCAAGCAAATTAGATATGCCAACTTCTTAAGAATGGTTCATAAAGCATAGGTCATAATTTTTTTGAAAAAAAACATTAAATATAATATTATTTAGTGTATAATATACTCCCAAGACCATTTTTATTGAAACCTCCCTTGTTGGTCATTCTAAGCACAAACTTGCTGATTAGTTCTTGCTTGCCAAGCCTAGTGGAAGAAGAGAGAAGTGGGTTTCTCAATTTCTTAGAGATTATAATAAAAATTATCACTATAAAAATTTTATGAAATATAAAGGGACACTGTTTAGGTTTCATCAATTTTAGGAAGACATACAAATCTATACACCTTAAGAAAACTCCCCTTATTTCAAGAAAATTGCTCTTTCCTCTAAAGAACCTACCAATTTTTAATTATAAATTGTTACTTAAGACTTATTAGGATACATGGGGCATGAAATAATCTTTTTAAACCTTCAAATTTCTTGAGGAGGTGATATAACTCATTTAATGCTTTATATTGAGCCCCAAAATGACTCTAAAAGACATAAGGATTAAAATGACTAATGAACAAGGATAATATGACATGAAATGACATAAAAAGACTTATAATACACCCTATCACAAAATATTAGACCCTTATAAATATCTAAAGATCAAGTTTTTACTTGTAGGGGGCCCAATTTAACCTGCAGGGTCAAATTTGGTCAATACATGGCTCACCAATAAAGATGTATTAATAAGAGTGCATGAGTAAATCCTCCAAGAAATGTGGTCAAAGATCCAATAATATAAGAGTGACTCCCACACCTATAATATCCAATCAAGGGAGTTACTTCCTATTCATCCGATCAAAATTTAACTTTAAGTACACCTAAGCAATCTTATCCATGAAAGTATGAAAACTCCATGTGAGGAAAAAAATCCCATAATAAATAAATATGGGAAAAAATAAAACCCCTACTCTGACACCTCCCCATAAGCACAACTTAGGTGGGTAGTGTGAAAAAATGGGTCCTAGAAACTAGGTTTGATGAGGTACCCATGTACAAAATAATCTCTCATAAAGTAGAGAAAATGAGAAAACACACAGGAAAAACTCCCCCACCCCCAAAAGAGAAACATAAATAAGAGGTTAGAAGTTCCCCTAAAATATGATGTTGTAGTGTCCTAAACCTCAAGAAGAGCTCATGAGTGAATATACTTGCTCTTTGTGAAAGGTTTGGTGAAGATGTCTATAATCTAATCTATCATCTGGTAATAGATCATATCAATGATGTCCCCATGAATGAGCTCTCTGATGAAGTGCATGTGAATCTCTATCTTTGGTTTGTTGATGTTGGAATGGATTCCTACAAATATGAATGGTGCTTTAGTTATTGTATTAGATGAATCTAGGTCATCTGAATTAGATACCAAACTTTGTGAGAATCCCCTAAATCTAGATGGCCTCAAGGGTAGAATTGATTTCCCCTTTATACTTTTCCTTAGTAGACAATAAATATATAACATTTTTCTTCTTACTTGATCAACTAATTTGACTTGAACCAATGGAGAAACTGTAACCTAAAGTAGACTTGCAATTCTAAATATTACTAGCCTAGTCTAAGTTAGTATAGCCAATCAAGTTAATATTAGTGCCAAATATATAATGAATATCCAATATTTGTTTTCCCTAAATCTAGTGTAATATCCTCTTAGCTACTTTCTAGTGCAACCCATGGGTTCTTCATGAATCTAGAGACTAGGCCCACTGCATATGATATGGTAGGTCTAGTATGTGTCAAGTAGATAAGGCTACCAATAAGTTGTTGATACAAGGTAGAATTGACCAAAGGTGAAGTACAATCTACCTCAAGATTAAATGCAAATAGAAATGGATTCGTAGTTGCATTATAATCATCCATGTGAAAATGAGCAAGTAGATCAAGAGCATACTTAGGCCGTGTAAGAGTAATCCCTTAGTCAGATTGAGAAATCATAATCCCAAAGAATTAGTTCAAAAAACCCAAGTATATCATGGAAAATCTATCCTAAAGAGCCCTTTTCACTATTATAATAGATGAAGAAGAGGTACCAATGATCAAAATATCATCAACATAAAAAACCAAAATCAAGAGTGAATCATCTTATCATAACAGATAGAAATTACAATCTAAATGACATCTAGTGACTACTGATGAAATAAAGAAGGAATCAATCTTGGCATATGAAGCCTAAGGGGCCTATTTATGGCCATAGATGGATTTTTAGAGTATGCATACAAAGGATTATCCTCAATAAATCCTGGATGCTACTCCATTAAAACTCCTCCTCAAGATCACCATAAAGAAAGGCATTATTCATGTCCATTTGATTAACATCTGAATAATTAGATATGGAAATAACAAATGTGATTCTGATGGAGTTCATTTTAGTAACTAGTGTAAATATCATTATGCAGTCAATGCTAACATAATTCAAAGAACCCTTGGTGACCAACTGTGCCTTAAAATTATCAATGGACCCATCTACTGCATATTTAGTTTGATATATCAATTTGTATTAAACTATCTTTCTTCTCATATGAAGAAGTGACAAATTCCAAGTGTGATTCTTGATTAAGGATTTATACTCCTTATGCATGATAGAATCCCACTCAGGAATACTTGATGCATCCCAAAATTTTTATGAATCTAAGGCAGAGTCATAGAAATCATGTGGACCACTTTGAAACTTTTAATGTGTCTACTTGTCATCTGAAGGATCCCCAACCCATTTACCTACACTTTGTAGTGTTTGCCTAGTCCAAAAGGACCAGAAGTGAATGAGTCAGGTAGACAAACATCATCCTTTAAATTTTGGACATATTTGGATGAGGATGAGTCCCCATCACTAATCTCATTATCATAATTGAAAAAAGTGTCCTCAACCTTTGGAATGTGCCCAGGCTAATCTGATTCATCTGAATCAAATCTAAGTGAGTCCAATGAAGTGGGAAAAGTGTCAAGAGTTGAGTTTGTGGGACTCCCCTAAAAGTGAAAACTTATCTTGATAAAAAAATCATGTGTGCTTTGATAAAAAAGGTGGTACCCATTGACACCATCTGGATAACCTATAAAGATGCAAGGCTTACTTTGAGGTTATATAGCATTGTATTTCTTCTTAGGTATGCATGCCATAAATGGAGATTTGAAACCCCTAAAGTTCTCAACTATGGGTTTCCTATTGTGCCAATCTTCAAAAGGAGTTATAAATTTTAATTCTTTATGAGTAACCCTATTCTAAATGTAGTAAGCATATTTGATTGCTTCGGACCAATACTATGGTGTAAGTGACTTAGAGCAAATCATATAGTTAGCCGTCTATTTCAAGGATCTATTATTGTGTTCTAAAAAACTATTCTATTAAGGAGTGTAAGGAACTTATATTGCAAATCAATACCCTCTACTATGAAAAACTACTCAAACCTATTATTAACTACTCACCCCCATTATCTCTTCAAAGAACCATGATGCACTTATCAGATTATTTCTTTGTAAGGACTTTGAAGTCTCAAAACTTGTTAAAAACTTCAGATTTATACTTGAGGAAGTGAACCCATGTGCATCTAAAGAAATTATCAATGAAGTTATGGTCATACTTAACCCTTGTAAAATATAGACAGGGTAAAGGCCCAAATACATCAATGTGTACTAAATCCAATGCATGTGAAGCCCTAAAATATTTGCCTTTGTCAAATTTATCTTTGAGATGTTTCCCAATGGAGAAATCCCCTCACAAAGACCTTTAGATAAATGGACACGAGGTAAGCTTATGACCATATCATTCTTTCTGAGTTCTTCTAGGTAGTAGTAGTTGAGGTGGCCAAACTGCTCATGCCAAAATTTTCTAATTCCATATAAATGAGTCAATAATGCAATTAGAGAATAATTAGGTGTAAAATGTGAGAAGGTATATAACCTATCTTGGTGATCTTATCTACCCACTACTACTATAAAATCATTATACAACTCTCTAATTGTGACTAAATATGGTGAAAACTCTACCCTCATACCTTGACTGATGTGAGTGATTTGGTACACTGATAGGAGATTAGTTAAAAGTGATGGAACACTTAGAAAATTATTGAATGTTCCTCTATCCATTTTAATATACCCTCTCCTTGCAACTTATACTGAAGTGTCATCACATAAAGTGATACAAGACATGCTATAAGGCTCTAAGGAATAAAACTCAACTTGTGAAGAGCCCATGTGATGGGAATCACTTGAGTCAATAACCCATGAAGAGGTTGGTGTTGAAAATTATATGAGAGAATTTCCATTTTATTTCTCTTTACCTTTTCCTTTTACCTTAGAATAATCTTGAGTTGATGAATTACACTTGATAGCTCAAGAACACCTGTGTTGTTATTTTCTAGAGTATGAGTTAGGTGATCAATTTATTTCTTTATGAACTTGTATTAATCATTCTTATTTTTTTTTGAAATCGGCACACTTAACCTTATATTTCTTAAGTTTGCCATTAGAAGAGGATGTTTTAGTGGTTGTTTTGGTAGAGGTTGATTCTTTCTTCTTCTTTTGATCCATGTTATTTTTATTCTTCTCTTTGTTATAAGCCTTATGTTTCCCATTCCTAGTAATCAGGGATTGAGGGTTTAAGGAATTAAATGTGCCCATATTTATTAACTTTTATTTATCATAAGTTAATTCAACAATAAAGGAATCTAAAGAGGGAATTTTACATGTAGTGCCTAGAGCACTTTTAGTGGCATGGAAATTAGAGACAAAGATTGAGTAATCAAGACCTAGTTTAGAGAGTATAAAAATAATAATTTGATAATATTTATTCTCTATTCCAAATTATTTCAAATTGAATCTCAAATAGTTGAATTTTGTAAATAAATCTTGAAGGGTGTCAAAGTTGCTAGGATGTAAGCTGATAATCTTATTTTCAAGTTTGTGACCTCTCATCACATCTAACTTCCCAAAAAGCTTTTCCAAGATGGTCCTCACTTCATTGGGAGATTTATTAGGTTCTAAGTGAAAGATAAAATTAGGAGACACATAAAGACATAGTAAACCATAGGCTTCATCACAACGGTTGTACCACTTCAATTATTTTGCTTCTATACTAGGTTTAGTTTCAATGCCCATTGTAATACAATGTAAACCCTTACTCCTTAATATAATTTGCATTTTGGTTTTCCATTCATAGTAGTTAAATGGAATTAGTGGATTAATTGAACTTATATACATTATTTATAAGTAAAGTATAGTGGCTTAGTTGAAGTTGTTATTTTTACATAAATGGAAGTGCAAGCAGAAAGAAAGAGTAACTCAAAACACAATACACCCTTTGAACTATGAATGGTAAATCCCCTAAAATTGTAAATAATATACGCTCAAAATATGTTAGGCATAGTTGAGAATGTATCTAGAGAAACCAATGCAAATGTCATAAAGACATGATTTTCAAGATAAGGTGAGAACATCAAGCTTAGCTAAAAATGCATCCAGGACAAGTACACAAAGTGAGCAAGAGAAGCATAAAAGTGTTTGTTTGAATGAGAGGGGGTTTGGCCACCTGCCAAACTAGACCTCACCCTTTAGTGTTGGTCTTGTGAAAATATGAAGAGGTTTTAAACAAAAACAATATCTTTAAATATTTCCCATAATATATTGTTTTTATAAAAAACAATTAAAAAATATTCACTAACAGTGCTAAATTTGACCAATTTTCTTATGAATTACTTGTGCATTCAAAGAAAAATAACTTGTTTGACCTTGTTTTAAATCAAGTTGTTAAAAAAAGAGATTTAATATGATTAATTTAAAATAAAAAAAGCTTTACAACAAACTTTGAATAGACTTAGCTTATTTTGCAATAAAATTTCAATCCTATTGAAATTGTAAGAGTCTTATGTGTTGTTGATTAAATAACTCACATATCTTGGAATGGTAGTTATGACTAGGTGGAAATGAAAGCAGACTCTGCAGGTGAATATATTATATCTAAGGGTCACTTGAAAGAAACATAGAACTAAGGTTAAACATACAAAACCAATTGATTAGTCTCTAAAACATGAAAATTTAGTTGAGGTCAAATACACAGGTTGATACTAAACACATGAGACCAAAATCATTGCCTAGATGTAGTAGTAGACAACACATAGGAGCCAACAGGGTCGAGTTGAGTAGTGCCAATAAAATAGATATCAAATATACAAAAACACACAATACTTATTGTATGGAGGCACACAAGTATTTTTTAAGAAAATGCACCAATGCACACATAACATACATTCATAAACAAAGCACAAAAATTATGGTAATAGTTGCCAATGAGCCAAATCTCCAAAAAATGCCTCCATTAAGGATGAACACTAAACTAGTAATAAATTATGGAAACTAGCTTTTATTTAAAAATAAAAAATATCGTGATTTAAAATGAAAATAAAAAAATAAAAAATTAGACAATCGAATACCAGAGTTGCTTTGATACCACATTAGAGTGGACACTAAGATCTATAGATTAAGTGAATGCACAAGTTTGTGGTAGGAAAAAGTCAAAAAAGTAAACAACACAATAACTAAAAGTAAATGAAATCACATACATGAGAATATTTCATAAACAAGATAAGATTTAAAACCAATCTTCTATTAAAGAATAACTCACCAAGAGAGATGTACAAATAGGAGTGCATGAGTAACTCTTCTAATTAATGTGGTCAAAGAGATAATAATAGAAGAGTAACTCCCATACTTGAAATCATCAATCAAGGGAGTTAATTATTATTCATCAGGTCAAAATGTAACTCCAAGTAAACCTAAGCAAGCTTATCCATGAAAGTGGGAAAACTCCAAGTGAGGCAAAAAAACCCATAATAAAAAAATATGGGAAAAAAGAAAATACTGTAATGTCCCCATTTTAAGTGGTTGGCTTACTCAGTTTCTAGCACACTTACTCTTTGTAGCAAGTTAATAGGACACAATGGAGGCTAGTTTTGATGAGTGGATTTGATGCTCCTTGCTGAGATATTTTTGGTAAGCTATCACTTGCACCATTCAGAGTCTAATTGCTAGTATTTTTTTGGGCCTGAAGTGCTAAAAAAAGGTAACATTTAACCCAGCTAAAAGACATTGAGTGTCACTTTAAACATTTACTTTATGAGGGATTGTTGCACATCCTTTATCCCACATTGCTCAAGTGAGTTGAGTCACCCCTTGGAGAAAGGATAAAAGGAAGTGCTTGTGGCTTCTTTGGGGAGGTTGGATAAGAAGAAAAGAATTGTTGCACTTGTAGCTTATTTGGGCATTTGAGAACATCCTTCTCATCTATAACACTCTAGACATCAATCCTTGGGATTGGTATTTGGAGTTTGTGCTCTTAGCCACTGTAGTAGCTACACCAGTGTAGCAGCTGTGCCACTATAGCAGCTGTGCCACTGTAGCAGCCTTACCATTGTAGCAGCCATACCACTGTAGTAGAACATCAATGTAGCAGCTCCATCACTGTAGCATCTGTATATAGCTAGGTGAGTCTATATTTTTATACAGAGTCTATAGTTTTTGCCTACAGAGTTTGTAGTTCTTGCCTGTAGAGTCCATAGATTTTTGCCCGCAAAGTCCATAGTTTTCTATAGAGTCCATAGTTTCTGCCTGCAGAGTTCGTAGTTTCCTACCTACAGAGTCCATATATTTTTGCCTATAGAGTCTGTAATTTTTTATAGAGTCTATAGTTTCTACCTGTAGAGTCCATAGTTCCTTGCCTATAGAGTCCATAGATTTCTGCCTGCAGAGTCCATATTTTTCTACAAAGTCTGTAGTTTTTTGCCTGCCGAGTCCATAGTTTTCTACCTAAAGAGTCCATAGTTTTCTACCTGTAGAGTCCATAGATTTCAGGCTGTAGATTCTATATATTTAAGCCTACAGATTCCATAGTTTTTAGCCTATAGAGTCTGTAGATTTCAGCCTGTAGAGTCCATAAATTTCTAGCCTGTGGAGTTCATAGATCTCAACCTGCAGAGTCCATAGATTTGGCTGTAGAGTCCATAAAAGCTTCCATAGATTCTGTAGATTTGGTTGTAGAGTCTGTAGAAGTGGCCTTCAAAATTCATAGATCTAGTATGCGGAGTCTGTATAAAACCCAGCCTGCATAGTTCATAGTTTCATGGGTCAGAGAAAAAATGAAGCACCTTCGACACTTGCTAGGATATACACTTGAAATAATGTTCATACGATTCTGAGAGGGGATTTAGTGAGTCACCACATGAACTTCATTATAATCATTTACTCATTTTTCAATTAATACAAATACAGTGTGTTGGTTATTTTAACTGTGTATTTATGCTTGAAATTCTATATTTATGTTACATGCATTAGTCTTTGTAAAGCATGAAAAAGCAATACCAACAAATCTACCAGAGTCATAAAGAGTCCCTATTGGGTTAGTTTTGGGTGCAATCAGTGTTCCCATTATAGTGGTATCAGAGCCTGTTATTCCTACCATCTTGTGAGGTTTCATGTATCCCACACATCAGTACTTCTTGAGGAGAAACCAGATAAACCTAGACTTACAAGTTTTTTTTAGAAATTGAGGAGGGTGAGCCCTTTTCAACACCAACCATGGGTAACCAAGATGGGGAAGGGGGAGAAGCCAACACCAAGATGATACTCAATGATCTTGCTAGGGGGCAAAGGGAGCTACAAACCACATTGTAATAGATGGCTCTAGCAATTACACAACTCCTGACTAGAGCAGATCAGGGCAACAATGCCAACTAGGGTAATAATGCTAACTAGGTAGGTGGACCAGGTAATGGAGGTAATAAAGATGCATAGATTAATAAAGGATCCCAGATGTACACTAGAGAAATTTCCTCTACAAGGCCACTCATGCCACAATTCCCTCTAAGATAAAATGACTAGGATAATGCTGGTCATACACAGTAGGAGATACAGGACCAAATACTGGAGGATTGGAGAAATGCTGGACTAGATTTCCAAGGTGAAATGTCCTTCAGGGAGTATATGGATGTTAGACTAAAGCATATTCCCATGAGAGGGAATAAGCAATAAAATTATAAGATGAGGAAAAAGTTGGGAAAGTTGCCCATCCCATACTATGACGGTGCATGGAAGACTTCAGCGCGAACGTGGGTCCAAAAATTAGACACTTATTTCTAGCTTAATCCCATGCCTGAGGAGGACATGATTAAGTATGCTACATTGCACTTGGATGGAAGTGCCCACGAGTGGTGGCACCATGGTATGGTCATGCTTGGCCATAACCAGATAGATACTTATGCTGAGTTTACTGAGAGACTCATTGACACATTTGATACTAAGGACCTAGAATTGCATTTCAAGGAGCTAGCTCAACTTAAATAGTGGGGTTCTATAGAGGCCTATATCACTGAGTTCTAAAAGCTGGCAGTATTGGTGATAGATATATCAAAAAGGAGACTGGTTGTTCTTTTCATGGATGGGCTTCTTGATCCCTTGCGAGGATGGGTAAAGGGACACAATCCTTCTTCACTACAAGAGGCTATTAAGAAAACAAGAGACCTAGCATCTTCTTCCTACAGGAGTAAACTTCACTCTAAGGAATCTCATTTTAGGAAGGATAAGGAAAGGAAGACATTTCAAAAGGACCCTCAGTGGCTTAAGGGGGAAACTAAAGGGCTGGACAGTGATACCCTCAATGAAATCAGGAAGAAAAAACTATGTTTTCATTATAGGGAGCCATGGAATATTTCCCATGAATGTCTACTTAAGGTGAAGGCTAAGCCCATGGAGTATTTCTTAATAGATGTATCACCTTCCAAAGATAAGGGGCAACATTTAGATTCAGAATCTAGTCAGGGCGATAACATTGCTGAGGAGAGTTTGAATGATGATAAGTCTCTTGCTCGGTTGAAAGGCGTCCATAATGTCATTACCTTTAAGGTAAGAGGGTTGATTCAAGGGCAACACGTGGTTTCCTTGATCGACATAGGGGAAACACATAATTTCATTGATGTAAAATTGGTGGCCAAGAGGGGTCTTCAGACCGAAGAGCACGTAGGGTTCAGAGTCATGGTGGCCAATGGCCACAAGTTATTATGCACCCAGAAGATTTCAAAACTTTGCATCAGATTGGGAGGAGATTATGAGTTGGAAGATGATTTCTATGTAGTTGACATGGGTGATTATGATGTCATCTTGGGAATGACATGGCTGGCTTCTCTGGTAGAGTTCACCTTTAACTTGGCTAAGCTGGAAATGAGGTTTTAGCATCACGGCAGGAAGGTGGTGCTCTGAGGTTTACCTAATGGGGGCTCAGGGTGGTATCCTTGAAAAGGATGAAATGATTGTTTAGACATGACAATGTTGAGTGGGCAGCTGAATGTTTGATCATGCCTATGCCTCTAGAGTAGCTAGTAAAGAGATATCACCTAGATGTACAGGAGATCATTGCTAGGCATGATAAGGTGTTTGGTAGTATTCCACATGGGGTTCCTCTCGAGAGGGGTATAGAGCATGTTGTTGAGTTAGAGGAGGGGGATAAACCAGTCATCATCACCCCCTATTATCATCTTAAAAAGCACAAGGATGAAATAGAGAAGTCAATAAAGGAGCTATTGGAGATGGGGCATATTAGGCCTAGCAAAAGCCCCTTTGCTTTAGCAGTTGTTTTGGTGAAGAAGGATGGGACAATGCATATGTGCATTGATTATAGAGCTCTCAATAGGAAGACAATTAAGAATAGGTACCCCATCCCTAGGATTGATGAGCTAATTGATGAGCTACATGGAGCATGATATTTCTCTAAGATAGACTTACGTTTAGGATACCATCAGATCAGGATGCGAGTGGAAGACATAGAAAAAAATACTTTTGAGTGTCACTACGGGCACTTTGAGTTTCTGTTTATGCCATTTGGGCTAACCAACACTCCAGCTACCTTCCAAAGTTATATGAATCAAGTGTTTAGAGGGCAGCTTTGAAGATTTGTATTGATATTCTTTGATGACATCTTGGTATTCAGTAGGACGTGGGATGAGCACCTACAACAATTAGAGGAGGTGGTGGTCATTTTGGAGAAGGAGCCACTATATGCCAAGGAATCAAAGTGTGAGTTCAGCATGACCAAGCTGCTCTACCTCAGCCATATTATCAGTCCTGAAGGAGTTTGAGTGGATCTAAAAAAGATCAAGGTAGTTGTTGATTGGCCCACTCCAACTAGCCTTACACAACTCAAAGGATTTTTTGGATTATGTGGATTTTATAGGAGATTTGTGAATGGATTTTCATAGATTGTAACACCATTAACAGACCTCACCAAGAAGGGTGCTTTTGTATGGATAGAGGCAGCGCAATATTATTTTGAAAATTTCAAGTGGGTGATGTCTTCATGTTTGGTTCTAGCTCTACCCAACTTCACGAAGCCTTTTGAGCTTCATTGTGATGCATCAGGTGATGAGATTGGAGTAGTATTGATGCAAGAGAAGCACCCCATTGCTTTTGAGAGAAGGAAGCTTTGGGGGGTGGAGAGGATCTATTCTATTTATGATCAGGGAATGTTAGCCATCATGCATGCGTTGGCCAAATTTTGATCCTACTTGGTTGGAGGGAAGTTTGTGATTAAGATGGATCACAATAGCATAAAGTATTTCATGGGTTAGCGAGAATTGAATGACAAGCATCAGAAGTGGGTCACTAAATTGTAGGCTTATGACTTTGACATTGAGTTTGTCAAAGGAAAGAAGAATGTAGTAGTTGATGCCTTATCTAAAAGTCCTCACATTTGTGCTCTTGCAGAGATTTTAGGAGATTGGCAGGCTAAGATTATAGCAAAATATGATGGAGATGCTTGGGCATCGGGACTAGTTTTAGGCACTAAACAGGATGATTGCTATGAGGTGATAGATGGGTTGATCAGGTTTTATGACAAAATTTATTTAATTCCATCATCACCCTTAAGAGAGATGATATTGAGGGCATTTCTTGATGCACCCACATCTGGAAATCTGAGGGTTTTCAACACCTACAGGCAGATTTGAGAGTGGTTCTCATGGAGAGGGCTCAAGGATGATGTTTAGAGGTATGTCAGGGAGTGTGCAGTTTGTCAATAGAATAAGGAAGAACACACATTTCTTGTTGGTTTACTACAACCCTTACCCATTTCAGACCAAAAGTGGGAAAGCATTTCTATGGACTTCATCACTGGCCTACCCTGAGTGTAGGGAAGAGATTGTATTTATGTGGTGGTAGACAGATTGATGAAGTTTGCTCACTTCTTTGCTATCCCCTCTACTTATACAGTAGCTCAAGTGGCAGATGCATTCTTTAGGGAGGTTTTTAGGTTGCATGGGTTACCAAGATTTATTATCAGTGACAGGGATAACAAGTTCATGAGCACTTTTTGGTGGGAGTTGTTTAGGTTGTGTGGTATAGACCTTACACCTAGTACGAGCTACCATCCCCAAATAGATGGGCAAATGGAGATAGTAAATAAATGGGTGGAAGGTTATTTACGAAACTATGTGACTGCATAATAGAGAGCCTGGGTTAAGTGGTTACACATGGGGGAGTATTGTTACAATACCACACATCACATGACCATTAGGATGACTCCATTTATGGCATTGTATAGGTATGAAGCTCCAAGCTTCATGGATATGGCTTTGGGGGATAGCAGAGTGCCCAAAGCTAAAGACCTATTGAAGGATAGTTAAGATATCTTGAGAGCACTCAAAGAGAAATATGACATGCTCAAAATCAATAGAAGTTGTATGCTGATCAGCATAGGGTAGAGCATAGTTTTGAGGTAAGGGACATGGTGTATTTGAGGCTATATCCATATAGGAAATCATCGTTCAAGAAGAGTAGAGTAGAGAAGCTTAAGCCTAGATTTTACAACCCCTACATGGTGATTCAAAGAGTGGGTGAAGTCACCTATGAACTTGAGCTTCCAGAGGGCAGTCAACTGCACAATGTATTTCATGTATCTAGGCTTAAGAGGGCCATTGGTCAGGGTGTAGTGCCTACTACAGATTTACCCCCTTTGGATGAGGAAGGGAGGCTTGTGTTAGTACTCGAGGCCATTCTAGACACTAGAGAGAGGAAACTTAGAAACATGATAGTGAAGGAGTATTTGGTCAGGTGGAAAGACCTATCATAGGAGGATGCTACATGGGAAAGTGAGTAAGTTATTTAGCAAGCTGGGCTGAGATTGCTTGAGGACAAGCAATTTCAAGGGGGGCAGACTGTAATGTCCCCATTTTAAGCAGTTGGCTTACTCAGTTTCCAGCACACTTAATCTTTGTAGCAAGTTAATAGGATGCAATGGAGGCTAGTTTTGATGAGTGGATTTGATGCTCCTTGCTGAGAGATTTTTAGCAAGCTATCACTTGCACCATTCGGAGTCCAGTTGCTAGTATTTTTATTGGCCTGAAGTGCTACAAAAAGGTAACATTTAACCCAGATGAAAGACATTGAGTGTCACTTTAAACATTTACTTTATGAGGGACTATTGCACATCCTTTATCCCACATTACTCAAGTGAGTTAAGTCACCCTTGGAGAAAGGATAAAGGGAAGTGCTTGTGGCTTCTTTGGGGAGGTTGGATAAGAAGAAAAGAATTGTTGCACTTGTAGCTTATTTGGGAATTTAGGAATGTCCTTCTCATCTATAACACTCTAGACATCAATCCTTGGGATTGGTCTTTGGAGTTTGTGCTCTCAGCCACTATAGCAACTATGCTACTATAGCAGCTATGCCACTATAGCAACCATACCACTGTAGCAGCCATACCACTATAATAGCACATCACTGTAGTAGCTCCATCACTGTAGCATCTATATACTACTAGGTGAGTCCATAGTTTTTACCTATAGAGTCTGTAGTTCCTACTTATAGAGTCCATAGATGTTGGCCTATAGAGTCCATAGTTTTTTGCAAAGTCTGTAGTTTCTATCTGCAGAGTCCATGGTTTCCTTCCTGTAGAGTCCATAGATTTCTACCTACAAAGTCCATAGTTTTTTGCAGAGTCTGTAGTTTCTACCTACAGAGTCTGTAGTTTCCTACCTGTAGACTCTGTAGATTTTTGCCTGTAGAGTCCGTAGTTTTCTGTAGAGTCCATAGTTTTATGCCTATAGAGTCCATATTTTTCTACCTGCAGAGTCCATAGATTTTAGTCTACAGAGTCCGTAGATTTAAGCCTGTAGAGTCTGTAGCTTTTAGCCTGCAGAGTCCGTAGATTTCAGCCTACAGAGTCCATAGATTTCTAGCCTACGGAGTACATAGATCTCAGTCTGTAGAGTCCATAGATTTGGCTAAAAAGTCTATAGAAGCTTTTACAGAGTTCGTAGATTTTTCTATAGAGTCTATAGAAGTGGCTTGCAGAGTTCGTAGATCTAGTATGCAGAGTCCATAGAAAACCTAGCCTGCAGAGTTCGTAGTTCCATGGGTTAGAGAACAAATGAAGCACCTTCGGCACTTTCTTGGATATTCGCTTGAAATAATGTTCATACAAGTTTGAGAGGGGATTTAGTGAGTCACCATGTGACCGGCATTATACTCGTTTACTCATTTTGCAATTAATACAAATACAGTGTGTTGGTTATTTCAGCTATGTGTATCTATGCTTGCAATTCTATATTTATGTTACATGCATTAGTCTTTGTAAAGCATGAAAAATCAATACCAACAAATCTACCAGAGTCATAAAGAGTCCCTGTTGGGTTAGTTTTGGGTGTAACCGGGGTGCCCATTACAAATACCTACTCTAACAATTTTTTTCTCTTTTTTTATATGAAAAATGTGAGGGTATGGGAAGAGCATGGTTGGCTATCCATTTTCAAGTTATGTTTGATAAAAACATTATTTAAAAAATAATATTATTAGAAAAATACCAAAAGCATTTGTTGACAAGTGTGGCGATGTCTTATAGCTTTCCACATAATCATTTCTAAAAATACTCGATGAAAATTTAAAAATCAGGATGGGAGCACAAGTACCTATCTACTATGTTTTTTTCAAAACAAGTTAAACTATTTGAAAATCACGTAATGAACTTGTTAAATTCCACCATTTAAAAAAAATATAAGTTTAGAAACTAGAATCGAAATGCTACATTCCTTGTTTTAGGAGTATTTTTAAATTTTGACTGAAGGCATCTCAAATTTTCTATTCAAGTTCAGGTATATTTATTTTCAACAAAAACATATCATATTAGACCCCCCTTTTGGCCCTCCATCTCAATACACTACCTATAAATATTATAAAAATATTTTTATTCCTCATCATTATTATTTGATAAAAAAAATATGAACACAAACATTATAAAGATTATGATAAATGAACATGCATTGAAGAAGAGGTCCAAATTGGTTATATTGGATGAAGTAGGATGTCATCAAGTTTGAAAATATTTATTCAAGGTAAGGGAAGGGATAATATTATAAGTTATGATGAATATCCAAAGATGATATGGAACTTCCTAATCAGATATGGAAGATATATAACTTTGAATTATATAATTGGCAAGATTATGGCGTGTGGCAAATGGATAAGCCAATACCAACCCATTATAATATATTCACATTTTGGGGGTTTTTGATGCATGTAAGTGTATCACAAGGTTCTGATAGTGTTAAACACTTCTCATTTTAAGATTCAATTTTTTTTTTGCATGAGTTGTTAGTTGTTGATCTTCCTGAGATTTGTGGTGGAGTAGTGACCAAACTATATAACTATTTCACAAAATGAATATGTAAATGGTTGTTTAAAGTAACCATGGTCTTAAATATTGTTTGCAAAAAATGAAATTTACCTTAAATAAGTGTAATTAATGATGATAAAAACCTAAATTCTAAACCCTAATCTAGCATGAATATTTATAATGAAATATTAAGCTATAATCATTTGGTCAAAAAATGAGAAAAATGTAGGGTAGGGTAGATAAGAAGGATGTTTCTTTTCTGAGTCTAGATATTTTTATAAAGCTTGAATTTGATAAAAAAAATGCAATTCAAGCCAGCATATGACATGAAATTTAAAAAAAGCACAGGTTTTATAATATACTAGGCAAATGTCTAAGGATATTTGAAACAATGCAAATAAGAAATCAAATTCACTTTAAAGATTTAGTTTTACAAGAAAATTGCATTAGCACATTTTCAAGAAAAGCAATGAAAATGAAATGAATCTAAAATATTTCAATCAACCTAGTTTAAGCTCAAATTGATAACTCTACATCAACATATGCACATCTAGAATTCATAAAAGTAATTGAATTTTGAACATTAAACTAGATACTTGAGGAAGCAACCATGATAACAATCACATAAACAAATATGATACAATATTTGTATAATTCCCTTGATTGCATTACTTGTTCCAGAATTTACACAAAAGTTTTGCTCTAAAAAACATCCACCTTTTTTACAATGACAATACCCCCTTTTTATAGGCAACCTATAAGGTATGTTGGTTAATCACTATCAATGTAGAATTAAATAAGTGTCAAGGATAGTTGTCCTTCTAAATATTTTTAGGATTAATGACACTTTTCAATTGAACTAACCTATAATCCATGTGTGTTACAAATTACAAATGCTTTTAAAAAATAGAATATTCTTTTAAAATGATTTATAAAGTTTTTGTACAAGAGAATATCTGAAGTCAACCCATTTGACCTTGAGGCAACCCTATTACTACAACATTTTGTTTTTTCTCCAGGATTTTAATGGATTTGTCATATTTTTCACCAATCAACTTGAGATTAATGATTGGGTCTATGAACAATTATTCTTCTTGCACTTCCAAGTCTTTGAAGACTTCATCAGCTCTATGTAAGGTTTCTTTAATGCTTATAGCATTGCCAATCTTCTCTTTTGGTGACAAGATCATATCTAAGATATGATTTTTATCTACCCTTGTAGTGCTCTGGATCTTATTCTTGACTTCTTGGATGAATTAAGTAGCTCTATGTTTGAAATATTCATTAGTTATCAAGCCTACAAGACTAAGGATGGTTGGATCCTTGATAAATCTTCCTAATATTTGCACCATTCTATTCTCTATTTGTTTGAAATTATTAGAGAGAACTTTCATGCCTATAGATCATTTATTCACATCCCTTATCTTCTCCATAAAAATAATCATAGCCATATTCAAATGTGATAGGCTTACTATTTTAAACTTAGGAATCTGGCCTTCCATCAATATCTTAACCAATTCCTTGAAATTTTTATCTAAAGCTTGAGATTGGTTAACTTATTTCATAGACATGGAATTTTGTTTGTTCACCACATCCAATTTAGATCTTATTCCTTTCAAAGAACTAAATGTATCATAGATGGTGGCTTCAAAGCTATTGATTTCCCTAAAATTGATATAATTGATTTCTCTGCTAGATTATTTTTCTCTTGCTTTAGGCCTTTGATGGTAGCTTGAAACCTCTCTGCCTGGGACTATGCTAAATCTAGAACATCCTCTTCAAAAATAGGATCCTCTCCTAGCCTCTGTCCCTTCTTCTGAGTTAAATGAGTCAAAGGTTCAACCTTTTGATGTAGCACCTCTTGACCACCTATAGTATCTGGATCATATATGACCCCAACTAAATATTATCCCATTTGATTATTTGACACCCTTATTTTTATGTCAAATGAATGACTTGGAGTAGCCAATCTCTTTGCCTCTTCCTCTTGTAAATCTAGGATCCATGGCTTGAACTCTTGTTGTATAGATATGCCTGTAGTCTTTATTATACCCATGGATGATAAGTAGGGAGCTTCTCCAACCTTGGTTCATATATGAACCATTCAAGAATAGGTGTTCCATATATGAGATTATCTTCACTAAAAAAATTGATGTTCTCCAAAGGTTGTGTAATGGTCACTTAAGGTTTCTTTGCCTTTAAGACTATTGTAGTCTCAACTATTTTCTTAGGAGGATTAATGAATATCAAGCCCAATGATTTTACCTTATCCTATTTGGCTTCTTCAACCTTCTCTCCCTTTAAATATGAATCTGACTCGTATGTCACAGATAACATTATGAGTCCATCTTCAACAGATTCATGGCAATTCCATACTATCACGTGAACCTCCTGTTGAGGTAATTCTTGATCTATTATTCTAAAGGACTCAAAAACTAATTAAATTGAAGCAATTTCATTTGGTTTCCTCTCTTCAATCCTATGTTTTTATGGTACATCTACAGGTGGAAGCCTAAAAGAATCAAAATCTATCAAATGATATTGTTTTGGGCCTAATTGCCATCTATCGTCCATCTTTTGGTCTCTTTGCAATCTAGAATTATGATTTATATTGTGATATTTCAATATTCTATAAAATTCAAAGTAGGAAGCTACCTTGGTGTATACAAAGTTGAATGTACTAGGTTCATACTCATATGACATTACCAAAATACCTTTTATCCTCAAATGTTCCTTTACCTTGCCATAGGGATCCCATTGTCTATGATCATCTATCTTTAGTTTGAAAGAAACCCTATGTTTTGAAGAAGCTTCAATGTGATCCCATTGTTTGAAGATAGTTTTACCAATTATCATGGGAAAAATATGTGGAAGTCCCTTTATCTTAGTCTTGCAAATGCCATCTATCCCATTGAATAACTGGTAGGCTATTTTTTGTTCTACCAACTTGTTAGGTACATGAATTGGTAGTTTGAGAGGGGTAGTTTGGGTTCCTTCAATTCTTATAATAGTATAATTAGGATAAATCCATATGTCCCCCATGGTTTCAATTGATTTCTTGATCAAAGGGATTATTATCATCATAGGAATACCATCAATAGCTTGACTCAATGTAGGGTAAACATATTCACAAATGAATTGGATATGGTTTTTATTGGGTGAATATTTTGTCAGCCAGCTAATTGGTGACCAAAATAGTTCCTATCACCACAACATAAGGAGATGGGTCATCCTGGTGTGTAGGATTACTACATCAATAGGGGACAAATCTCTCCTCTCATCAAGGGGAGGTTCCCTATTAAATATGCGGAGGCTATATACTATATAAATAAGCTAAAAGTAAGACACAGGGGTGGGATAAACCACCCATCTCTCTTCTTTCAGAGATGATGCTAACAAATACAGGAGAAAATCTTGGTGGAAACACTGAAGGCACTTCTCTTCTTTCAGAAGTGTTCTTGCAGGAAACAACATGAGTTCTTTTAGGTAAGATAAGAAACCGGTAAAAAAAGGGCACAGTAACAGCAGGATGAAATAGAACACAAAGTTTCCACCTCAACTACCCAAATATTGAGATACGAAGAACAATGGGGGCACAAAGTCATCCCTAGGTCCTTTACATAGAAATATAAAAGAAAAACACAGACTGAAGACAACTATGACAGTGCAAAGTTTTAATGTAGTTGGCTTCAGGACACCTTCCTTATCACCTCCACTAGTTCTACTTATTAAATCAAATAAACAAGAATAATTTTAGAAGATAGACATAAGAAAAATCTCTTAAAGTAGCACAGGCTATCACAACACAAAGTCTGCAAGTAACTAGCTTTCTCATTCAATCAAAGAAATATGAACTACAATCTGAGCTCAAAGTCTCAGTAATGCCTTTCAATTTGGGTAGAGTTTCATTTTTGGTAAGGGGAAGATATCCTTAAAACAATAAAAGAGATTACATTATATATCCAGCAAGCAAGGCTTGGTGCTCTCTCCCATGGGATGGCCCATGCTGCAGTCAACACCTTCAATGCACCTTCAGTTCTGCCTAGAGGGACCATGCCTGGAATAGTGCATCACCTTAACTATGGCGTGTCTATTCATCTAATATGTATTTTATTGGGTCTATATCATTTGGTTTTTCCCCTTTGATGTCTGCACAACTATCCATTTTGTCTTTACTCCAAAGGAGACTAACAGGTCATGCCTTTGATGTTTGTAAGCTCAAAAATCTACTTTGTAGACTGTTCCATCTACTAGAATAAATTTTGCACAGATATTTCAGGCTTTTCCCTCTTTTCACTTTTGTCTTTTCTAGATTTTTCTCTTCCTATAGTGATTTGAGCTATCGGTCTATCTTTTCAGCCAGTTGCTTGGTTCTTCCTTCAAGTTCCGTGCTTTATTTAAATTTCAACAGATATTCCCTTACCTTAAATTTGACATCTGTGGGGATGTCATTGGTTGACTGTTTCAATGGTTCAGGTGGCCTTCTCAGCTCCTTGGTTCAATAAATTTCTTGCTTCAATCACTTTATTGGTTCAATTTGATGCAGGAGCATCTACAAAAGTTTCAAATTCTAGTGTAAAAATTCAAATTTTGGTTTTCCCTCCAAATTGTGAGATTTCAAAATTTCACCTTCAAGGTAAATGTAATTATCAAAAAGTGAAAGTAAAAAGGTGAAAAGTGATTGTTATATTGTTGATAAAATTAGGGGGAAATGGTTGAAACTATTTTCAACCTTAGTAAATTGTTAAAACTTAAAAACAGTCTTTTGTTGCCTTAAGCAGAATTTGGGCGTAGAAGTTGGAAGAGAGATTCTTAAAAAGAAAGAAAAACAAAGAAGAATTCATTAAGAGGAGAGAGGAAAAAGAAGATAAGAGAGGATGAGAGGGGTGTAGAAGTGGAGAAGGATAGAGAGGAAAAGTCCTCTCCTTCAAAGGAAATAAGAAAGAATGAAGGATAGAGAGGAGAGTTAGTGAGGGAGGATCTCACTCAAGAGATGATAAGGTTAAGGAAAAAGGAGCAAATTTGATGTGAAGAATGTGTGAAGGAATAGACAAGGATTTGGAAGCCATGGAAAATTTGATATTGAACTGTAAGTTTCTTATTTTATCTATGAAAGAATGAATGTTTTTCTTCATGTGATTATGTTATGGCCTCTTTATGAAATTCTGGTGACAGGCCTGTGTGTGTATATGTGAATGTGTATGAATGATGGATTTATATAAATCATTGAGGAAATTACATGTAACATAGTTATTTGGAATGTTTAGAATGATTTTAAACTGATATTCTGTGAACAAGAGGTCTTAAAATTACTTTGAATGTATAAGAAGCCCAAACAGGGCTAAACTAGATATTCAGGAATTTTAAAAAATACAGCTCATTGTCTAAGGTAAAATCCACATGAAAATGTTTGGATGGAGTTGAAAATGACATGGAAATAGGTCTATAAGGCAAGTAGAAACCCAAGAAAGGAAGAAATAGGTTTAGAAACCCTTCTGGATATCCAAAAACTACAATTGTTGGCTCTCGGGTCTGTGTATGACAGAATATAGGAAAAGTCAAGAGATTTGTAAGTCTTGCATAGAAAATGGATTGATCAGGTTATATTTGATATAGAATATGAATGGGGAAGTCATTTAGAGGTTGAAATGTTTACATATCCTCTTGAGAGACTATTGATAGATTGAAATAGAGGAGAAAACTAAGAACCCTGTTGACTGTTATAAAAATACAGTCAAAAGACATTAAATTGTTAAGCAAAGGAAGGTACAGAGGGTTGATATGACTTGGATGATTATTGGAGAAGGTGTATGGGGTTAAAATAGACCATATAAAAGTGATTAGAACCATTGAAACTGTATAAAACACTCCCAGAAAAAATAATAAGCTCTCGGCCTGTGACTGTCATGAGAAAATTCTGAATTAGGTTCAAACCCTCAAAATGAGTTTTAAAGCTTGAAAACTCTTGAAAATTTGTAATTTTACCCTTGATTATGTTATAAAACTTTTGGAATTTTTTCAAGGTGCCATAGTATGGAGAAGTATGGAAAAATTCAATTGCCAAGTGGAGCCTAGGTGCATGTGAAGGGAAGAGCATAGGCCAATATAGGAAAAGTGGATTTTTCCAAAGAAGTGCACTAAAAAATGATTGATTCACCTGTAAGAGGGTAATGGGTATCTGGAATGTTTCTTAGTTTTATTATAAAGTCCGTACATCACTCTGGACAAGGGGTTTGCACTAAAGGAGGGCTAATTGAAACAGGGCCTAAAGAAGAAAGTACATTTCTGTAAAAAGAAACCTCAAGAGATTTTTCATTATGTTATATAAGATCTTAATGGGTATCTAGAAATGGTTTTAATTTCATGATTGAGCTAACCTATAAAAATTTATGGCCAATAAACAGGGAAAATAGGGCTACAAGGGATGAATGATCTAGATAGGTCTGTATTAGTTTGTTGATGGTTTCAGAGTAGTGTAAGGATAGGTTACATCATTTGGTATCAGAGCTTGAAGCTCTTGGGAATTTTAAATTTGTTGATGTCTATTATTTCTAATGAGTTGTTATAGGGTTTGGCAAGAGGATCAGCAGGACAAGCATTAAGAGACCCTGGGGAGAAAAGGTATGCATAATTGTGCTATTTGATTTGAGTTATTGTACTGAGAAGAAAAAAGGTGAAAGAGTTTCAGGTTCAAGGCAGCCAAGCCATTGAGGCTTAAGAAGAGAAGAAGCCAAGGAAGGCTTAGTGAAGGTCCAAGAAGAAGCTTGGATAGTTTGCCAAAAGACTAAGGTGAAATAGACTTGGGTGAGGTAAAGGATGGAGTTTGAAGCTTGGAGAGCTCAAAAGTAAGAGAAAAAGTGAATTCTCAAGAGGAAGATCCAAAGCAAGGTAATCTTGGATTTGTGATTTGAGTTTGATGAAGTGATGTATAACGAGTTGCTGCAGGATTGAGAGTAGAGGATCAAAAGACTAGGATGCAAAAGGCCTAGGTGAGATCAAGGAGATTGCCAAAAGACCAGTCAAGGAGAAAAGGCTTGGGTGACACAAGGAATAAAGAGACCAAGGTGAAAAAGACTTGGGTGAAGATCTCAGAGATGGCAGTATTGTTGAAGGCACTACAGAGCAGCAAGGTACATGAGGGCACCAAGAAGAATGCAAGCATCAAAGGTATGGATAGTTTTGTAATTAATAAAGAGATTGCTAAGTTGAAGAGAGAGTTAGCTAAGATTAAAGATGAATATGAGTCTTGGATGTAGATGGATAAGCAAGCATGGGTGTGGCCAATGAGGAGGAGGTTGAAGTGGCCAATATACCTCCTAATGAAGAGGAGAAGAAGGCAAAATGAGATTGCCATGAAGAGAGAAGCCCATAGAGGCTTGAAGAAGGTAAGAAGGTTGCCAAGTGAGCAGCAAGAGGAAGAAGTTGAGAAGAAGGTTCTCATTGAGGAGAACAAGAGAGAAGAAAGAAAAGATGAAGTGCCAGGAAGAGCACTTGAGAAGATGAGAGTGTTGATGAAGAGGACACTCATGGAGACATTATGGTCTCTTGTTTTTATATCTAATGCTGTTTTTGCATGGGTAATTTCAGGTATGAGCAGCCTTATGAAGGTCAAGAGAAGGGCCTTGGAAAGTGAAGAGATTGGTGCAAGAGAAGACACCAAGTACACAAGTGAATGTGTAGGAGAAAAGAAAGAGTTTGCTGTTTTTGATAAAGAAGAAGAGATGCATTGGTTAATGCATGAGAAATATGTTGGAGACCTTGTGCAAGAAAATGTTGAGATGGAGGAGGAAATTGCATTCCATGATGCCATGGAGTACCTTGAAGAAGCAAATGGAAAACTATGCACAAAAGAGGATAGTACAATCAAAGAAGCCATGCAAATGAAGGAAACCATGAAGCAGCCCATCAAGGAGGTAAAGGTGAATTATAGTATTGATTTTTCTCATCCACTTAATTATGGAACAACTGTTGAATAGGTTGAAAAATTCCACAAGGAAGTAGTGGAAGTCCATCATCTTGCCAATGAAGAAAAGGGTATAGAATATTATGATGACTTGGAAAACATTCCAATAGAACAAAGGAAGGAAACACACCTAAGGAAAGTGAATGAAAGCAAGGAAACTATGAGGAAGAGTATGGCTAAACATCAAGCCATTGAAAAGGTAAAAATAAGTTCAAATTCTGATTTTTCAAATGCATATAAGAGTAAGACTACTACTGTACAGATGGAGATGAAGAAGATTAATAACAAGCCTTCAAATCCAGCAATAGACCATGGCTATGTGATACCAAAATGGCTTAAGGGATCAGCAAATGTAACGAAAGACACAAAGTTCAATCAAGATGATGACTCAAGCAAGAAGCAAATACAAAGCAAGAAGGAAGAGGTAGAATGCAAAGTGAGCAAGGCCAGCCATCAAGCAAGACAACATGAAAATGTCAAAGAGCAAAAATTGGTTGGTGAATTGAAAAAGTGGCGTCCTAAAGTTATGAAGAAGGTATGGATGGCTAAACGTGAGAAAGAAAACTTCTCAAAGAATAATGAGGTGGAGCATGAGGATACAAATATAAAAGGTAAGTCAATTGCTTGCAATGAATGGGATAATGATTTGTTTGAATCATTTAATGATATGTTTATGGAAAATGAGGAATGGAAAGTGGCTATGAAGACTAATATGCAGCAAGAAGAGAGTTCCAAATGGATGGATGATGAGAAAAGGAGAAAGTATGCAACAAAACAAACAAGATGGCTCCAAGCAGAGATTGAAGAGAACAATGAGACACAAGGTAATAGTGCTCCTATTGTTTTTGATAAGTATATTGATGATGATAAAGAAGCTGATTTGTATGAAGAAACTATAAAGTGGATGAATGTATTTATAGAGGATGAAAAACAATCTGGTCCTAAGTTTGATATAGGACATGAATATTTGGATGAACTTGTGTTGAGTGAAGAGATGAAGAGGATAGAAGAGTTGTTGAATCCTCCAAGAGAGTTGTGTAGAAACACCTATCAACATGGTGACACCATTGATCAGATGGAAAATGAATTGAGGCAAGAACAAAGAAAGATAGTGAAGGCAGATTTGGACAAAGAACAACATGAAGATAATCAAGAGGCTTCATGGCCTCAATGTTTTTCTACTAAGGTTGCTTTTGATGTTTTGAATGTAGGTGTTAAAGTTGTGGAGATGAATGAAGTCCATAGTTCAATGGACAAATTTTTGAACCAAGAAGATCAAGAAGATTTTGAAGACATGTATGAGAATGAAGCATGGATATGGGACATAACAACTGAGAAAGAAATGAGAAGAAGAACATACCAGAAGAGGAAAAAAAGCAAGATGAAAGACAAAGACTACCAAATACAAGCATTGGTATTGACAACAAGACCGTGGGATCTAGGTATACAAATGAAGGATAAAGCATGGAGGAAGCATCCCATTTGAACTAAGGTTCAAATATTTTATAGAAGGAGAGTATGATGCAGGAGCATCTACAAAAGTTTCAAATTCTAGTGTAAAAATTCAAATTTTGGTTTTCCCTTCAAATTGTGAGATTTCAAAATTTCACCTTCAAGGTAAATGTAATTATCAAAAAGTGAAATCAAAAAGGTGAAAAGTGATTTTTATATTGTTGATAAAATTAGGGGGAAATGGTTGAAACTATTTTCAACCTTAGTAAATTGTTAAAACTTAAAAACAATCTTTTGTTGCCTTAAGCCCAATTTGGGCGTAGAAGTTGGAAGAGAGATTCTTGAAAAGAAAGAAAAACAAAGAAGAATTCATTAAGAGGAGAGAGGAAAAAGAAGAGAAGAGAGGATGAGAGGAGAATAGAAGTGGAGAAGGATAGAGAGGAAAAGTCCTCTCCTTCAAAGGAAAGAAGAAAGAATGAAGGACAGAGAGGAGAGTTAGTGAGGGAGGATCTCACTCAAGAGATGATAAGGTTAAGGAAAAAGGAGCAAATTTGATGTGAAGAATGTGTGAAGGAATAGAAAAGGCTTTGGAAGCCATGGAAAATTTGATATTGAACTGTAAGTTTCTTATTTTATCTATGAAAGAATGAATGTTTTGCTTCATGTGATTATGTTATGGCCTCTTTATGAAATTCTGGTGACAGGCCTGTGTGTGTATATGTGAATGTGTATGAATGATGGATTTATATAAAGAATTGAGGAAATTACATGTAACATAGTTATTTGGCATGTTGATAATGAGTTTAAATTGATATTCTGTGAACAAGAGGTCTTAAAATTACTTTGAATGTATAAGAAGCCCAAACATGCCTAAACTAGATATTCAGGAATTTTAAAAAATACAGCTCATTGTCTAAGGTAAAATCCACATGAAAATGTTTGGATGGAGTTTAAAATGACATGTAAATAGGTCTATAAGGCAATTAGAAACCCAAGAAATGAATAAATAGGTTTAGAAACCCTTCTGGATATCCAAAAACTACAACTGTTGGCTCTCGGGTCTGTGTATGACAGAATACAGGAAAAGTCAAGAGATTTGTAAGTCTTGCATAGAAAATGGAATGATCAGGTTATATTTGATATATAATATGAATGGGGAATTCATTTAGAGGTTGAAATATTTGTATATCCTCTTGAGAGCCTATTGATAGATTGAAATAGAGGAGAAAACTAAGAACCCTGTTGACTGTTATAAAAATACAGTCAAAAGACATTAAATTGTTAAGCAAAGGAAGGTACAGAGGGTTGATATGACTTGGATGATTATTGGAGAAGGTGTAGGGGGTTAAAATAGACCATATAAAAGTGATTATAACCCTTGAAACTGTCTAGAACACTCCCAGAGAAAATAATAAGCTCTCAGCCTGTGACTGTCATGGGAAAATTCTGAATTAGGTTCAAACCCTGAAAATGAGTTTTAAAGCTTGAAAACTCTTGAAAATTTGTAATTTGACCCTTGATGATGTTATAAAACTTTTTAAAGTGGTTTAAAGGTGCCATAGTATGGATAAGTATGGAAAAAGTCAATTGCCAAGTGGAGCCTAGGTGCATGTGAAGGGAAGAGCATAGGCCAATATAGGAAAAGTGGTTTTTTCCAAGGAAGTGCACTAAAAAATGATTGATTCACCTGTAAGAGGGTAATGGGTATCTGGAATGTTTCTTAGTTTGATTATAAAGTCCGTACATGACTCTGGACAAGGGGTTTTGCACTAAAGGAGGGCTAATTGAAATAGGGCCTAAAGAAGAAAGTACAATTTTGTACAAATAAACCTCAAGAGATTTTTAATTATGTTATATAAGATCATAATGGGTATCTAGAAATGGTTTTAATTTCATGATTGAGCTATCCTATAAAAATTTATGGCCAATAAATAGGGAAAATAGGGCTACAAGGAATGAATGATCTAGATAGGTCTGTATCAGTTTGTTGATGGTTTTAGAGTAGTGTAAAGACAAAGAACATCATCATTGATCACTTTTCATCATAATCGCTTTCCTGCTCCTTGGTTAAACTATCACTTTCATTTGAACTTGCCTTTGGAATCATCCATGTTGCTTCTCTCTTTGCTTGAGGCTACCTTTGAACTGCTTGAACCTGTGAACCATTGAACTTTGAAATATTTTGGTTCAAGGTTCAATCAGTTCAATAGTTTTTCCCTCTTCCCATCACTTCCTTGTTCTTTCTAATCTCTTTGATCATCATCGCACTGGTTGAACCTTTGACCCTGTGAACTCATTGAACCTTTTGGTTCAAGGTTCAACGGTTCAATTAATTCATTCTTTTTATTTGGCTAAGTCCTTTTGATCTTTTTGAACCAAACACATTGAACCATTTGGTCATTGAACCTATTGAACCATTGAACCAAAGAGATTAATGGTTCAAGCCTTCTTCTTTTTGATAAGTGTTTTGGAGCCGTTGAACCTAAAAGTGGTTAAACTTGTTAAACTTTTGTCGAAGGCCAACTATTACTGATGGTATTGAACCTTGAACCCATTGAACCCTTGAACCAAAAGAGTTCAAGGTTCAATGGTTCAATGGTTCAATCCTTGCTTAGAATTTTTTTGATGAACTCTTTTGGTTGAACCAATCCATTGAAACAATCCTGAAAATGACCAAGTGTTGGAAACTTGTTCTTTCCTACAGAGTTTGTAGAAATCAACTTGTGAATTCTGTAGAACTAAGTTCATAGTTTTCTCTAAGTTTTCTCTCGAGCCTTGAAAGAGTCCATAGAAATGAGCATGTGGAGTCAGTTTTAAGCCTACAGAGTCTGTAGTTTTAAGCCTACAGAGTCCGTAGATTTCTTCCTGTAGAGTCCATAGATTCAAGCCTGCAATGTCCATAGATTTTTGAGAAAGCTTTGAAAAATGAAGAACCAAAATACCCAGAACAATTTTTGAAAGGGGAAGAGAGGATTTTGGTCTATAGAACCAAAATAGTTCAAATGTTGTCCTAAAAATGAGTGATATTTTTGGGTGACAACAGCTGGCTCCAGTTGGGTAACTTCCTTCAGTTGAAAACTTGGAATAGCTAAGGGGAGTAGAAACCAAAATCTCTAGTGCCTTGAAGTGTGCCATTGGGCTACAAATTCATGCTACCAAAAAAGAAAGTCCCCAAAAATGAAAATGAAAAGCACAAAATAGAACTAAAGACTATACAAATATACATATGTATAGATGATCTTATCTGATGCCTAAAGATTTGAAGCGCTTCAGATGCTACCCATTATGAGACAATGAAAATGGTGTGCCATCCTAATAAATTGG